>CM073126.1:61033408-61603408 GCA_037039145.1 Fundulus diaphanus | reverse complement strand
GAACAAGGCTCATAGCTCTATCGGCCTCCGGCGGAGCCGAACGATTAAGCTTTATGCTCTAAAACAAGCTCCTTGTGAATGTCCGGAAACGGATGTTAACAGGAGCTAATAGCATTTTGGCTAGCGGACCTTCGGCGCTAACAAATAAAGCTTTGGTTTTATTTTAGTCATAATGAGTGGGCTGGATAACGTGAACATTAATGTCCCATCAAGGTATGAAACCCTTGTGGAGATAACCTTTGTTATAACCATAAAAACACACTCGACAATGACATGGTACCGAATGCTAGCAATGAGCTATACAGTTAGCCCTTTGTTTTAAAGGCACCATGTGCACAACGATTTAAAAAACATTTCCCAATAAACCTTTTAACTTCTACCTCAGGTTTCTCTGCCCAAACCTGTCTTTTGCCTCTTGTGAGTTCTGTCCACTTTGGCCATCCGAGGAAGGAGCACTGAAAAGCAGGGAGAATCGTTGGTTTGTTCTTGGCAGGCTAGCGTTTAGCTCTGCAGCAGCATGTGGAGGCGGGATCGGAGGCCTGGTGTCTGCCACGTTCTGTGACCCGGTTGCAGTCCGATTTAAGCAGGTTCTCCTCAGCTCTCGCCAGCAGGTCCTTCTGCTGGCTTTTCAGTGCCGTCTGGGTTTTGCTTCCCTGTAAAGGCTGACAAAATAAACAAAGCTGTTTTGGCAGGCAGGACTTCTTCTTCCTGCTACTGATGATGAGGTTAAGACAGCAGACTTAACTCTGATTTGCCCGGACGTTTCTCCCAGGTGTTAGTTCGTGTGTCAGTCAGGCCCGGCCAGGGCCCATGGTCCAAAGTAGCTATTTCAGGGTCTGCTCCAGGGAGAGGTGGTTTAAGCAGCTTGGAGTCTGAAGTGAAGTCTGAAGAGGAGGTAGTCAGAAGCACTCTGACCCTTTTATCTGTGGGGTGTTTACAGAAGCACCCTGCTGAGAGAGAGGGGCCGTCCTTGCTGGCTCTCTCTCCTTTGTGGCTGTGTGGTCAGAATTCAATCTGATCTCAATTATTTTGATGATCATGGCTGTAATATGGCACAACATATAAGACAACCACATTAAGTGTATTGGCAAAAAAAGTTGATTTGGGGGCGAGTTGTCCTTTAAGATCTCCATTTGTTGCAGTGATTAAATTGTGGAATCTAATCAAAATTCGAGTCAAATATAGGGCAAAATCATACATAAATTTTTTGTTACTTTTTGCTGCCAAAATGTTAAGGTTTATTTGTGTCTCTCAATGTAAACCCTTACATGTCACTGGTACAACTGCAAAACAACTCCACTGTAGACCACCTTATAAAACAAAATTACTAAGGCAACTATAGGAAATGTTTAACCCCTTTGAGTGATCTTCATTTGTATGACTGACAAATTCAATTCAATTCAATTCAATTTTATTTATATAGTGCCAATTCATGAAACATGTCATCTCAAGGCACTTTACAAGTTAGGTTCAATAATATTATACAGATTGGGTCAGATTATACAGATTGGTCAAAAAATGTTCCTATATAAGAAAACCAGTTGATTGCATCAAAGTCCCGACAAGCAGCATTCACTCCTGGAGAAGCGTAGAGCCACAGGGAGAGTCGTCTGCATTGTACATGGCTTTGCTGCAATCCCTCATACTGAGCAAGCATGAAGCGACAGTGGAAAGAAAAAACACCCGTTAGCGGGAAGGAAAAACCTCTAGCAGAACCGGGCTCAGTATGAACGGTCATCTGCCTCGACCGACTGGGGGTTACAGAATGAGGGATTGCAGCAAAGCCATGTACAATGCAGACGACTCTCCCTGTGGCTCTACGGTTCCCCAGGAGTGAATGCTGCTTGTCGGGACTTTGATGCAATCAACTGGATTCCTTATATAGGACATTTTGACCAATCTGTATAATCTGACCCAATCTGTATAATATGATTGAACTTGATTTTGTAAAGTGCCTTGAGATGACATGTTTCATGATTTGGCGCTATATAAATAAAATTGAATTGAATTGAATTGAATTACAGAAGACAGAGCAGAGACACAACAAGACAGACAAAAAGCACAGAAGCACACATTGATCTAGTAATCTGTTCTACATTAGATTGTAATAGTCGGTGATCTGTCCTCCCTGGATGATTTCACAGTCAACAGAACGTCAGACCAGGTGTACCTACTATGAAGAAAAAAGAGAGAGAACAAAAAGTTAAAAGCTGAAATGACAACAGTCATTTCAATGTAATGCAATGTAAAACTGGAGAACAGTAGACTGGAGAACAGTAGAAATCAGTAGAGTGAGAAAAATAGGCCCTGATGTCCTCCAGTAGCCCAAGCCTATAGCAGCATAACTTTAGAGGTAGCTCAGGGTAACATGAGCCACTCTAACTATAAGCTTTGTCAAAAAGGAAAGTTTTAAGATTAGTCTTAAAAGTAGACAGGGTGTCTGCCTCACGGACCAAAACTGGGAGTTGGTTCCACAGGAGAGGAGCCTGATAGCTAAAGGATCTGCCTCCCATTCTACTTTTAGAGACTCTAGGAACCATCAGCAGACCTGCAGTCTGAGAGCGAAGAGCTCTGTTAGGAACATACGGGGTAATCAGAGCTCTGATATATGATGGAGCTTGATTATTAAGGGCTTTATACGTTAGAAGAAGAATTTTAAATTCTATTCTTGATTTAACAGGAAGCCAATGAAGGGAAGCTAAAATTGGAGAAATATGATCCCTCTTGTTGATTTTCATCAGAACTCTCGCTGCAGTATTTTGGATCAGCTGAAGACTTTGAACTGCATTTTGTGGACTTCCTGATAGTAAAGAATTACAATAGTCCAGCCTTGAAGTAACAAATGCATGGACTAGTTTTTCAGCATCACCCCTGGACAGAATGTTTCTAATTTTGGCGATATTCCGGAGGTGAAAAAAGGAAACTCTGGAAACCTGTTTAATATGGGATTTAAATGACATGTCTTGGTAGAAAATAACACCAAGATTTTTTACTTTACCACCAGAGACCAAGTTAATGCCATCCAGATTCAGTGAATGATTAAGAAGTTTATTTTTTGAGGACTCTGGTCCAAAGATTATAACTTCTGTCTTGTCAGAATTTAAGTGCAGGAAATTTAAAGTCATCCAGCTTTTGATGTCATCAAGACATGACTGCAGTCGAAGTAATTGATTGGATTCATCAGGATTTATGGATAAATATAGCTGAGTGTCATCAGCATAACAGTGGAAATTAATCCCATGCGATAATTTTGCCGATCGGAAGCATATATATAGTAAAGCGAATTGGTCCAAGGACTGAACCCTGTGGTACTCCACAAGTGACCCTAGAGCTTGAAGAAGATTTATTATTAACATGAACAAACTGGAATCTGTCGGACAGATAAGATTTAAACCAGCCTAATGCTTTCCCCTTAATCCCTACAGTATGCTCAAGTCTTTGTAGGAGAATATTGTGATCAACTGTATCAAATGCAGCACTGAGATCTAGCAGGACAAGTATAGACACAAGTCCATTATCTGAGGCCATGAGAATATCATTAGTGACCTTCACCAGAGCCGTTTCAGTGCTATGATGAGCTCTGAAGCCTGACTGAAACTCCTCAAGTAGGTCATTACTTTGTAAATGTTCACAAAGTTGATTAGCAACTACTTTCTCGAGAATTTTAGATAAGAAAAGAAGATTAGATATAGGTCTGTAATTTACTAACTCATCTTGATCAAGAGATGGTTTCTTAAGTAAATATATTCATGTCTGAATTTATTAAATAATTACCATTGTTTTAAAAACAAACAATGGTAATTATTGTTTGGACAGGTTATTCTTTGTTCAAACGACTTCTTTAGTCTTGGGAGTTTCAGGTAAAAGTCTTATAAACAGTAACTTCACATAGTTGCTCAACAAGCTTAACAGTGTGGTGCTATTACACAAGTTATTTAACGTTTAATAAATAACTCTCTGTCTGTTAGGTATTGTCCGGTGAATATCGGCCCAAGGGCTGATATCGGGACAATAGTTGAAAGGGATGATTCAAGAATTTATTAACAGAAATAAAATTAACATCCAGAGAAAATCACTATAGAATGCTGTTTTTCTGAATTAACGCTATATTTCAATCAACCAGTAGGCTAGTGAAACTTAACTAAAACTACTAAGCAAAATTAAGATAAAAAGAAGCTAAGGAACTATGTACACACAAAAGAAACTAAAGACAATATAAAGTGGTTGATCATCATCATCGGAATAATTCAGTGAATCCTGGTTCACTGCAGATCTAAATTAAAGAACCAAAGTTTGTCTTAAAGAATGTGGACTGAGGTTAAATTAGCTTAACTAATTTACAACAAAATTTGGTATGCGTTTCAACCCATTCACAATGCAAATCCTGAGTTCAATAAACTGTTTGATAAAATAACATTTTAAAAAATTATTTGTGAAGTAACTTTAGTAACGCTTGATTTTATCAATGCGATTATACCTCTGGGAAGTTAGGGTCGCTGTAGCGATCGGTCGCTAAAATCTGTTAATCCTAAAGTTAAACAAAAACACCATTAAATCAACATTAATGCTCCATATTAGTGCGTTAATAATGCTCATAGCACTATCGAATGATGGTGGAGTGAAACGAAACAAACATGGTTTGAAACGAACCGTATCCGGGAAGAGCGTATGTTACCGGAAGCTAATAGCATTAGGCTAGCGGACATTCTGCGGTAATTTTTAAAAGATTTGGCTTTATTTTGGTCGTAATGAGCGGACCGGATAACACAAACATCAATATTCCATCACTGTATTAAACTCTTATGGAGATAACGTTTGTTATAACTGTAAAAACACACATGAATTACGTCAGCAATGGCATGGTTAAAAGAGCTATCCTGTAAGCTCCACGTGTTTCAAAAACACTGAAAACGCATTAAGTAAACCTTCTAAATAACCCATTTAACTTTCTCATTTAAACTCCTCGTGGCTTGATGGCACAACAACAGTGATGATCAAAACTGGTTTCTCGTGATTAATACTCTGATAGCTGTTTATAGTTCCCCCAAGGGTGAGTCATGCTCACAGTAATAACATTGTAAGAGGGGGGAAAATTGGACCTGGAGGCCTCCAACACTGGTTAACAATGGCTGGTTTCTCTTCACAAAAATGGCCCCCTTTACTCCTCACTCAAACCAATGTTCCTCCCTTTCCAGGATGAGAACTGAAAGAGTGACCGGTGGTCTGAAGATGACTGTAAACTGGCAAATCTTGGCTCGATCATGTTGCGCTTCTCTGCTGGGCCATCCTTTTGGCCAGTGACTGTTTTGTTTCCCCACATGCTAACTTAAAAGCACTTTGTACACCATATGGATTGTTGAAAAGTGCTATATAAATAAACTTTGATTGATTGATTGTTGGGATTAATGTTTATACTTCATTAACCGATTTATCTTGTTATGATGTAGTAATGTAAGCTTCTGATATAATCATATTACTCACATGATAGCTTAATCATGTCTGTGCGAAGAAACAGAATACACTCTGTTTCTTCCCTTCCTGAAACAAGAAGACTCAGCTACAAGATTATGTGCTGACTGAACGTGATTACTCAGTTGTGTATCTCTGTTGACAACTGAGGCTGTAAACTATCTGTTCCCCCACCCTTCAGTACAGCCTCAGTACTGTAACTAGGGAAACGCCCCAAACTTAATAAAACCCAAGGAGAACGCTGAGACCGGGAGAGTGGGTTGAGATTGTAACTGTGCGGTCTCTTCCTACTCTCCTCGAGAATGAAACCAAACTACTTGTCTTTGTGCCTTTCTTTCCCTGTTTATATGATTTTCTAGGTGCTTAGACCTGACATTGATTGACCTATAGAACTGGTCACAGTCCTCCTGCTACTTAACAGCATAACACAAGATTACTCTGTGCTGGGGGACTGGATCTTTTGGTTGAGCCAGTCTTTTCTGGGGTTAGAAAGTCACTGGGTCTCTGTCTTGCTCTCTGTCTCTGAGAGAGAGACAGACACACAGCGAGAGACAGACAAACATGAGACACAAACAAGAGAGACAGACAGAGAGAGAGCGAGAAAGAAAGAGACAGAGATAGACAGAGACACAAATAGGCAGAGAGACAGACATAAAGAGAGAGATAGACAGACAAGTGACAGACAGAGATTAACAGGCAGAGTGAGCCAGACTGACTTACAAGGGACAGACAGAGAGAGAAAGAAAGAGACAGAGAAAGACAGACAGACCAAAGACAGGGAGACGGAGAGAGAGAGAAACAAGCAGAGTGAGACAGACAGACCAGAGACAGAGACAGAGAGAGGCAGACAAGGAGAGAAAGACGAGAGAGAGATTGCCACACTGTTCTGTATGCACAGTTTGATACATCTTAATTTTTTGTGTGTGCTGCAAGTTTTGAAATCTCTCACAACCACCAACTATTACTATGTAAGCAGCACACCCATATATGCATGAGGTCCCTAGAAGATATTGTTTTCTTTTTCTTTTGGGTATCTGTTTTGGCTGGTAAAGTGAATCACTGCATTCAGAAGTGAGTACAAGGAGTAGAGCTACTGGTCTTGTTTTTGACATACTGAAACCAGTCTTTAGTCTAAACCCCCAGTCTTTTCAAAAAAAAGTCAAGGTTGAAAGTTGTATTTCCCAACATTAGCTACACTTCATAGTGATGTAGTTATAGTGAATTTTCTTTTTGTTTGATTACAAACTGATGTAGTTCACTTAATTATTTTTGTTTCTCAACAGGCATATCTGCTCCAGTTGTATACTTTGTGGATTACAAGTACCATTGCATCTTCTTGGAGGAAATTATTTGTTCCTTGACTCTGCGTGACCACATCAACTCTATTCAACAGTGCAACCCCTGTGCAGACCAAAGTCTATATAAGCTTGCTGAGAGAATTGGCCAGATTTTAGCCAAAATGCACAATGAAAACGTCATCCATGGTGACCTGACCACCTCCAACATGCTGCTAAGGCATCGTCCAGAAGACACAGAACCGGAGCTTGTCTTGATTGACTTTGGCCTGAGTTACATTTCAGCGTTGCCTGAGGATAAGGGGGTTGATTTGTTTGTTCTGGAGAAGGCTTTCCTCAGTACTCACCCCAACACAGATATGTTGTTTAAAAAGCTGCTAAAAAGCTACACTGCAACATCTAAAATGTCGGCAGCAGTCATTAAAAAGCTTGATGAGGTACGGCTGAGAGGGAGGAAGAGGTCTATGATGGGGTGATCATGAAGCATTTATGTCATCTTGAGTCTCAGATGAGTGATCAGCTGGTTGAAAGGATAAAGTTGGTATTCTATACAACTGTATATTAAGCTACAATAAAATTATTTTGTAATTAAAATGAATTTTACCTATGCATCTTCTCATGGGTTATAAATGTTATATGGCCAGTTTATGTCCCATTAGAGCTATTGTTTCATGTAAATGGATAAAACCTGTATGGATAGAAGTCTTGACACCTCTGTTTGTACTGCATGTTTTTGTGACATAAAAACAAACTATTATCAAATATTTTAATGTGTCCAATTTATTTTAACTGCAAACATTTACAAAAATTTTAATGATTAATAAGGCAGTTACATAAGCGTATGCACCGTTTAATACTTTGTCCAATTAAGACAATTAGTTCAGAGCTGTCATCAAAGTCTGTCACTCTGAATAACTTGGAATAAAGTCTAGCTGGTCAAGTATAATTCTTCATGAGAATTTCTTGCTAAATGACATCCTCTAGTCAAACGTGTGATTCAGGGTACTTTCAAAGCATGGAAAAAAATGTTTATTTTTCCCTGTCATTCAAGAGGGAAGTTTAAAAACTTTCCACAGAACTTCAGATACCAAGGAAGATATTAATGAAAATATTGGAAAAATAAAGTACAAACAGTGATCATTAATGTAATAAAAAAGGGTTCTTAAAGCCTGTTGGGTGGATTCTGAACAAACCAAACTTGAAATATCTGACCGCATCTTCAGAAGGTATGTTTGACGGACAATAATCATCATCATCATAAGATAGTGCCTATGGTGTTAGCAGCATCACATAATGGAATTATTTAAGGAAATTGGAGTTTCGTTCCAAGAGATGGAATTCTGAACATTTCCTCCACTTCGACACAAAACCTGGATTGTAATCAGTTTGAGTTGTCTCGAAATGCAGAAGTATAAAAATAAAACAATAGTTTATCCTCACTGCAGATAAATGTAAACAGCTGATCTCAAGGGTATTGGCCATGTGGGTAAGGGGTCAAACTCTGTAGGCTGACTGACTTTTTTTGTATGGGGGGAGGGGTTGCAAAGATTTTCCTTCCACTCAACTTCTTAATTTCCTTGAATACAGCTCTATTCAATTTCATTTATATAACGGCAATTATTTATATAACGCCAACACGTCATCTCAAGTTTTAGTTCAGATTTAGTTTATTTGCCGTTTGCAGTATAAAGGAACATATTGGAAGATAGATGCAAGCAGCTCAAGTATGCACGGTTTGACATTCACACAAAGGGATGAATACAATAACCACCCAATCTAATACGATGAAAGGGGTGCCTAAAAAGAAAATTTCAAGCAAACACTAAAACCCTAATAAATAAAACAAAGCCAACCATTTCACCATAATCATATCATCATTCACAGTCATCACAGCTCGAGGAAAGAAGTTTTTATGGCAAGACGTCCCACATTTAATTGCTCGATATTGCCTCCCAGAAGGGAGAAGTTCAAACAGGTCTCTGGCAGGACCAAAGACCTGGCTAAATCCAGAGAGAAAAGTCTTTGTTGATAAATGTCCCACAGATAGGACAAATCCTCACCAGTAACCCGCTTGGCAAAGTGGACCCCTCGATTTAAAAATTCCCTTTCTTTAGCAGAAACATTTCCAAACCATGCTGTGATAGCATTTGTGAGAAGAATTTCTATTGCACAGTGGTAGAAATATAACAGAATCTGCTTATTACTGGTAAAAAAAAATCTTTCAATCTACGCAGAAAGAAAAGCATCTGTTGTGACTTTTTGACAGTCATACTAGAATTTAAATTCCAGCTGAGGTCATTTGACAATGAAACAAACACCAAGAAATGTATAATTTTCAATAATGTGCACCTCGATACCATTTATAGAAACAGCAAAAGGGATTGCTTTTTCCTAAAATCAAAGACCAATTCAAAGGTTTTAGAAACATTCAGAACCAAGTTATTCTCCCTACTCCAATACACTACATTTTCCACCTCGGTTCTATAGCCAGAGCCATCATATGAGGAAATGAGACCAATGATAGTTGTATCCTCTGCATACCTAATTATCAGATTGTTAGGGTTTGATACAAGACAATCTTAGGTGTACAAAGCGTACAACAAAGGACTCAAAATACAACCCTGTGGTAAACCAGTGTCAACAGTAAGTTCATCAGAGAAGCAGTTGTTAACTTTGACCCTTTGAGGTGTACAGGTTTAGAAAGTAAAAATTAATTTGCAAGGGATATCATTCAATCCAAGATTTTTTTTTTTTTCTTTTTTTTTTTTTTTTTCAGTGTCCTGTCTAGCAATGTGGCAATAGGAATTGATGTCTCAATGCCAGATTTTTTCGACAGATTTTGCTTTTACAAGTGGAGCGAACAGCTTTCGCCATAGTGCTCCACTTGATTTATGCTTGTAAATAGCTTTATTGTGATTCTTGCAAGGAGAATTTCAAATTATATGGACATGACAATGGGAGAGTAAAGGAAGAACAAGAAGTGAAAGAGAAAGAAAAGAAAAAAAAGAGTAGAGGTGAAAGAAAGAGGAGATAAAAGGGAGGGAATGATAAAACCTTCTCTGTCTGCTCCGTCACCTGGAAAGAGAGATGCAAAAAGAACAGCACAACCAACAGACATAAAGCAACAAATACAATCGAATAACACCTAGATGCCATTGCTAAATCATATATATTATTATGTAAGCTGACATGTGTAATGTGATACTTGAAAAAAGAAAGTGAAAGAACATAAATAAATAAATAAATTATAAGATTACTGTATATAAGTGAACACTTAATACCTGGGACCCAGCACCTGTGGGAGTTTGTGAGAGTGCACTAGTTTAGGTGAAAATTTTCCAAAAGGAAATAGCTTGATAGTGGTTGTGGGGAACCAAAGGCCCGCCTTCCCCGAGCACAGAGGCAGGAGTCAGGGGTCCCATAACCCCGGACTCCCAAAGGGGCCCCTAAAGCAGGTCGCCCAGGAGGGGCCGACACAGGATATCTGCAACCCCCCCCCCCCCCCAAGGAAGGAGCAGAGACGACCCCGAAGAATTCCCCCAGCCACCGCAATGCCGACGCCCTCAAGAGCCGCGGGGACGAGCCCGTGGGCTCCGCCGGCAGCCAGCCCCGCTGGAGTGGTCCCGGCCATGGGCCCTGGGGGCCAGAGGCAATGTCATTTTAAGCAACTCCCACCATGCTGCCAGAGTAGAACTAATGTTGATATTTTTGAAGCATGTATGCCGTTTTATATTTGAGCTAATAAACGGCAGATCTGAAATCATGATATTATTGCACATTTCCTGTTCTATATCTAACCAAGGCTCATCTAAAAGACTATTTTTTATCCATTTAGAGATGTATTGTAGCCTATTTGCTAAGTAATAGTTATGGAAGTTAGGCAGATCTAATCCTCCCCTGTCTTTAGTCTTCTGTATTGTCTTTAAGCTAATACGTGGGGGTTTATCTTTCCAAAGAAATTTAGAAATGGCTGAGTCTAGAGATTTAAACCAGTCAGATGATGGTTTATTGGGGACCATTGAAAATAAATAATTAATTCTAGGTAGGACCATCATTTTTATTGAAGCTACCCTACCCATAAGTGTGATTGGAAGCGATTTCCATCTTTCAAGGTCCTCTTCTATCCTGTTTAAAAGTGGGGCATGGTTAAGTTTAAGTAAATCCGTTAATGTATTCGACACAGTAATACCTAAATATTTAATATTTCCTGATTGCATTTGTAAATCTAGGGAGTTTTCGAGAGAGCAATTAATTGACAGTACCGTAGATTTAGACCAGTTTAAAGAGTAATCTGATACTTTAGAGAAAGATTCTAGTATTCTAATTACTTGTAAAAGACAATTATTTGAATGCTGGAGATAAAGTAATACATCATCCGCATACAGACTAATCTTATGCTCTATTTTCATGCATTTTATACCTTTTACAGCTTTTGTTTGTCTGATTGTTGCTGCTAGAGGCTCTATAAAGATGGCAAAAAGTGATGGAGAAAGAGGGCATCCTTGCCTACTGCCCCTCTGTAGACAAAAACTGGAAGATATTTGTGTCATGGTTTAAGTTTTGTCTGGCTTCTTTGTTAGTTTGTAGTTCACTTAGCTCTCCCTTGCTCAGCTTTAGTCACTCCTCTGGACACTAATTAGTTTTCATTCTCGTCACCTGTCAGGCAGCAATTACCCCTGATCTGTTGCCACCTGTGTTCACCTCTTTATAAGACTCACCTCATTCTGTTCTCGTCGCCGGTCCATAGCGTTCACTCCCGCTCAGTCTCTGCCAGTATTCTTGTCAGCTCCATGTAACTAGGGTGACCACCTGTCCCGCGTAGCGCGTGCGCGCACAGCGTTTGAAGCCCAATTCATGCGTCCCGCAAATTGAGACCGTGTCACGCATAATCAATGCTTTCTCAAAAAAAAGTTGGTCGCTCTATCCACCTTATTTTCGAACGACGAAGTAACTATGGCCACAGCTTCAAACTATTCATGACTGAGAGGATGACATGAAGAAGTGCCTCATATAACGTACGAGGACATTTTAACCTGTTTCGTGTCGTCACTTGGTGCGGGCAGTGCGACTTTACCGAGGCGAACCTCCGCAGTGAAAAAGTTGAATCGGTGTTAATAAATATCAACAAGGATAACCTGGTATTCATGGAGGCTGTTGGCCGTTCAAGCCAAAACTAGTCCGACGTTCACGCTGCTGGATCCTGACTGCATCAACCGGCTCTACCGAGACGACCGGAGCACTCTGGTGCTGCGGCTCCAGGGGAAGCCTTCAGTCACGCAGCGGCGACCTTATGGAAGGTAGGCTGATGAATGGTCTGATTCAGAAACATCCTGGCTGTTGGCTCGTTGTGATTAGATTGCTGGTCAGTTAATTTTGTAATGTTTTGGATTAAACTGATGTTATAAGTGGACATCTAAACATTCTGCCCACTTCATGTTTTGGCTTGAAAAGGTTTGAGTCCTAAAGGTGACCCCAAAGTCCTAAAAGTGTCCCCAGAACACTGAACAGTTTTTTTTTTCTGCGCCTGCCTTTACCAACATCCAAGTTCACCATCCTTCCTCCCCCTTCTCGTTCTGTGAACCTCTGGAGTCGTGATTTAAGACTTTTGTACAGTTCCTGTGGTGTAGAGCAACTATAATTCCTGTTAATCCTTTAATTTTAAATTATAATTTATTTAAAGTGAATAAATTGTAATGAAAAATAAATAAAATTAAATAGCTAAAGTAAATCGGAATTGGAAGTGCATCTGTTCATTGAATGTTCAACGTATTATGAATCTTTATTTAGAAAGAAATACACATTAGTTGGACTATTCCTGAGCATACATCAGCAATTACACATGTTTATGGGAATAGGGCATTATTAATATACCATGTAAGGTGGTATGTGCTAGAAATGTGTAAACCACTATCAGTGAGTCTGCCCGTGAGGTGGGGGCACCGCCGCGCCAAGCAGTGTCCCACTTTGTCCCTCAGAAACATACCCCTTGTCCCCCCTTGGGCTTATTAGCAGGTGGTCACCCTACATGTAACCCACATGGTTACCAGACCCATGTATGTAATCTAAAAGAAAAATAGGAAAACTGTAGTTATTACCTCCCACCACATGGTGGCGCTTTGTATTGGATTACCGCCAGTGAGCATATACACTCACGCAGATAGACCAAGCCACACTCACGCTGATAGACCGAGCCGAGAGCAACACTCCAGTTGAGCTAATTAAACTAAGTAAGAACATAAAGTAAAACTCATAAATTTACAATTAAATTTGGTGTAGAGTGTTTATAAACCTTTCGTTATTAGGAGAAAATCTTATGAGCCTTGAGAGGAAGAGAGGAGCTGCTTCAACCACATATAAGCCCTCTGAACTCCGGTAAGAGTAGGGCTACATGCTAATATGTTAAGATGCTAGGCTTCGGTTATTAGCTTTGTTGGAGTTTGCTCATGTGAGGATATTAATTGCTGAGATAGTTTCATAAAACCAGTCGGAGTTATTTTCCAATGTTTGACCCACCGTGGTACTGTGTATCATTGTGCTTTATGACAAATAACCGAAAAGATGGCTAATTACAATGCTAATGCTAATCGCGGGTAGCTTGCTATGCTAGCACAGGTAGCTTACAATGCTACTGTGTCATTAGACACAGAAAGAGATAAAAGTTGATGGTAAGATGCAAGAACATTGTTCTTATGTACTGTTTTGTGTACATAATATGATTATTTTCATTGTGGTTATTCAAATATTCATGATGATTAAAAAGAGTGAATGGATAAAATGTATTCATGGTTAAAAGACAAAGTGTTCTAGTTAAAAAAAAGATAAATATTGATTTAAAGCTGTTATTAATACAAACACTGCTTTAAAAGGCTGTGAAGTCCATTTGTGTTAAGAATATAACTTCTTAATGTATAATTGTGTTGAAATAACACTAAAGTTGTACACAATCATTTACAATGATTTGGTTAAGAAAATGCAGAGAATCAGAGTAAGAATAGTGATGAATATAGTACTAATAGAAATTTGTTTCTGCACCATGTGTGTAGATTGGTTTTATATTTATGCTGGATCAGGAAACGATCTGCAAGAATTCTGAGCCTTCCATGGTTCAGTGGCGAGCCAAGCGACAGGAAAGGAGAACGGGATCAACCTCACAAGAACTACAAACATCTTCCTACTTCTCTGATTCAGATAAGCGCGCTCAATACGAACTAAAACCTACCCGGGTAGTAAAAGAGTAAATGAACAGACAACACATACACCACACAGAACAAAGCTTTTCTTCTGGCATTGAAGAAAAGGACACTTTTATTTGAACTTTTCTATTATATTTTTGTTTACCAAAGAGCTCTATTTTGTTGGTATTGTTTTAATTCTTTGTATTAAAAGAAATAATACTTGTTGAATGCAATAAATGATCATTGTTCAACTTCCACTCAGAATCCAACTTTCTGAACCTAGAGAATGTGGTTTCTTCTTAACTTTAGGGTTAAAAGTGCTACATCCATTTTTGTTACCGTCAGCCGTTAGACTCCTTTCAACCTGGTTTTTGTTACAGTCAGCCTTTAGACTTTTTCCGTCAGCTTTGTTCTCTCCAGTGCTCGTCTCAGATGTTCTGCTCTCCAGTATTCGGCTCAGAAGATCTGCTCTCAGGTCCACGGCGCAGACGCTCCGGTCTCAAGCTCTGACGCTCCGGTCTCAAGTCATCGGCTCTGACGTTCTGGTCTCAAGTCATCGGCTCTGACGCTCCGGTCTCAAGCTCTGACGCTCTGGTCTCAAGTCATCGGCTCTGACGCTCTGGTCTCAAGTCATCGGCTCTGATGCTCTGGTCTCAAGTCATCGGCTCTGACGCTCTGGTCTCAAGTCATCGGCTCTGACGCTCTGGTCTCAAGTCATCGGCTCTGACGCTCTGGTCTCAAGTCATCGGCTCTGACGCTCTGGTCTCAAGTCATCGGCTCTGACGCTCTGGTCTCAAGTCATCGGCTCTGACGCTCTGGTCTCAAGTCATCGGCTCTGACGCTCTGGTCTCAAGTCATCGGCTCTGACGCTCTGGTCTCAAGTCATCGGCTCTGACACTCTGGTCTCAAGTCATCAGCTCTGACGCTCCGGTCTCTAGTCTTCGGCTCCAGAGTTCCTCCGGGTCAGTCTCTCCACTCGCCTCCTGCCGGCCAACTTCTGCACCCTGCACCTCCGTCTGTTGAAAGACTCTGGTCCCATCATCATCCATCTTCCACACTATTCAATAAAACTCACTCCTAAGAACTTGCTCTGTGTGTGCGTGCTGTGTCCGGGTTCATCCTCGAAAAATATATCATAACAATTTGATTATTTGTCCTGACACAGGCTGTTGGAGAATTGTATAGAATTTTTAACCAATTTATGAATAAATCGCCAAAACCGAATTTATGAAGAGTAGCGAATAAAAATTTCCAATTTACTCTATCAAAAGCTTTTTCTGCGTCTAAAGACAATATATTGGTTTTAATGTTTTTACTGTAGGAATAATCAATTAAATTAAGTAATCGGCGTGTATTTGTGGATGACTGCCTTCCTCTGATGAAACCAGTTTGATCTGGATGTATTATGAGAGGAGTTACTTTGTCTAATCTTTTTGCAAAAGCTTTACAGATTATCTTAATATCCACATTAATTAAGGATATGGGACGATAACTAGTGGGCAACACAGGATCTTTGTCTGGCTTGAGCAGAAGGCTGATGGTGGCAGAATTCATATTAGCTGGAAATCTACCTTTTTCCTGTATTTCCTGCAACATTCTGTGGAACGTTGGGGCTAGAATATTCCAGAACTCTTTATAAAACGCAGTGGGGAATCCATCTGGACCTGGAGCCTTTTTATTAGGCATGCTTTTAAGAGCTTCCTGGGTTTCAGCTGTTGTCAGCGGGGAATCCAGTGTCATTCTTTGGTTATCTGATAATTTAGGAAGTGTAATTTTATCCAGAAATTGCTTAATATCCTTCTCTGATGGATTTATCTGTGGTGTGTATAAAGATTTGTAGAAATCACGGAAGGTATTATTTATACACTCCGGTTCACTTACTGTATTACCAGTTGAATCTGTAACTGCAAATATAGTAGTTTTCTCCTTATTTATTTTAAGCTGATTAGCTAGAAAGCTTCCTGACTTATTGCCATGTTCAAAATTTTCTATTCGGAGTCTTTGTATTAGAAAGCTCTTTTGCTTTTCAATATAGTGGTTTAGTTCTAATTTTACTTCACAGATTTTACTTAACTTTCCTTCTTCTTGAGAGGATTCTAGTAACTTAAGTTTTTCTTCTAATTCCTGAATTTTTTTGTTTTCTTTTTTCTTTTTATGAGATGAGAAAGAAATTATTTTACCTCTCATCACTGCTTTTCCAGCTTCCCACAATATCGATGCCGATGTACCTGGTTGATCATTGTATTCTAAGTATGAGGCCCACTGTTCTTTAATGAATTTTATAAATTCTTCATCTTTAAGCAGTGATGTATTAAATCTCCAGCTTTTGTTTTGTGGGGTTATTTTTTTATTAATTAAGGTGAGAGTAACAGGAGCGTGATCACTGATAGCAATAGGATGAATTACCGTCTCTGAAACAACCGACAGCAGTGAGCTACTTATTAGAAAGTAGTCCAGACGAGAGTACGAATGGTGAACATTTGAGAAAAAAGTGTATTCTTTACTATTAGGATGAAGAGAACGCCATGCATCGCAAAGACCAAAATCACTCATGTATTGTTTGACTACACTTACTGACTGCCAACTACGCTGAGACCCTGTTTTATTCAACCTGTCTATATCGTTATTTAAACCAAAGTTGAAGTCACTTCCTATAATTAGTGAACAATCCCCGTGTTTTGAAAGTGCAAGGAAGAATTGGTGGAAAAAAGAGGGGTCATCAACATTTGGACCATATATACTGACAATACATAACTTCTGGTTATGGATAGCTATTTTAATTATTATGTATCTACCTTCAGGATCTATAGTTTTATCTAATATTTTAAAACCAATGTTTTTGTGGATTAAGATTGCTACACCTCTCTGTCTAGAGTTATAGCAGGCCGCAAACACATCAGGGAACTCAGGTGAATTAAGCTCACTTGCATTTGTAGCTGATTTGTGGGTTTCTTGCAATAAGACAACATCTGCCTTTAATCTAGTAAGCTGGTTAATGATCTTCATTTTTTTCTCTCTGGTGCCAGCCCCATGCACATTCCATGTCACAAACTTTACATTCGCCATAGATGTGAGTGAGAAGTTAGAAGGTGCATGCCCTTGAGAAAATAGTCATACATAGACCCAGGTAGCATCTTATGATGTGCTTGTGATTGACTGATGATCAGGAATGAAGCAGACAAATAAGATAGAAATACACAAAAAAATAAAAAAGTGCAAAGAGTAAGAGAGTGTGAAAAGGGATAAACCATAGCCCGTGCCTTGTGTACCCAACCGTGAACAACAGCCATACCAATGTGCTCTTGAGCTGTCCGTGTATTTCATTTATCACCGTGTACCGATCTGTGCATCTTTTTTATTTATTTATTTGATTTATTTATTTTAAGTCATTGAAACATGCTTTAAGTCCACCTGTGGTGTAACTAATAAAACCAAGGGGTGATCTTCTGATCCCTGAACAACTGTCCATTAATATAAAGTCTGTCAACCGATATGGTGGCTTTAACGCCCTCCATTATGTATTTCTTCCTGATTGGGAACAGCACTCGCCTGCGATCTAGGATTTCCTTAGGAAACTGATCATTAACACTAAAGTCTGTCCCTCTCAGTTCCCTGCCGCAACTTCTAACAAATTCTTTTTGTTTATAATGCTCAAATTTAGCTATGATCGGGCGAGGACGGGTTTTGTCGGGTTTCTTACCTCCGAGCCGGTGGACTCGATGAAAAGTGATGTTTTTTACCTGATCCGCCGGGATTTTTAGCTTCTGCTGGAGAAAGTTCCGGACCGTTTCTTCTGCTATCTCTCCCTGCTGCTCCTGGATGCCTGCAAAGACGAGATTATCTCTCATACTTCGCGACTGTATGTCCAGAATGGATTCCTTCATTTTCTTATTTTCGCCAGAAAGCTGGATAATCCCTTAGGTCAGCTCCGTAACCTTCCCCCTCAGCGCGTCATTCTAGGCGGCCATAGCTGTTAGCTGGGCTTGGCTAAACTCCACCGATTCTCTCAGAGACTGAAACTCCTTATGTAGAACTTCTACCAAGGCGAGACGCGCGTCAAGGCTGGTAAGCTTCTTGTCGATGGATTCCAAGATGTCACTGAAGTTCCTGTCGGGAGACAGAGTGGATGAAGATGACGCACTGGTGGAATTAGAACGAGTGCGCTTAAGTGACGGTGTGCTAGCAGCCGTAGGCTTCTGGGCCTTCCCCATCACGATGCTATCAAAACACTCGTCCAGGTAGCACTCCAGGCTCGTTACGGTCTCTTCGTCCAGTTTGTTCCCTCGTAAAAAATAAGACAGTTGTAAATGTTTGGGCTTTAACTTTGTATTATTTTCAGTTATTGGTTCGTTCTTACCTTAGCTTGTTTGATTTGAATTACATGAACGCCTCCATTTTACTTACGCACAGCTCTCGCGAGATCTCAGCCGCTCATCTCCGCTCTCAGCCCAATCCAAGATTTTTAAGTTTTTGAATAGGCCTCGCTGGAACAAGAAAATTAAAAGCAGAGCTATAATCAAAAAAGTATTCTGTCCAAATGTTTGTTTACGTAATTCAAAGCAAATGAAATGGCATCTTCCACACCTTTATTCTGTCTGTATGTAAATTTGTAAAGACACTTTACAAATCAATTCAGTCAAATCATACAGACAGATTGATCAAAAAGGTTTCTAAGGACACCCAACTGATTGCATCAAGTCTTTAACAAGCAGCATTCACTGCTCCTGAAATTGCGTGTAGCCACAGTGGACAGTCGTCTGAATTGTCAATGGCTTTGAATCAATCCCTATACAGAGCATGCATGAGAGAGTACAGAGGAAAACTCCCCTTTAACAGGAAAAAAACCAGCAGAACCAGGTCTAGTGCGAATGACCATCTGCCACGACTGACTGGGGGTTTGCGAAGACAAAGCAGAGATTCAAAAAGAGCACAGAAAGATTGATCCATGAATACGCCACATGAGCAGCCAGCTTCTGTCCCTCTCCATATCTGTCTTTCTTTATATTCTGTTTCTACACCTTTAACTCTATCTAACCATCATGTCACCATTTTTATAAAAAAATATCTTTTAAAAATACCTGCTCCTTAAAGCATCCCATCACCATTAGAAGTTACCAATTCAAGCCGCTCCATGTATCTTTTGGTCATTTGATTTTCGTTTCAGAAACAGGAATTATAAAAACAAAAAAAATGGTGATTTTATTTTTGTTTTAAAATACAAAAATGAAAATCGAAATACAAAGCGTTTCTCTTTTTTAGGGCTGGGAATCGAAAACCGGTTCCTGTTCAGAACCGGTTCCCTGTGTTCCAATTCCATGGCACCGTTTGGCAGCTCGCTTAATGATTCTCTTATCGATTCCAGGCAGCACCAGAGCCGGGCAGCACGACTTACGTCACGTTTTTTTACGCAAGTTACGCACACGGCATTCAGTAAGCAAGTACGACGTGAGCAGGCGTAAGTCTAGAACAGGGGTTAAAGTTCTCCGTCACTGCAACGGATTTCCGTCATTTGGAAAATGAGTGCAAAAAGTTCCGTCTAGACTTTTTATGCAAGGTATTAAACAGAAGCTGCTTTCATCCAATGAAACCTGGCAGAGCCGGGACATTAGCCAATCAGAAAGAAAGTAGGGCGGGTCTTTTAGAAGCGGACATCTACCAACTCAGTTTTATCGGTGTTTCATCGTTTTAAATTTTGGGAGAACATTTTAAGAGAGGGAGAGCCTTACTTCTGCTGGCGCCTCTGGGGCAGCGGCTAGGCGTACAGCTCCGACCAACTCTCAGACATTTTTCAGAAAAAATGCTGCCAAACTCGCTAGAAACCTCTCATCTACCCAGCCGATCAGTACTTGACCGCCAGCGCCTGCTGGAGTTATGGTCATGTAGTGTTTTTGGACTTTTAACCACTACTACGCTCGATTGTTTACGCGGCTTCGGGGTACTACGGGTACCAGTCCCGGGGGCCTGTGAGGTGGCGGACTCGACGAGCAGCTCACGCCGGTGGAGAGCGAAACGGAAGCGGTGCAGCCGGCCGAAGAAACGCGGCTGCCGCGGAGGTTTAGCAGCTAAGCTAAAGGCTAACCCCCATAGATCACCGCTCCCATCCATCCTGCTGTCCAACGTCCGCTCACTGGACAACAAAATAGACCATTTACAACTCGAGCTCTCTGCAAAGAGGGAGTTCAGGGACTGCTGCATTCTGATCCTGACGGAGACATGGCTTACATCATCAATCCCGGACAGCGGCGTTAGCCTGGAGGGGCTAGCTACTTTCTGCGCCGACAGAAACAAAGAACTCAGCGGTAAGACCCGAGGAGGCGGACTCTGCGTTTACATCAATAACACCTGGTGTAAAAATGCTAGATTAGTCACAAGTTTTTGCTCTCCGGACATCGAGATGCTAACTGTTAGCTGCAGACCATTTTATTTGCCTAGAGAGTTTACTGTTATCATCACAGCGGTTTACGTGCCCCCCAGCGCAAACACAAAAGAGGCTATGAGTGTCCTCTATCGGACTATCTCTGAGCTGCAATCTGCAGACACACAGGGGGTTTTCATCATTGCTGGGGATTTTAACCAGGCAAATATGAAAACTGTTCTCCCTCATTTCTATCAACACGTGGATTTTGCTACTCGGGGAGAGAACACTCTAGACTTATCTTACACATATATTAAAGGCGCATTCAAGGCAGCCCCCCACCCCCATCTCGGCTCTTCAGACCACCTTTCCGTGATGCTAATCCCTGCATACAGGCCCCTGCTGATCAGAGCTAAACCTACAGTGAGGCAGGTGAGGGTGTGGACTGAGGGGGCATTGGAGGCGCTCCAGGACTGTTTTGAGTGCTCTGACTGGGACATGTTCAAAGCTGCAGCAACTTATGAGGACAAGATCAACATTGATGAGTACGCCATGACTGTGTCAGCCTACATCAACAAATGCATTGAGGACGTCAGCACCACAAAGACCATCATCACCCGAGCCAACCGGCTGATAGGGTTATTAAAGACACAAAGAATAATAAGAACAATAATAATGGGTGTCATTATTTTCAGCAAGAGGTGCCACCACGGTCCTGAAACGAACCAGGGGAGAAAGTTCACACTTAGAGGAACAGCATCCTGGGACATTGCTTGTTGCAGATTCTTCAAAGCAGACATAGCTTCAGTAATATGAGTTTCATTTACGTCAGATATGTATGTACAGCAGGAAATTCCAATCATTACACATACGCCACCTTGGCTAGCAGTTTACATGTCCAAAACCATTCTGTTTTGCAGTACCATTAAACGCATTTCACTTAATTGTTTGTTTTGTCCTTTGTTGATGTCCATCGTCATGTTCACCAGGGTTTTCATTTTATAGTCCAATGTCTCAATCATCAGCATAGATTTACCAACTCCAAAGGTGAAAGTCCTATTTTACTCCCTGTGCTCCAGTGCTTATGTTCAGAGGGAACGTTGGAACCCCACATGGGATCATGGGGTTGGAAACCTGAGCTGGAGCTGAGTTCTCTTCTCCTCCTATTAGAAGGATGATTTTCCTTCACAGCTTGAGCTGAGATGATGACAGTGTGGTCAGAAACAAACACAGGTGCAAGGGCTGTCCTCAGGAAACACGTTCCGTCTCCTGCCGGCATGCTCTTAGCATACAGCGTGGGTTGTCTGGTGGATTTGGACATCACTGAGCATATGTAGCAGTTACTCATGTTCTTCTCTTCAGCCAACATCGTCACATACATCTGCCACAAGTTGTCTGGATGATGGTCTGGGACATTTCCCAGCCAAATCTTCATGGCAGCCATTTTTGCTAGGTTAGCAGAGATGTTAATTTTACCCAGGACTCTAAAGAACAGGGATCAGTTGATTTCTTCACCGACGTTGAGACGAAAAAAAACCAAATCCCTTTGTAATCGGACTTCCCCACTGTTCCAACCTTTAGGTACTTAACACTCTCTGTAACTTACAGTGGCTGAGGTGAATCCAGGAAGGTCTTTCAGCAATCTTCACAGCTGTTGGCGTGGTCAGGAGCACTTGGTATGGTCCTTACCACCTTTGGCTCGCCCAGTTAACACCCAGTCTCCTGGTCTCACTGCTTGTGGATCCTGTGGAGACAAAGGTTCTCCTGGCAGTAAATTTGCATTGGACACTTCTTTAAACTGCAACATTTCTCTCATGTAGTCTGCTAGAGTTTTTCCTTCCTCCTTAGGTGGCGTCTGTATCGGGAACAGCGGTAATTTATATGGTCTGCCATATATTATTTCAAATGGAGTCAAACCACTGCTTGTTGGAGTTATTCTCATGTACAGTTTTACTAGGTCCAGAAATTCTGGCCATGGCCTCTTTGTTTCTTCCATGCACTTTTTAAGCCTGGATTTAAATGTCCCATTTGTCCTTTTCACAATTTCTGCACTTTGTGGCATGGTGTTTCTTTAAGGTTATCTGTAACCTGCTTGCCAATTTGCTGAATCACCTGATTCACAAAATGAGGACCATTTTCACTGCAAATTTTCTGTGGGATGCCAAACCTTTGCATATAGCTTTTAGCTACTGTCAGTGCATCTGTTTGCTTTGCTGGAACTATTTCAACCCATTTTGAAAATGCATCAATCATTACAAACAGTATTTGTAAGGGCCACTTTGTCAGTTCAATAAAATCCATATGCATCACTTCAAAAGGTTCCTTTAGTTCTGGAAACCTTCACTGTTCTGATATAAAATTACCCTGAGGGTAATTTTTAACACAAATCTTACAGGCTTTACAAAAAAATCTATATTTTTTGTATGAATTAAATCCTATTAATTAAATCCATATATTGCTGTATTATATGTTGCTGTATTATAGTTATCCCTCCCTTTTTGAGACATGGCAATTGCCCATGGCTCAAATGCTGCTGCTTGGACTAAGCTGTTAGGGAGAACTGCTTTGTTACAAACTATAGAATCCTTCTGATTCATTGTTGCTACATTTTTTACCCATATGTGTTTTTCTGCAGTTGGCGCTGTTTGTTGTCTGTTTTACAACACTTCTAGATCAATGATTTGCTCTGTTTTTTGCTCTAGGTAAATATCAGAAAGACCAAATTGTAATACATCTACTACATGGGGGTCTAGTGGTTGAATAAAACCAGACCACTTCAGCTGAACTTCCTACAGCCATGGTAGTTGCACAAACTGCTAGCAAACATGGGGGTAGTGCTGCTGCTACAGGTTTGAGCTTATCACCACGGGGCTGTAAACAACACAGAAGTCGTAAAATTAGAGCTAAGACAGTTGCTGAGATAAGCTTTACATTTAGCTCTGTGAATTGCTGCTCTACTTTTAAGGTCCACTGGTTTGTGTCTGACATGGCCATCAGCATGTCATGAATAAGATTTAAGAGAAGCTAAGTTTTCTCTACATAATGTCGAATCCAAACTCTTCAGTAATTACACAATCCTAAAAAAAACATCATTTGTTTTTTAGGCTCACTTACTATAGCAATTCTTCACTTCCTGTATCTTTTTACCTTCTTCTGAGATAACATGGCCTGTAACAGACTCATTTCTGCACCCACTGTATTTTATCTTTGCTAATTTTGTTTCCCATTTTAGCCAAAATGATGTAGCAGCTGTTTTAAATGCAATTAGAAGGCCATCTATGTACATTAATACTTTACTTCCATGCTTTGGATTAAAGCTCTTTAAGCATGTTAAAATAGCCTGGATGAAAATTGTAGAACTGTCTACAAATCCCTGTGGCAGGCGTGTCTACGTATATTTTTTCTCTTCCTTGAAAGTAAAAACTGAGAATCTGGACATGGTCTAATTATTCCTGCATCCAATGAAATGTTTATAAATGCCATTATACCCTCCTGTTCTTCATATTTTAGCCCGTACTGTTTTATCCGCGGCCTGTACTTTAATTTAGGAACTATTTTAACTGGTTCTACAGTTGTCAATAATCCTACATCTGTTGGCCCTGTAGACTCAAAGCATTTGGAACACCTTTTAAATAATTTTCATCGGATTCTGATAGCAAAGAATGTTGGATTATTTTATCTCATGCTAAATCTTGAACACGAGGTTCTGCATCAAACAGAACTTTGTAAGGCTGTATCCATAGTTCTGTACTAGGGCTATAAAGTCAGGCTGTTTTGTGTGGACACAGCTGAAAATTAGACGGTCTTTCTGCAGTTTTTAAACGCGGGCCTGTGTCTCTCCACTGCTCTTTACTGGTCTTAAACAATGACAAAAAATCTTCCCATGGTAAGCCATACAATTTTTTCATCTGTGTAGAAAGCATAACAGTAACTGCTGCAAATTAACTCCCATCTGTATACATATTTTGTATAGCCACAATTGTAGTTTCCTGTTTTTCAAACTTTTCATCTTAGGTTAAGCACACATTCATAGTGGTTTGTAGATCAGCTAACGGAGTTTCATCCTCTGGTTTGACAATGTGCTTCTAGCATTATGCATAAGTTTACTTTTCTCTTTTATTTGGAGCAGAGACGGTAAGCATAGTGCATAAAACACAGGAGGATTTTATTGCAACTACATTACATGTTTCACACGGACAGCTTTCATTCCATCCTGCGTTGGGAAAACTGCAATGCCTAATTTTTCCATTAAGTCCCGTCCTACAGATTAATTGGGCAGGTTGGTGACATTACTACAGGAGCATACAACCTTTTTTCCTGTTTGAGGCTCTTTTATTTCTAATGCTTTTAACATCCATTCTTGGGATGTTTGACCATTTGCTGATTTTACAAAAATTGACATTTTAGACGCTTTTAGCCAAAATAATCTTTTAAACATGTTTTATAGGCTCATG
Source organism: Fundulus diaphanus (assembly GCA_037039145.1). NCBI lineage: Eukaryota > Metazoa > Chordata > Actinopteri > Cyprinodontiformes > Fundulidae > Fundulus > Fundulus diaphanus. The sequence goes on along the minus strand of CM073126.1, from coordinate 61,578,660 downwards.
AATCGCATAAAAGAGTAACTGGCTGTCCATTAATTGTAAGCACTATGTATGTTTTTACTTTTAATGCATTTAAAAGCTCCCATGCTCCATACACATCTACTGTTTTTAATGGCTCTGGATCCCCATTTGCTCTAGGCCCCTAGTCACGCCTCATAAGAAGAACCGCCCCTGCGGCCTCTTCCCCGTCCCCGCAGATGAGGTGCTTGTATCTGATTGGGACATTCCCTGGACCAAATGGTCGGGTGACCCGCAATTCCAGTACCCCCCATCTGTTTTTACTGATTTGGGCTGAAAGCCCCCTCGGTCGCTAGGACCGCCCCTGCCTCCTCAGAAACCTCCTCGACGCCCTCGAGGGGTCTAGTGGCTTGGAAAGAAAAATATTTCGTCTGGGTCACATGAAGGATCTGCCCAGAAAATGTGTCCCCCCCCCCTCCTCCAGACGCACCACCTCCCTTTTTAACGTGTTTCTCAGCGTGACGCACATAGGCCTATTCCATAACTGTGGTTACGTTAGACGTTATCAGTGTAACTAAGTTTTTTTTTATCCACACAGATATATGCGGCTGGAAACCTTCCATTAACAAATAGAAGTATTTTTATTGTTTTATGGATCCCAAATTTCCAATTATCCGCCCTCCTGCGAAAACTGCTCCCGCGGCGTCTGCTGCTGTTCCCCATTTACGCTTCATGTTCAAATATTCCGCCTTGTGGGGTTCTGCCTGTATAATTTGCCCTTATTTTTTCCCAATGTTTTCCCACTGACGACTGTAAGGCTTGTCCGAACTCATGTCCATTTAAACCATATGAGTTATAAATTCCCTCCATATCTTGGATCCATAATTCTGGATCTTCCTGCGGAGAAATTACACATTCTACAGTCTTTCTAGCTTCCTTTAACGACCAGGGACGGAAAACTGGGATTGTTTAAGGCTGCTGAGCTCCGTCCAAAGGATACAATCCTTTGGACGGAGCTGTAGATAACGAATGATCTGATTTACTCAGTCCATCCAGGTCTGCATACAGATCTGAAATATCCCTGGGGGGGTTTAAGAGATTATACGGTGGTGGTCTGCCTTCTTCAGTTGCTACCATAGTTTGCGTTACTTTAGTATTGTTCTGGTGAGTTCTTTTTTATTTAGAGCCTAATTTTGTGGGAGATCAACAGGTGTTGGGGGAAGGTTGTCAGCCGGACGCGGCAGCGCTGCAGTCGCCGCCGTTCCATCAGCCAACCCAACCCCTCCTGCTGCACTGGGCTGTCTCTCATCCTGCCTATTTTCTGCTTGAATTAAATTACAGCGCGCAACGTCAAGCCCTTATATAGCTATAAATATATTTATATACATATATACACACATACACATAGACATACACACACACATTTTTTATTTCTCCTTTTTTTTTTCTTAGCGCTTATTTTTAGCCGGCACACAACTTTTTTCCATTTATTCACCTTCAACACACCATCTAATTTATACTTTTCTTCCACGTATTTTTTCATATTAAGAAATATATATGATAATATTTATTGCAATAACATTTTAAATTTACTTGGATACACAAACTTTTCATCCCCTCTGGGATTTCCCTTTCTACTTTGTCCTGAACCCATTCTAATTACTTTTGCGTTGTGTTTATCTACCTTCCAGGACCTTAATCCTGTTTTTTTTTTCTTTTAAGGTACCGTTCAGGACTTTAACCTGAGTTTTTTAGCTACCTTTAATTCTACGACGGACTGAAAACCCGTCGTATTGCTTCGAGGGACTCAAACCTCTCGATTTAACTTTTCGGGGATTTTTTTTTAATCACCCGTTATAAGGGACTAAAACCGCTTGCACACCTGTTCGGGGAACTTTTAATCACCCGAAACCCTGAACGTCGGACTTTAACTGGTCGTTTAAAACTTACTTGCTGTGGTGTGTTTTTCTCCCGGTCGGATCCCGTCAATCCCTCGTTGGCGAAAGGAGTTAACCTACGACGCTGGCCCAGCGAGGAAGTTACCTCCCGGGACTTTAGACAGGTCCTTGACTCAGACCACCGGTGGATTTCAGTGTGTTTGCTCCTCCCGTCAACGAGCCGATATTTTGGGATCCGCGTCACGGCACCAGGCTGATAGGGTCATTAAAGATAACCCCTTTTATCCTAGAATGAAAACCACACAACACAAGTTTTAGACATTTTCTATAGAAAAGGACAGAGGATACCCAAACGGAGAACTACACTCCCTTAAAGTTTAGGAACGTCTGCGCCGGGTCATCTCTGTCCTTCTGTCTTTATTATCATACATCAAAGAGGGGGTCAGGAGGGTTGGGTCAGGAGGTTTCAGGAATTTACAGCATGGGGGTTGTATGGGTCAGGAGGTAAAAAGCAAAGAAGGAAACAATTGGAATTACAGATGGTGATTTCTCACCAGCTTCATGCACAGCTGGATAAGGGAGACATTCCTTTTCTGAGAGAACCATTTGTTATTCCTGCCTAAGGGTAAATACAACAAAACCTTTCTGAAAGCAAACTCTTAAAACAAACCAAATACCTGTAACTTGATAGAAATAAAATGATTACATTCACATTTCCCCAACACCAACGACCCTGGATTACTGAGGAAGTCCGTCAAGCGCTAAAAGCACGGAACTCAGCCTTCAAGTCTGGTGACAAGGAGGCACTGAAGACAGCGAGAGCCAACTTGAACCGTGCCATCAGGCTAGCGAAGCCGAACCACAGTCAGAAAATCCAGGAGCTTTTCCATGACGCCAGCAACACCAGGAGCATGTGGAAAGGCATACGGGCGATCACTGAATACAACACGCCCTCCCCCCCGGTGGGTGAAGTTTATGCTGACTTCCTAAAAAAAAAACTTCTTTGGGAGGTTTGAGGCACTAAACAGCACTCCAGCAGTGAAGGCTGTTCCCCATCAGGAAGAGGAGGTCCTCTGCCTTGACACCGCCGACGTGTGGAAGACACTGAGGAGAGTCAACCCGCGGAAGGCCCCAGGTCCCGACAACATACCTGGGCGGGTGCTCAAGGAGTGTGCAGGTCAGCTGGCTGGTGTTCTCACAGACATTTTTAACACCTCGCTGGACCAAGCCACAGTGCCAGCATGCTTCAAGTCTGCCTCCATCATCTCGGTGTCGAAGAAACCCCAAATCACCTGTTTAAATGACTACTGGCCTTTTGCACTGACTCCCATCATGATGAAGTGCTTTGAAAGGCTGGTGAAAGACCACATCGTCTCCAGTCTCCCCCCAACATTCGACCCGTTCTAGTTTGCCTACCGACGGAACCGCTCCACTGAGGACGCCATCTCCTCCGCTCTTCACCTGAGCCTGACACACCTGGAGGAGAAGAACACGCACGTGCGGATGCTGTTCCTGGACTTCAGTTCAGCGTTCAACACCATCATCCCACAGCACCTGGTAGGAAAACTGGAACATCTGGGCTTCAGCACACCCCTTCGCAACTGGCTGCTAGACTTTCTCACCAACAGACCTCAGTCAGTCCGGGTCGGACAGAACACCTCTGATGTCATCACCCTCAGCACAGGCTCCCCTCAGGGCTGCGTCCTGAGCCCCCTGCTGTTCACCCTGATGACTCATGACTGCGTCCCCAGGTTCACCACCAATCACATCGTGAAGTTTGCTGACGACACAACGATGGTGGGCCTGATCAGAGACGACAACGATCAGGACTACAGAGAGGAGGTAATAATAGTAATAGTAATATCATCTCTATTGTCATTGAAACATGCATTACAACGAAATTTGTTCTCTGCTTTAACCCATCACCCTTGGGGAGCAGTGGGCTGCCATGTGTGGTGCCCGGGGAGCAATCGGGGGTTAAGGGTCTTGCTCAGGGACCCAGAGTGCAGGTGCTGGGGATCGAACCGGGTACTTGCATCCTTCTCTGAGTGCGAGCGCGCTGCTCTAACCACTAGGCCAACACTCCCCATGAAAAAAATCTGGAAGCTGTCGACGTCGAACCCAGGAGCTCGCGCTTGCCGGGACAGCAGCTCTACCGGGTGAGCTAAACTTCCAGCCAAGCTAAACTTCCAGCCAGCTAAACTTCCAGCTAGGTGGAGCAGCTGGTGGGCTGGTGCAGAGACAACAGCCTGATCCTAAACGTAGAGAAGACGAAGGAGATCATCGTCGACTTCAGGAAGAACCGGCCGCATCACGGTCCACTGCTCATCAACAGCTCAGCTGTGGAGGTGGTCAGCAGCACCAAGTTCCTGGTGGTGCACATCACGGACAACCTCACCTGGTCTGTGAACACCACGTCACTGGTGAAGAGAGCACAGAAGCGTTTGTACTTCCTGTGGAGAATGAGGAGAGCCCGCCTGCCCCCGCCCACCATCACGACTTTCTACAGAAGCACCATAGAGAGCATTCTGACCAGCTGTTTCTCTGTGTGGTGTGGAGGCTGCAGTGCTTCCGACTGGAAGAACGTGAGGACAGTGGTGAGGACAGCAGAAGGGATCATCGGGGCTCCTCTTCCCGACATAAAAGACATTTCATCTCAGCGCTGCGTGTCCCGAGCCCGTAACATCATCAGGGACCCCTCACACTCCCACCATGGACGGTTCTCCCTGCTGCCTTCTGGGAAGAGGTTCCGCAGCATCCTATGCAGGTCCACCAGGTTCTGCAAAAGCTTTTTCCCTGTTGCCATCAGACTGTTGAACTGCTGAACTATAAACTATAAACTCTGCACAACATTTGCATATTTGTACATTTGCATCACTGCATCTCTATCCAGCATTACAAATGCTGCCGAACTCTTAGTTTCCAAATGCATTCTTGCACAAATGCCCTTTGCACAATCAATTCTGCACCTACAAATGGTTTTAAAAATACTTTCCTGTACATTGTGATTTTCTCCTACATTGTTTACATTTCAATTGTTTACTTTTAAATCACTGCTGCACCTTATACTGTAATTTAATTTACTGCAAATTACAAGCTGTGTGCAACGAAATTTCGTTCTGTACGCACTCTGTGCATACAAAATGACAAATAAAGTTGTCTAAGTCTAAAGTGCCCTCAGATGGCATGAATGAAAATAGCGGTGGTCAAAGTTTTCTTTGGATTTATGCAAACCAGCAGGTCATAAAGTTCACCGGAATGAACGGCTGACAACAGCTTCATCGGTAAGTGTGTCTGTCGCTTCTCCTGCAGTTAATTAATGAATTATTTCCACCTGTGGCCACGTCACCTGTCAGCGTGTATTCCCTCGCTGCCAGTAATTTAGCTGATTAACCAACCAGGGATCTCCTCATGATTCGCTATTACGTTTTATTTAAAACTCAGAATTACGCGTTAGCTCAAGCTAATTTAGCATGGTGCGCTTTTTCTTTTCTTTTTTTTTTAAGAACGGTCGAAATGTGAAACAGTGTCCCACATTTCAATGGGTCTGATTCAGAAAATGTAAAAAAATTCCACCTGCGCTTTTCTGTAACAAAGAAGGCAGAGCTGCATCGGCTGTCAGCCAATAAGCAGCAGCTCCACCTCAGGAGCAGCTGCTCACCAGGACACTAGTTAAATAAAATCACAAGGATTTTGATGCATGCAGATTATTGAGGAAACTACGTCAATAAATAAAAAAATAAACTGCAGCTACAATACGGACTGGAGAACGGGTTCTAACTGGGTGAGGCCAGAGAAAGGCGATTCTCAAAAAGCTTTTATGAAGTTATTTTTTATTTTTAAACAGAGTGGAGCGCGATGTGAAGCGACACTGTAGAACCAAGTCGCACTAGAAACATCTGAGAAAGCCTCCGGTGGTTCTATGGACTCATTTTATTCAACCCAAAATCACCTGCCAGAGAGACAAGCTGCAGCAGCCAAGATTACCTACAGCAATATTTAACTTTATGCAAAGTTTAATAACATTTTTCTAATTAAAGTGTTCATCTTAAAAAGCAAGTTATGTTCTTTTCTGATAAACTTTGAACAATTTTATTAAACTTTTCAAAAATGTAACATCCCATCCATCCATGGATTTTCTATACCCGCTTTTCCGTACAGGTGTGACGTCAAGCCCTATCTGATGGGGAAACAGGGAAATGGGGGGGACGGCAGGTGGCTCTTCCTAGGCGGGGACACAGATTACATCCTGGACAGGTCGCCAGTCACAGGGCTGAAATGTAACCGTTTTATTAGACTTCAAAAAAGTTAAATAATGCCTTTTTATAAACTCATGGGTTGTGATAATTAATTGCTGTGCAATAATAGGAAAAACAGACGGATTATTTAATGTGCGATCTGTGTTAAATTAAAATATATGACGTCATCATAGTGTTGGTTATGTGTCCTGCATTGTCCATGGCTGTGGTTGGCCTTGTATGATCATAGGGTTGGTTTATATTGAATGTGACAGGGAGCCAGAGGAGTTAATGTACAGGTGTGAAGCAGATGATGTAATGATGAAGCTGCTGTCTTTGTACTAGCTGCAGTTTATGGAGGTTTTCTGGAGGACAGGGAGGGAAGGGAGCTGAAATTGTAAAGTCAAGAGGTGAGTGGACTGTGGACCAGTTTGGCAAAACTGTGAAGGAAGAACTTGATGCTGCCGAGTTGAAAGTTAACCAGGTGATGATGTGGAAAGTGAAGCAGATTATGGAGAGGGCTGTCCAGGATGACGCCAAGGCTCTGAAGCTGGAAGGTGGAAGAGATACAGGAATGGTCAATGGATATTGTAGACCTACCAGATTTGGTTAATGTTGACATTGCACAATAAGCAAGTGAGGTAACTGATGTGGCATGATGTCCACAGCCCGGGAATATATGGGCTGACTTGAAATTTTTTTCAGTCAAACTGAACCCATGGTCTAGAAAAGCAAAACAAAAAAAATGGCGCCCCATCGGGAAAAGTGATCGAAAGTTTGGCTTCATTTTAAAGGAGAAGTCTGGTCAACAAGGAAAAATCAGGGGATCATTAGCTATAACTAAAACTAATACGTTTGTGGTGATTTAATGAATTTAGCGTTAATCAGAAAATAAAAAAAAAATTGTCATCTCGATCACTGCCCATTATTGCCCAAATATGGGCAATAATGGCCACCCGACATCACATCCTGTGACGTAATGTCGCGGTAAGGCACTGCGCTCTACAACAACAATTATTTCGGATTTCCAGAGGACTTCACCATTGAAATTCACGAGAGCTATTGTTGAAGCAACAATGTCCACGTGCATGGCAGTTCGATGTTCCAATACATCGGGTAAAAGTGAAACAAACAGGGGCTTTTTGCCATCGAACTTCTGACCAGAGAGAAAATACGTCGTCTGTAGCCAACATTTCGAAGAAGAATGTCTTCAAGATGACATGAGAGCGAGACTTTTCGGTAGGTTTTTCTTTTTTATAATGTAGAATTTGCCGGGACATTTGTTTACCGACCAGAGCGGCGGAGGGATACGACACACTTAGAAACATTGCTCACTGTTGCGAAGCCCACTTATTTTATGCAACTTTGATCTTAATTTTTCTAAAGTCGCTTGTAAATTTCATGAGTTGTGGGTTGCAGTTTTTTGGGCTTGTTTCTGAAAGTGAAGTCGATTGTTTCGGCTCTAAACTAAGTGACGCTGAAATATCCCTCCTCCTCATAACGCACTGCAGCTCATCCTGACAGTAAAGGCAGAAGGAGCCGCTCTGACCGTATTTTCTGCAGTTTACGGTTGCAATAACTGATGATAACTGCTGAAAGTAGATTAGGTGGTGCTGATCACCATTTTGAGCAGAGATTGGTTCTAAAGATGAGTTTTATACTCATCTTATAACATTGCAGAACCCAACCCATTAACCGTACTTTAATGTTTATTTGTTGTCTTTTTATGTCTCTAAAATGTTAAATTAGTATTACTTTAAATTTAAATGCTTAATACCATGTCTATTTTTGTTTAAGAGGTTAAAAAAATTTCCCCAAATTGGAATCGATAAGAGAATCGATAAGGAATCGAATCGTTTCACAGAATCGATAAGAGAATCGATAAGGAATCGAATCGTTTCACAAAATCGATCAGGGAATCGGAATCATGAAAATCTTATCAATTCCCAACCCTACTCTTTTTCATTGTCAAAAAGGGAAAAGTGAAATTTGAAAAATGATTTGAATTTCATTTTCCATTTCGGGTAACAAAAAACAAAAATGCTCTTAGACAGAAACGGAAAAAAGGCTCGTTTGTTCATATTCCGAGACCGGAAGTGGTCACGTATGTTTGGCAAAAGCACCAAATTTTTCAGAATAAAATGTCTTTAGAACCTTACGCAGATTAGACACAACAAAACAAGGCTTGTCATCCATAAAAATCTCAGTGCAGATCTTCCCAGGTGAGAGGATGAGCAAGAGGATATTCCGCATGAAAAGTGAGGCGATTTTCCAATGAAAATGGCTGAGTTTACTGCAGTCAAGCCAACCGCCACCGGGGACACGGCAGTCATGCTAGCCCTCAATTGGTTTTGTAGGTCATGCGATCACCATGCATTACGGTAGTAATGCCTGAGACTACTTTCCAAAATAAAAGCAATGTGTTTGACGTGTATCGACCTATTTTATTCTTTGTTTTTTACACATATCGACTTCAGTTAGTTGAAATAATTTCTTACAGCTTTATGTAATTTTTTTATTATTCAGGTCTGCTCCCGAAGTTGGAAATATATATTTTGGTCAGAGTCCCGGTTTAGCCTGAATATCTACTAAAACAATAGCAGGAGGGAAAGCTTAAATAGGCTTGCTGTTGCGATGACCCAGATAACTGACAATTTGCACAGGGATACAAAAACAATTTTGTAAGTGACTACTTTCACTTACAGATGACAGATTAAGATCTCGAGATCTTACTCATGAAAATTCATCTACATGATGTTGAATTTCTAAATTAAAGCCCTCCAAAATATCTACGTTAAGTAAATTTGACTTAAGTTGCTGTCAATGTTGCTACTAAATGGTACGTTTTCAGGGGATTCTGTCACTTCAGCCTGACAGTAACATCTCCACATGATCCTCAACATCCACCTCTGAAGTGGAATTTCAAAATAAAGGCACTTCAAAATCTCTATATATAGTCACTTTGACCTGAGTTGCTGTCAATGTTGCTACTAACCCTTACGTTTTTAGTGTAAATTAAAAAAGCAACTGAACAAAAGATTTTACAATTCTTTATCCAAATTGCTGAGGTTTACATTTTCACACAATGTACATATTAACTACATACATACACAAAATAAAACAAAGTCCAGAAAAAAACTGAAATAGAAAAGGTAACCATAAAATGTTCAAAAATATTAAGAACATTTACATTGTTTGCTGACATAGATCTTTGTTTTCACCAAACAAAACAATGGACAGTTCCAGTTGGATTCCCTCAGAGCTTTCAGGACATCTTCATCTAAACATAGGCATTGCTCATGGAATCATCTGCCAAATGTATCACCCTGTATCTGCACAACAAGTTACATAATAAACACATTAGGGGGACAATTAGTGGGTTTTGTTCATACAATCTTTTCATTGTCAAATTTGGTTATCGAACTATACCAAACTGGTCAAGCTATGTTCCAAAAAAACAAACAAACAGTGTTTTTATCAAATCAAACAAAATCAATAAAATTTTCGGGTCAACCCGAGTCAAAATGGCCACCACAGACAGCTCAACAGGGAGGCTTAATGAAAGTAACTCAAAGAATTTCAAACATATAGTTTTTTTAAGATTTATTTGGAAGTAAATGTTGTTCATCCAAACACTGACTTATGAAGCCAATCGAAATACAACCTTTCTAACACAAAGAAATGAATTTTAAAAGCCACAGCTGTTTCCTTTGCGAAGAAACTCTCCTGAAGTAATCCCTAGGGATTTTCCCTAACCATATTATTGAGAGACACAATAAAGTCCTTACAACCTCTTCTCTTAATTAAGACTTTTCATTGCCTTAACTACAGACATCAAAAATGGTCTTTAGATAGATGTTTGTAAACAAGGATTATTTAAAAATAAAATGTAACTGTTTTTACTAATCAGAATATAATTATTCAAGAGAATAGCTTGATGAGTTGGACATCAACCCTTGTTGAACATAAAGTGCAGCCAACAAAGAAGTCCATGTCTTAAAAGGTTTGACCACTACTTAATGCTACGGTGAGATTTCTGAAAGCTTCTGGTGTTCTGTTGTTGGACTTCTGTGCTCGTCATGGATTGTCCATCACAAACACCATGTTCAAGCATAAGGGTTTCCACATGTGCTCTAGGAACCAGGACACCCTAGGCCGCAGTTCAATGATCGACTTTGTTGTCGTTTCATCTGATCTGCGACCACGTCTTGGACACTTGGTTGAAGAGAGGGGCAGAGCTCTCCACTGACCACTACCTGGTGGTGAGTTGGCTCCGATGGTGGGGGAGGAAGCCGGTCAGACCTGGTAGGCCCAAACGTATTGTGAGGGTTTGCTGGGAACGTCTTGCAGAGTCCTCCGTTAGACGGAGCTTTAACTCCCACCTCCGGGAGAGCTTTGAACACGTCCCGAGGGAGGTGGGGAACATTGAGTCTGAATGGACCATGTTCCGCGCCTCTATTGTAGAGGCGGATAGTCGGAGCTGTGGCCGCAAGGTTGTCGGTGCATGTCGCGGCGGCAACACTCAAACACGCTGGTGGACACCAGCGGTGAGGGAAGCCGTCAAGCTGAAGAAGGAGTCCTACAGGGCTCTATTGGCTTGTGGGACTCCGGAAGCAGCTGATGTGTACCGGCTGTCGAAGCGGCAGGCGGCTCGGCTGGTCGCCGAGGCAAAAACTCGGGCGTGGGAAGAGTTCGGAAAGGCTATGGAGAAAGACTTCCGTACGGCGTCGAAGCGATTCTGGTCCACTATCCGGCGTCTCAGGAGGGGGAAGCAGTGCGGTACCAACACTGTTTATAGTGGGGGTGGTGTGCTGCTGACCTCGACTCGGGACGTCGTGCGTCGGTGGGCGGAATACTTCAAAGACCTCCTTAATCCCACCAACACGTCTTCCATTGCGGAAGCAGAGCCTGGGGACTCTGGGTCGGGTTCTCCCATCTCTGTTGCTGAGGTTGCCGAGGTTGTTAAAAAGCTCCTCGGTGGCAAGGCTCCAGGGGTGAATGAGATTCGCCCTGAGTACCTTAAGGCTCTGGATGTTGTGGGGCTGTGTTGGTTAACGTGGCTCTGCAGCATTGCCTGGACATCGGGGGCAGTTCCCCTGGACTGGCAGACTGGGGTGGTGGTCCCCCTATTTAAAAAGGGGGACCGGAGGGTGTGTTCCAACTACAGAGGAATCACACTCTTAAGCCTCCCTGGTAAGGTCTATTCAGGGGTTCTGGAAAGGAGGGTCCATTGGATAGTCGAATCTCGGATTCAGGAAGAGTAGTGTGGTTTTCGTCCTGGCCGTGGAACACTGGATCAGCTCTGCACCCTCAGCAGGATCCTGGAGGGGGCATGGGAGTTTGCCCAACCAGTCTACATGTGTTTTGTGGATCTGGAGAAGGCATTCGACCGTGTCCCCCGAGGGATCCTGTGGGGGATACTCCGGGAGTATGGAGTACCGGGCCCTTTAACAAGGGCTGTCAGGTCTCTGTATGACCGGTGTCAGAGTCTAGTCCGCATTGCCGGCAGTAAGTCGGACTCGTTTCCGGTGAGAGTTGGACTCCGCCAAGGTTGCCCTTTGTCACCAATTCTGTTCATAACTTTTATGGACAGAATTTCTAGGCGCAGCCGTTTTGGTGGCCTTAGGATTGCGTCTCTGCAATTCGCGAATGACGTGGTCCTGTTGGCTTCATCAAGGTGTGATCTACAGCTCTCACTGGAGCGGTTCACAGCCGAGTGCGAAGCGGCCGGGATGAGAATCAGTGCCTCCAAATCCGAGACCATGGTCTTGAACCGGAAAAAGGTAGAGTGCCTCCTCCGGGTTGGGGAGGATGTGCTGCCCCTAGTGGAGGAGTTCAAGTATCTTGGGGTCTTGTTCACAAATGAGGGGAAGATGGAGCGGGAGATCGACAGGCAGATTGGTGCGGCGTCTGCTGTGAACTTTACATATAACGACACCTAAAGGACACATCTGATCCATTAATTGTTACATAGCGAAGAATTGTAGACCTCGGCAATTTGGAAATTGCATTTCTTAAAAATTGCGATAATAATAATTGAACTTTATTGATCTCAAAATGGAGAAATTCACTTCTGCATCTTGACCCATCCCCTTGGGGTGCAGTGGGCTGCCACTCTGCGGTGTCTGGGGAGCAATCAGGGGTTAAGGGTCTTGCTCAGAGACCCAGAGTGCAGGCTGTGGGGATCAAACCGGGTACTTGCAACCTTCTCAGAGCACAAGCGCACTGCTCTAACCACTAGGCCAACACCTCCCTTATAGTTTGAATGTGATAATTAGTCCATCCCTAATTCATACTTACCTTATGATATATTAAAGAATTATTTTTGCTCTTTAACAATGTATTATGGCAAAACCTGCTAAATGAGAAGACTGGTCAGTTAAATAAGAGAGAGGACTGGCCAGTTCACACATTGATTATTGCTGTTGTGGTGTTCGCACCTGAGTTCACATGAAACTAAGAATCACATGTGTTATTGTGTTATAATTTGTTTTAACTTGTGGTGGGAACTTATGACAATGTGTTGTGGGAAAGACTGATTCTGTATTCCTTATTTTGTTTATATTTGCTGTATTCTGAGTGCACTCATATTATTTTGCTTCGCACACTGCTGAGATGCTGGGAACGGGCCCTGTTTGGGAAATATGTTTTGGGAGGCAGGGCAGCTGTGGAGGGAGAAATGGCCACTCTCACTCCACACCTGACTCTTTGTTTACAAGTATATAAAGAGGAGACTGCCCTTAGCCCAGTGAGTCTGCCGTGAGTTCGTGTGTGGACACCGGCATCGTGAACGCTGATCTTAACCTAGGACTGAGGGCTCCCAGTTCGTGTCAATGGTAAGGGCTGATTCTGAGAATCTGTTGAGCGTCACGTCTGTTTGAAAGCTTGTTGCTTTAATGCTTGCTACTTTGCCTTTGTGAAGTGCTTGTTGTTTTGATGTGCTGTATTCTGTGGGGAATAATAATAAATGTGTGCCTTATATTCTAACAGAAACAGTGTTTGAGTCCTTATTTGTGTTTGCCGATCTCTCCCGATCCTGAATAAAATTTCATAAAACATTTTGGCGTTGTCGGCAGGATTGGAGGAGAGACTACAATACACAAATATGTTCAGAAATATGTTTAAAAGGAGAAATAAGAACTCTGATGAGAAAATTCAGAGGGAAGAGGTAGTTCCCGGATGGGAGTTTCCTCATTCTAAGCAGATAGCGCTGTGTTTGCGCGATGGTGGGGGCAGACCGGAGCCGTGGAGCGGCCCGCTGGAGGCAGCGGGACCCGAAGAATTATTGAAAGTGTTGCAGAAAATTGAGGTGCAAAAAAAGGCTCCGGTGGACGGATTACAGAGGGGCTTGTGGATCTGTGCTACGGCGTGGAAAATCCAGTATGAAGCCGGCCAACAATTAAAAACTCAGCAGTTAAAAGACAGACAGGCAATGACTGAGCTGCAGTCTGCTGAGTCGCTGTACCGGCTGCATGTGCAAAGGCTGACTTATCAGCTGGAACAGATGACCAGTGTTGCAGAAAAAGCTGTGGCCCAGGTGTCTGTGTTAACAAGGAAAAAACAGGGGAAAAAACCCCGCCGTTTTCCTCTGAAAAAAGTCCGTTCGTTTGTAGCTGGATTGGGGTCTGGGTGGGATCCCGAGAGCTGGGACGGTAATATGTGGGACGATGAGGAGGACAGTGATTCTGGAGGTCCTCCAGATCCACGTCCTTTGCCTCCATTGGGGGTTAAACCCGTCGTCCGAAGGAGGAGAGAGCAGCAGCATATACCCGCAGCCTTCCGGCAGCGGATAGATGCTCAAGGTAATGATGTACTTGATGCTGCGGGACAACCTGTTATGGAATGGGTGGAACAGCCGCAGCCTCCGGCGGTGTCACAGACCATAACAGAAGATTACTCGCAGGATGAAGTTGCTCATATCACTAAAAAATTAAAGCAGCATCCGGGCGAACCCACTGATCTATGGGTGGCTCGACTGCTGGATGAAGGTGCAGAACAGATTGAAATAGATCACGGAGATGGCATGGCATTTGGTGGTCTGAGCACTGATGGGAATGTAAATGCTAATTATAGGCAAGAAGCGAGAAATTTGGGGGATCAGGCGAGATCATTGTTTGACGTGTGGTCTGAGGCAGTACGTGCAACATGTCCCAATGTATCTGATTGGCCCGAAATCTCTGGACCATGGTTAACATTAAAGGAGTGTGTGCAGAGGCTGACGAGGCTGTGTGTGCGTGATCTGTTACCAGTGGGGATGGTGGCTGGATATCAGCAAGTGGCTGTTCCGAAGGTGGTGAGAGATCAGTTGATTAAAACTGCCCCACAGCATTATCGGGCAGCTATGTTTACTGTGATGCTGGGAGCTCCAGATTCCCCGATGGAAACCATTAAGGCTCGAATCATGGAGCTGGGGAATCTGGGAGAATGGGGCGAGCAGGAGGAATGCAGACCACGAGTTCAACAAACTCCGGTCCGCAGGCCGCAAAGGGAGCGGGGGAGAAATGAACAGGTTTCACCACGTAACATGTTGTGGAAGGCACTGATTAATGCTGGGGTGCCTGCTTCAGAGATACACGCATTACCTACTGATGAGTTGAGACAGATGTGTCAAAGGAGAGGCTTAAAGGTTAACTGTGCAGGATTTGGTGCTGAGCTGGACCCATTAAATTCTTTGATTCAGCTGTTGTGTGAGGCGATTCATCCCACACCATCGGCTCCACCTGCTGAAGAATCTGAGTCTGTTGTGGGCAGAGAACCTGCTAAGGTGGTTGAGACTGAGGTGTCAGAGTCTGAGGAATCCTCGGGCAAAGATGTGAAAGTAAGGAGAGTGAAAAAAAGGAAAAGAAAGAACAAAGATAGAAGGAGGAGCAACATGTACCCTGATCTGACGGATCTGATGGAGTTTAACTAGGATTGTGCAGCATGGAAATTCGTGGGAGGACAGATTGAAGTTTTTATGTTTGTATGTTGTTGTTTTTTTCCGCGCAGGAGAGCGTTCTGCGTGCAAACAACAGCTGGTCAAGGCAATTATATTGAAAAAAAAATTTGTGTCTGATAATCATGACTTAACAGATTGGAAGCCTAAATTGATGCAAGCATTGGCCCGATTGAATAATAGGCCAATTGCTCCAGGGGCAGACTTACTGTCTCTGCATTTGACAAACTGAGAAACCGCTCAGGATTATATGTGTGTATAAGAGAGTAAAAATAAATGAACAATCAAACTTGTGATTTTATCTGAATGGAAAACGTATTAATGTATATGTGAATGCTTAATAAAGGAGTTAAAAATATTTCAGCATTATTGACTAGAATTTATCATTTTATAGCACAAGGATGTGGTCATTCCAATTTTGAAAAGTGTCTGAAAAAGAAAATTTTATGTGGGAAGAAGCACAGCAAAGAGCATTAGATTTGGCTAAGAAAGTCATACAACAAGCTGTGTAATTGGGAAAGATGATGTCCGGGCCTGTACAGTTGCAGGCCTCAGCTGTTAATGACAATACAAGCTGAAGTGATTGATGGGGATTATCAAGGAGAAAATCCCTGGTAATTGAGAAAGAAGAAAAACTAGCACAACTGCTAGTGAAACCCTGTGAAATGACAGAAGTTCAAGGGGTGGCTGCCCCCACTAACATCACTGTAAGAGGAACAGGGGGGTTTGGCTCAACAGATAAACCAGGAGCGAAAGTTTAGGTGAGACAAGAAAATGGTCCACCTAGACCAGCTGAAATCATTTCACAAGGGAGTGATGCAACAGTGTCAGTATTTTACTCAGGAAAAAAAATGGATAAATGTTATGGAAGAGAAAACTAATCAAATTCTTTTGTCTTATAGCAGTACTAATTTTGATTTCAGATCCATGTTTCGGTGGGATCTGCTGATTGGACGACCCGAGGGACAGCGCGATGGCGGACGTCCCAAACCGTGGGAGGCACCACAGGGCTGGTGCAGGACTTGGGACCATCATCCTCTGTGTCCTCGCTGCCATGGTCCTGCTGGCACACCTCTGTTGGGCAGAAGCACCGGGCCGGATCCTAAAAGAAGTGGTTCAGCCGTATCAACTGTGATGAGGAGACAGCATGCGCAACGGAATCCAGGATGACTACACATGCTCTCGATGGCACGTATGCGTAATAAGCAACATTACCAGCTCATGCCCCATATATTCTTGTGATGGATGTTTTGAAGAAAGAAACATACCGGTGATCTCCAAGGGATGTACCGTTAAAGTGGTTTCAAGGAGAGGTTTGTGCCAATATGAATCATTTGCAGAACGAGCGTGTGAGGACGACGGCACAAAGGAGCTGACCCCGAACTTGACCTCATCGGAGGTTTGGATTACTAATCGGATTGCCTTTGCTTTTTCAATATATGTACTGCCGAACTCTACTAAGAACACACACACACAAATTGCACCTGGTGCACACACTTGTCAACAAATGGCACAATCGACGATAACAATTAAAGTTCACTGGAAAGTTTTTTTTTGTTTTTTTTTCTCCTCTGCCAACATGCACTAGGACGAAACGTGCATGGTGGGACACTTTGTTTGGTGGAACAGGTACTGTGTTAAGTGTTTCCAACGCTTTTGACAATAACATAACAAGAACTATGTTATTAAACACTGGACAGCATGCATCAAGAGCTGTTCATCAGGTTGGAATATGGATGCCTACTGTTGTAACATCACAGGAGGAAACTGCAAAGATCTTCCTTAAAGAACTGAACTGGCAATTAAAAATGTGGAACACAACAGCAGAAGTGTTAACGAACATTTCTGTAGCTTTGAACTGGACGGTATGTAACGTACAAATGATGCACGCTCACATGCAACAAGAACGATTCAAGCGTGTGGTTATTATCGGAAATTTCCACGAATGGAGACAACTATGGAACATTAGTAGTAAAAGTTGGTTACAACTAGAACCACAGAAGACCTGTTGTAATGCTACTATGTGTGAAGGACATTGGACACAATATGATGTTACCAATAGTACTACTGTCTGTCATTATTATATATTGGCCGTAGTGACTGTACAGGGGTATTGGTTTTTGAAACTGGATGGTGATTGGTTTGGCCCACAGACAAACTACACCTATGACCTGGATCTATGCGAGACTGCTGATAAAGGGATGGTATGTATGCTACAACAAGGACATCTTAACCCATGTTTAACCGGAGACGAGGTGTTATGTGATTGGACTCATGAACCAGATAGAGAAACAATAAAGAGTCATCCTCAATTACCTCAGGTGCCTTTCGTTGGGTGTTTTGATGTATACATCTGAAGTTGGAATAACGTGACCTATCAATTAACCAATTTCACTATCTCCCTGGATTGGTTCAAATGCGCATTGAATCAGTCTACGGAACTAAATTGCTTAGCTGAATCACACAGGTCCAACATTTCCAGCTTAAAGGTGTCTACATTTATGGTCCAAGGACAGGTTTTGCATGCGGCTACGTTAATGGTGCAATCATCTGTACATCATTGGTGGGACATTTTTAATGGAATGTCTGTTACTGCTTGAAACTATGTAGTACCTCCCTTGCTTTTGCTCATTATTGTTATTATAGTGTTAACCTTATGTAATGTTTGCACCTGTATAATCAAAAGTGGTTTTGGGACGGAAAGAATAACTTTAAAATAGACCTTGGGGACAGTTTTTCTAAAATTAGGTTTTCCCAAAATTAGGATTGTCAAAGACCAAGGGGTGGAGTGATATATTAAATAATTATTTTTGCTCTTTAACAATGTATTATGGCAAAACCTGCTAAATGAGAAGACTGGTCAGTTAAATAAGAGAGAGGACTGGCCAGTTCACACATTGATTATTGCTGTTGTGGTGTTCGCACCTGAGTTCACATGAAACTAAGAATCACATGTGTTATTGTGTTATAATTTGTTTTAACTTGTGGTGGGAACTTATGACAATGTGTTGTGGGAAAGACTGATTCTGTATTCCTTATTTTGTTTATATTTGCTGTATTCTGAGTGCACTCATATTATTTTGCTTCGCACACTGCTGAGATGCTGGGAACGGGCCCTGTTTGGGAAATATGTTTTGGGAGGCAGGGCAGCTGTGGAGGGAGAGATGGCCATTCTCGCTCCACACCTGACTCTTTGTTTACAAGTATATAAAGAGGAGACTGCCCTTAGCCCAGTGAGTCTGCCGTGAGTTCGTGTGTGGACACCGGCATCGTGAACGCTGATCTTAACCTAGGACTGAGGGCTCCCAGTTCGTGTCAATGGTAAGGGCTGATTCTGAGAATCTGTTGAGCGTCACGTCTGTTTGAAAGCTTGTTGCTTTAATGCTTGCTACTTTGCCTGTGTGAAGTGCTTGTTGTTTTGATGTGCTGTATTCTGTGGGGAATAATAATAAATGTGTGCCTTATATTCTAACAGAAACAGTGTTTGAGTCCTTATTTGTGTTTGCCGATCTCTCCCGATCCTGAATAAAATTTCATAAAACACCTTACATAACCAGTAATATTCGAGAAGCCTGTAGCGATGACTTGCAACACTCGGGATGTTGATTGCAGCACATACCTTTGACCAAAAGACCTGTTGGTCATAATTTTCTCCTTTTCTCAAATTTTTCTCTGTCAGCGATACAATTTCCTGTATGGTTATGATTTTCTTTTTGTTCTGTAGAACAGACAAATAACAGTTTGCTGTAAGAAAATGTTGGCCAGTCTTAAAAATATGTAACATTTTCAGTAAAGAGCAAAAACTATGTTTTGTGCTAACCCCAAATAGCCAGAACTGTAAAACTCTAAGGGAACAGTAGTGGAGTACTATCCATCCATCCATTTTCTGACCCGCTTACTCCCTCATGGGGTCGCGGGGGTTGCTGGTGCCTATCTCCAGCGGAGTACTATCAGTGCTATACAAATTTAAAATTTAATAACAAACAAATTAAATAATTGTTGCCACAAAAGGTAACTTCCCCAAAGAATTTCATATTTTTAAAGAACATAAGGACAAATATCAGTAAGTGTTTGTATATTACAGATTATTTTGGTAACATAAACATCTATGTAAAAGTATTATTAGTTCTTGGGTGATAATTCTGTCAACCTAACTGTGTTGACCCTCCATTTATTAATGAACATGACTTTTTGCCTTTGTTGTCACTGTTAATATTCTGAGTGGGTAGCATGCAGCTATTGTTGAAGAAGAATGCGATCAATGTAAAGCACACCTTTCACAGGGAGGGGAGGTTAGCACATGTCAGAGCTAGTGCTTTTACAAATATACAAAAAAGCTCAATAATGCCCATATGTTGCAGTTCAAGAAGCCCGGTATTCATAAAACTTTGCTCATCCTTTATGATATGGCTTCTCACATTGAAAATAAGAAACAGAATCTAACTGTTGTATCGTAAAGACGTAGGCCTACTTACCCTCGCTGTTTCTTGGACATCCTTCCTTCCTTGTAACGTTCCTGGCACTGGAGCTGATCTGATTATTACTCAACACAGCTGGTCACTCTCCACACTGCTTGCAACCAACCTCTACTGGCTTCACCTGTCTCCACCTGCATAAAAGCTCTGTTCAAGTCAGCCTCCAGTGCCAGAACGTCTCTACTCCTCTCTCCTCACATACCGTCGGTAAGAGCTTTCCTTCCTCTGCTGATTTTTGCTTACCTGCCTGTTTGTTCCCGACCAGATCTCTGCACTTCTGTTTTTTCAGTCTTACCTCGTTCCTTTTTGCCTGCCTGAAGTCCGCCTGGTGCTCCCTGTTATTTTGGACGACCCCTGGGGAACTTTCTTGTTTTGATGAACAGCATTCTCCCTGTGCAGGAGTGGTCAGGTGCTGGATCTCTGTCTGCCTTTTTTCAGTTATCTAAACCACGGGTTTTTTGTTTCTCTGGGTTTTTTTTGTAAATAAACCTATTAAGCATATGCTTCATTACATTCCTGGAAAACAAGGCTGTAAGCGGTTCCCTCACAATCCCCCGGGAAGAGCCTGTTTTTATGTCCATCCCAAAAATGGCAATGTACACCACATTAATGCATCATCTGGTGCATAGTCATGTTGGAGGAGGCAGGGGCCAGCTCCAAACTGTTCCCACAAAGTTGAGAACGTGCAATTGTCCAAGATGTCTTGGTCTGTTGAAACATTCAGAGCTCCTTTTACTGGAACTAAGGGGCCAAGCCTTGGAACTGAAAATCAGCCCCACACCATAATCCCCCCTCTGCCAAACTTTACACTTGGCACAATGAAGTCAGACAAGCACCGTTCTCCTGGCAACCGCCAAACCTAGACTCGTCCATCAGATTTCCAGATGGAGAAGCTTGATTTGTCACTCCAAAGAACGTGTCTTCAATGTGAAAACACGTTCTTTGGAGTGACATGAAGCTCTCTGTGCTGTTCTTGAGCTAATCTGAAGGCCACATGAAGTTTGGAGGCGTGTAGTGCTTGACTTTGCAGAAAGTTGGCAATCTCTACGCTCTATGTGCTTCAGCATCCACTGACCTTGGTCCAACCGTTTACGTGGCCTAACACTTCGTGGCTGAGTTGTTGTCGTTCTCAAACACTTCCATTTTCTTATGATACGGCAGTTGACTGAGGAATATTTAGGAGTGAGGAAAGTTGACAAGTGGATTTGTTGCCCAGGTGGCATCCTATCACAGCTTTACGCTGGAATTCACTGAGCTCCCGAGAGCAACCCATTCTTTCACAAATGTTTGTGAAAACAGTCTGCATGCATAGGTTTTCTACACCTGTGACCAAAGAAATGATTGGAACACCTGATTCCAATAATTTGGATGGCTGAGCAAATACTTTTTGCAATATAGTGTATATACTTATGTTGGAACAGTCTTTTACTTTGAAATTCCACATCAAATCTTAATGAGCTTTGTTGAGCAGCATCTGGAGGTGTTCTGTCATGCTGAATCAAAAATCTTCACTTAAAACGTAAGGGTTAGTAGACATTATCAGCAACTTAGGTCAAAGTGGTTATATAGAGAGAATTTGAAGGGCTTTTACATTGAAATTCCACATCAGATGTGGATGAAATTTGTTGAGCAACATCTGGAGGTGTTCTACATTGTCAGCAACTAAAATTGACTTAACGTAGAGATTTTGGAGGGCTTTAATTTAGAATTTCCACATCACGTCAAACACATTGCTTTTATTTTGGAAAGTAGTCTCAGGCATTATATAATGGCATAGACATTATATAATGTCTATGCCTGCCTGCCAAATCTCGTAAGCGACCATAGATGAAAGTGGTTGATGCGGGGTCTACTCTTTATATTATGTCTATGGTCTCAGGCATTACTACCATAATGCATGGTGATCGCATTACCTACAAAACCAAGTGAGGTCTGGCATGACTGCAGTAAACTCAGCCATTTTCATTGGAAAATCGCTTCACTTTTCTTGCGGAATATCCTCTTGCTCATCCTCTCACCTGGGAGATCTGCACTGAGATTAGTATGGATGACAAGCCTTTATTTGTTGTGTCTAAAATCAAATCTGCGTAAGGTTCTAAAGACATTTTATTCTGAAAAATTTGGTGCTTTTGTCAAACATACGTGACCACTTCCGGTCTCGGAATATGAACAAACGAGCCTTTTTTCCGTTTCTGTCTAAGAGCATTTTTGTTTTTTGTTACCCGAAATGGAAAATGAAATTCAAATAATTTTTCAAATTTCACTTTTCCCTTTTTGAATATGAAAAAGAGAAACGCTTTATATTTCGGTTTTCATTTTTTTATTTTAAAACAAAAATCAAATCGCCATTTGTTTTTGTTTTTTTAATTCCTGTTTCTGAAACGAGAATCCAATGACCAAAAGATACACGGACAGTGTTCAATTCAATTCAATTCAATTTTCAATTCAATTCAGTTCAATTCAATTTTATTTATATAGCGCCAATTCATGAAACATGTCATCTCGAGGCACTTTACAAAGTCAAAATCAATCATATTATACAGATTGGTCAAAATGTCCTATATAAGGGAACCAGTTGATTGCTTCAAAGTCCCGACAAGCAGCATTCACTCCTGGAGATTTTTTTAATTCCTGTTTCTGAAACGAAAATCCAATGACCAAAAGATACACGGAGCGTTAGCTAACAAACATTAGCTTGTTACCCCCACCACGTTCGATCAAACAGGACTAGATAAGGCAGTCGGACCTATCAGCCATGGACAGTTACGTGTTGTTTCGAGGGTCAAAGCGTGTGACTCTAAGGGAGGAGGACATGACAACCGAAAAAATCAGCAGGATTTTCCAGGTATAATTTTTTTCTTGAAACTTTTCTGTGCACTGTACTTTTAACCACACAACATAGCATTGCCTATATTTAGCTGCATAAGCCTCTTGCTCTACTGGCATATTCTTCTTTTATTTTGTTATAGTTACATCAAATGCAGTCTCTCTCTGCCATAGTTTAAATGCCTTTTAATTTTGTTTGATTGCTGTTTTACCTTTTACTAATTTTGACGTTTTTATCTATCTGCACATTTGTGGTCATTTACTTGAGTTAATTTATTTGATGTAATGTTTATTATAAATCATATATTATTACTTTTGCATAGGTTCATGGCTCCAGTGTCTACATCACTGATGACACCAATGTTGCCATATTTCCTGGAAATGATGGTCACTTCAGCACCATTGACCTCATAGTAAGGGGGCATTATGAAGTGCATGGAGAGAGTGACACTGTGGGGGAGCCATCCAGTGTGCCTGGACCACTGAACCCTGTCCCCTTCACCTTCCGCCGCCCATCTAGTGCTGCTGCTGGTTTAGCTCTAACTGCAAGGCCTTCTCCAAGAGCACCCGTGACAAAGACATTCCAAAGGTGACAAAACTTTAACACATCATGAGTATCTATCTATCTATCTATCTATCTATCTATCTATCTATCTATCTATCTATCTATCTATCTATCTATCTATCTATCTATCTATCTATCTATCTATCTATCTATCTATCTATCTATCTATCTATCTATCTATCTATCTATCTATCTATCTATCTATCTATCTATCTATCTATCTATCTATCTGTCTAAATTTCAAACATATTGTAATCTTCAGGACCATCTTTGTTGCTGATCTTGTGGAAGGCATATTGGAAACAAGCAAAACCCTGACAGTTTTCGATTTTCAGAATTTGAGGCGTCTGTCATGGGCATCACAAGTAAAGTAAATGATGCCCTTGAATATGAGGACTCATTCATCCTTACCGATGGTCAGGGAAAACGGATTTTGGATACAGAAGGAACCAGAGGTAAATTAATAAATAAATAAATGAGCATGTATAACGGTCCGTGTATCTTTTGGTCATTGGATTTTCGTTTCAGAAACACGAATTAAAAAAAACAAAACGAATGGCGATTTGATTTTTGTTTTAAAATGAAAAAAAAGGAAAACGAAATACAAAGCGTTTCTCTTTTTCATTGTCAATAAGGGAAAAGTGAAATTAGAAAATTGATTTGAGTTTCATTTTCCATTTCGGGTAACAAAAAACAAAAATGGTTTAAAACATAAACGAAAAAAAGGCTCGTTTGTTCGTATTCCGAGACCGGAAGTGGTCACTTATGCGTTGCAAAAGCACCACATTTTTCAGAATTATATGTCTTAAGAACCTCACGTAGATTTGATTTTAGACACGACTAAACAAGGCTTGTCATCCATACAAATCTCAATGCAGATATCCCAGGTGAGAGGGGGAGTAAGACGATATTCTCTAAGAAAAGTGAGGTGATTTTCCAATGAACATGGCTGAGTTTACTTTGGTCTAGCCAGCCGCCACTGGGGACATGCTGCTACTGCTACTTTCCAAAATAAAAGCAATGTGATTGACGTTTATCAACCTATTCTATTCTTTGTTTTGTTACACATATGCACGTCATTTGAAATAATTTCTTACAGCTTTATGTTATATTTCTTTATTATTCAGCCCTGCTGGTGAATATATAAATATATATTTTGGTCATAGTCACTTTTTAGCCTGAATAATTACAAAAAAAAAATAGCAAACAGCCTTAAACAGACTTGCTGCTGCGATGATTCGTATAACTGAGAATATGCACAGGGATATTAAAACAATTGGTTTTCCCAGGTGACCACTTTGACTTACAGACGACAGAATAAGATCTTGAGATGTTACTCATCAAAATCCATAAACATGATGTGGAATTTCTAAATTAAAGCCCTCCAAAATCTCTACATTGTCAATTTCACCTAAGTTGCTGACAATGTGGCTACTAAACGATACATTTTTAGGGGATACGGTCACTTCAGCTTGACAGTAGAACACCTTCAAATGTTGCTCAACAAATTTCATCAACATCTGATGTGGAATTTCAAAGTAAAAGCCCTTCAAAATCTCTCTATATATTCACTTTGACCTAAGTTGCTGATAATGTGTCTACTAACCCTTATGTTTTAAGGGAACGTTTTTGATTCAGCATGACAGTAGAACACCTCCAGAGGCTGCTCAACAAAGCTCATTAAGATTTGATGTTGAATTTCAAAAGACTGTTCCTACATAAGTATATACACTATATTGCAAAAGTATTCGCTCCGCCATCCAAATTTTTGGAATCGGGTGTTCCAATCATTTCAGTGGTCACAGGTGTATAAAACCTATGCATGCAGACTGTTTTCATGAACATTTGTGAAAGAATGGGTTGCTCTCAGGAGCTCAGTGAATCCCAGCGTGAAGCTGTGATAGGATGCGACCTGTGCAACAAATCCAGTTGTCAACTTTCCTCGCTCCTAAATATTCTTGAGTCAACTGCTGTATCATAAGAAAATGGAAGTGTTTGGGAAGGACAGCCACGAAGTGTTAGGCCACGTAAACTGTCAGAGTGGCGTCAGTGGATGCTGAAACACATAGAGCGTAGAGGTTGCCAACTTTTTGCAAAGTCAATCACTATACGCCTCCAAACTTCATATGACCTTCAGATCAGCTCAAGAACAGAACAGAGAGCTTCATGGAATGGGTTTCCATGGCCAAGCAGCTACATCCAAGCCTTACATCACCAAGTTCAACGCAAAGCGTTGAGACACGTTGTTTGGAGGGACAAATCACGCCTCTCCATCTGGAAATCTGATGGACGAGTGTGGGTTTGGTGGTTGACAGGAAAACGGTGCTTATCTGACTTCATTGTGCCACGTGTAAAGTTTGGCAGAGTGGGGATTATGGTGTGGGGTTGTTTTTCAGGAGCTGAGCTCTGAATGTTTCCACAGACTAAGACATCTTGGAAAATTCCATGTTCTCAACTTTGTGGGAACAGTTTGGAGCTGGCCTCCTCCAACATGAGAAAAAAAAAAAAATAAGAATAAAAATACAGACAAAATCGAAGTAGGCAGATGATGTCATATGCACATTCACTGTGATATATATATATATATATATATATATATATATATATATATATATATATATATATATATATATATATCACAGTGAATGTACATGAGGACATGGATGGAAAAGTTTGGTGTATAAAAAACACACACATATATATATACTGTTGTTAAACTTTACGGTTGTTTCAAGTTTTTGATCCAATTTCACATTTTGAAAAGTAACAAATCTGTTATCAAAAGAAAAGTATTTATTGAACCTGAATGTTAAGGTGTGTTTTCAATTGGTTGCATTCTTCTTCAACAATAGCTGCATGCTACCCTTTCAGAATATTAACAGTGACAACATTAGATGTGGATGATATTTGTTGAGCAACATCTGGAGGTGTTCTACTGTAATGTTGAAGTGACAGTATAAACTGAAAACGTACGGTTCAATATTGACAGCAACTTAGGTCAAACTGACTTAACATAGAGATTTTGGAGGGCTTTTATTTTGAAATTCCACATCATGTAGATGGATTTCAATGAGTAACATCTCGAGATCTTAATCTGTCATCTGTAAGTGAAAGTAGTTACTTTGGCCAACAAATTTATTTAGTGTCCCTATGCAAATTCTTATTTATCCATATAATTGTAACAGCAAGCATGTTTAAGCTTATATGCTGTTGTTTTAGTAGTTATTTAGGCCAAACAGTGACCAGAATATATATTTCCATATTCACTAGCAGACCTCAATAATAAAAAATATTACATAAAACGAAAGAAATTATATAAACTAACTGTAGTCGACATGTGTAAAAAAATTATGACAAGATAGGCTGAGGCTCGTCAAACTTATTGCTTTTATTTTGGAAAGTAGTCTCAGGAAGTAGTAAGCGTATCCGGTCTCCGGAATATGAACAAACGAGTCGTTTTTTCGTTTCTGTTTAAAAGCATTTTTGTATTTTATTACCCGTAATATAGAATTAAATTCAAATAATTTTTCTAATTTTACTTTCCCTTTTTGACAATGAAAAAGATAAACGTTTTGTATTTCGATTTTCTTTTTTGTATTTTAAAACAAAAATCAAACGGCCATTTGTTTTTGTTTTTTTACTTCCTGGTTATGAAACGAAAATCCAATGACCAAAAGATACACGGACCTATAACTCTCTGATTTTAACTAAAATACTTTTGCACTATTTTATTTCTGAAAAGTGTGATATATTTTATGTAATACAAAATCAACTATTTTCCTTTTAAGGAGCCGCTTTTTGGAAACAAAATGCTAGGAAGGTGTGTGCTGTGAAGGAAAGAGATTTGCAGCAGTTACAAGGAAGCAAAAAAAGAAGACTGAGGTATTTAAACTTGATTTGTTAGTCATCGATGCCATAGTATAAATGTTCTCCTTAATTGACCAATTAAGAGAATTTTTTTTTTGTGAGAATTTATGCCAACATAGGCCATTCAAGTCTGTAATTTGCATTGCATGAGTTAGGATCACAATGATTACATTAACGTGTAGAATGTTTAATTCTTTCTTTTTTTTTTATTTCCCCAGTGTCCTGTCTAGCAATGTGGCAATAAGAATTGATGTCTTAATGCCAAATAGAGCTCGATAGATTTTGCTTTCACAAGTGGAGCAATCAGCTTTTGCCATAGTGCTCCGCTTGATTTATGCATGTAAACAGTTTTATTGTGATTCCTGCGGGGAGAATTTCAAATTATGTGGACACTACAGTGTGAAAGTAGGAGAGTAAAGGAAGAACAAGAAGAGAAAAAAAGAAAGAGAAGAGGTGAAAGAAAGAAGAGATAAAAGGGAGAGAATGATAAAACGTCCTCTGTCTGCTTCATCACCTGGAAAGAGAGATGTAAAAAGAACAGCACAACCAACAGACATAGTGTAACAGCTACAATCGAGTAACACCTTGATACCATTGCTAAATCATATGTATTATTATTTAAGCTGACATGTGTAAAGTGATACCTGAGAAAAGAAAGTGAAAAAAATAAAAAAATAAAAAATAAATTACGGGCTTTCTGTATATAAGTGAACACTTAGAACCTGGAACCCAGCACCTGTGGGAAGGGTTCGAAATTAACACTCGCCACTCGCCAAATGCGAGTAAATTTCCCGTTTGGCGAGTGAATTTCAGAGGGCTAGCTGCCACATGGCGAGTAAATCTTTGTACCAAATAAATTAAAAATAAAATAAAAATAACAAACCCATCTGGGCTGCGGATGATCCGTTCACAGAGCTCAGTCTAGACCCGCCTTCTGCGGAGCTGGTTCAGCTTCTTTCACATCTTATTTCTGGGGAGAGTGGCTCCCAGATAAAGCCTTCATTCAAACCCAGTCATGGCTGCACGCTGGATCAGAAAACAGTTCTGCTAACCAGATACAGTCTAAAACGCCAATTAGTCTGTTTATAAGTTTTGTTTTTATTAATTCTGCATTTAACTAAGTGCGCTCCGAGGGAAGGGAGGAGAGAGGCGCTGTTACAGCGCTGAGGCACTGTAACTGCGCCTCTCTCCTCCCTTCCCTCAGACCCAGGTGCTTTTGTCAGCGACCAGCCTTCAAAACGTGAATCACTACATTTAATGTCCTTCCACTCGTACCAAAATGTCCCAATTAAAATCAATAGGAGAGTCAGTAGCTATGTTTAATGCTCTTTTGTATTTAACGACACAGAGCCAGTGGTGCTTCGGTGGGCTGCTGCCTTGCGCTTGAATTCAGGTGCGCAAAATTACGTTACATGTAATATAGGTGCGGACTTTTTAAGGAACTTGTAAAATCAGGGGCTTCAGCTCAGACCCATTATTCATTCTCTTCCCTCTAAAGGAGCCCTTTACAGTCTTTATTTATGCATTTTCCCCACTGTTTATCCCTCGCGCGCAGCGCACGAGGGTAAAATCCAGCAGCTGGATCAGCGTAAAGACGCAGCGTGAACCCCTGCGTGCTTTAAAGTGTAACTCTTGGACTGAAAAAAAATCCTGAAAACCGTTGAATAACTTCCAGAACAAGGTAAACTTTGAATAGTCATGTGTCAAAAGTGTTCAAATTAAGTTTAAATATGAAATATTGCGCATTTTATACACCGATTTTGGTATTCCGAATTTGGTGCTGTCTTTGTTTAGGTTCGGCCATTTCCGACGTGTGACGTCAGTTCAAGAACACCGAGAATGCGCGCAGCGAACTTGCATAGAAACACACAGGCGTTTACGTTGTACAACCGGTACGGCGAACAAGGATATATGCATGTTTTCCAGTATCTTCTTTCACACACCAAATCTGCTGATCCACGTCTACTTTGAACAAGCGCTTTTAAAAAAAATCGCCGAACTAAGTCCACAATAAAATGCCTTCTATAGAAGGCATTTTATTGCGGACTTAGTTTTCACATTTGTTGGGCTTTTAGAAAGAATTACTAACAAAATATATATCAAAATAGTTGTCTATATCTGGAAGAAAACTAAAACCCTTTTAATAAAATGCCATCTCATTGAACTCATTTTACTGGTCAATTTATTTTTTAAATGAGTCGAATGTGACATAATCAATGAATAATAGTTATAATGATTAATATTGATTGTTATAATAAAACAAGAAAAGAATAACGGTTAATCAAGTGTCTCTATGAAATTGTATTGGTCAATGTAAATTCCCCAAGAGGGGTTGAGTTCTACTGATCAACTTAAAAATATTTCATGGCTGTGTGAAAGAGAAACGTTTGATTGAGCTATATTCTGTAAGAGAAATTACATTTATATTAAGGTAGATGTATTACTCATGTTGGGAAGCTATTGATAAAAGTTTTTTTTTTTTGTTTTTTTTCGGTTGATATATCATGATTGTGATCTTGTGTGTTATTTGGTTGACTGATTGTACATTTTGTGTACATTGTGGCATGTTCTCATGTGTTTCATACTTCTGTGCTTTTAACATGGGAGAGTTTGAGATTTGGGCTTGTTTTTTTCTTTTTAGTTGGGCAGGTTTTATGCTGGGTTTGGAATGGAAACTAACAGTGAGATAGGCCAACCTGTAGAGCTGTCTTGACTCAAAAGTCAAAATTTAGCATACATAAACATGAGCAATGGTGTCAGGCTGAACACTGACTGAAGTAAAAGTTCATACTAGAAGAGGTTCTGTAATTACAGCAGCTAGGGCAGCAGAGTTCCCTTCTACTTGAAGTAACCCAAGTTTCTTCAATTTCGCTGTGTTTTACTCCTGAGTTCTGTTCCTTGTGCTGCTAGCTGTATAGCTAACTCTCCTAGCGTCAATGTTTACTCCACTGTTGACTTCAATGCTGACGTTTCAAACATAAATTATTAGCGCTGCTTCCAACTCGCTCTCGCTTGCTTCTTTGTCTCTTCTTGTAATTATTTAGTAATCAGACCGAATATCCATCCCTCTCTACTGACACCGACGGTGATCACAGCCGAGCTGCGCCGGCTTCTCTGAAAGCTATTTTGTATGATCAAGCGACCCGCCCCTCTCCAGCTGTAATTGGCTAGCATGTTGTCTTCAGTCGTTTATTTGATTGGTTGAATTGTTTGATTGGCACATCAAAGATAGTACTAACAGAGCGATGGCCATTCCGAGGTAAAAAAAAAAAAAAAAGTACAGCTTCTGCCCAATGATACAGGCGGGGGCGGGCCCCCCGCGCCCCTGCCTGTATCCGCCATTGTAATGGTCTAGATGCAGTGTACGATACAATTGAGGAGGTGGTCCTGGCAGCACAGGGTCTTCGGGAGGTGTCAACTACAATTAACGGGCTGACACATCTGGAAAGTTCCAACCGAAGAACAACAGTGTCCTTGACTGAGGCTGACGCACCTGCTGTTAAAGATGCCTTTTCCTGTGTTGTCTGCAAGGGTAAATAAAACGTTTTGTCTTCTGCAGGCAGGAGTCAGTATAACTCGTACTCAGGTTCATGAAGAGAATAGACCTCAATGCAAAAAATAATGTAACCACATGCAGTTACTGAATTTAAAAAATATGTATTTCTGAATCAAATTTGCAGGTCCAGTGGTCGAGCCCATGGTGTCTTCATGTTGCCATAGCATTGTTGGCTGCAGGAGCTGCATTGAACAATGGCAGCAGAATTCTGCATTTTGCCCAAATTGCCGAGCAGATGATTTTGGTAAAAATGTACAAAAACGTATTGGATTGTCTGATGCACTGGCTGCACTGGACAACATACTGTACCAGTAAAACTGTACAGTATTTAGTTTTGTTCATGCTGTTCTTCATCTTTCAGCAGACGACACAATGGTGGTGGGCCTGATCAGAGAAGACAACAATCAGGACTACAGAGAGGAGGTTGAGCAGCTGGTGGGCTGGTGCAGAGACAACATCCTGATCCTGAACGTGGAGAAGACGAAGGAGATCATCGTAGACTTCAGGAAGAACCAGCCTCACCACGCTCCACTGCTCATCAACAGCTCAGCTGTGGAGGTGGTCAGCAGCACCAAGTTCCTGGGGGTGCACATCACGGACAACCTCATCTGGTCTGTGAACACCACGTCACTGATGAAGAGGGCACAGAAGCGACTGTACTTCCTGCGCAGGATGAGGAGAGCCCACCTGCCCCCGCCCATCCTCACGACTTACTACAGAAGCACCATAGAGAGCATTCTGACCAGCTGTCTCTCTGTGTGGTGTGGAGGCTGGAGTGCCTCCGACTGGAAGAACGTGAGGAGATTGGTGAGGACAGCAGAAGGGATCATCGGGGCTCCTCTTCCCTCCATTAAAGACATTTCATCGCAGCGCTGTGTGTCCCAAGCCCGTAACATCATAAAAGACCCCTCACACCCCCACCATGGACTGTTCTCTCTGCTACCTTCTGGGAAGAGGTTCCTCAGCATCCGCTGCAGGTCCACCAGGTTCTGCAAAAGCTTTTTCCCTGTTGCCATCAGACTGTTGAACTGCTGAAGCTATAAACCGGACTCTGCACCACATTCGCATATTTGCACATTTGCATCATTGCATCCTTATCTAGCATCACAAATGCTGCCGAACTCTCAGTTCCTAAAATGCATTCTTGCACAAATGCCCTTTGCACAATCATTTCTGCACATACAAATGGCTTCTAAAATATACTCACCTGTAAACTGTGATCGCACACTGTCTCTTTCTCCTGCACTGTCTACATTTCAATTGTTTTACTGTTAATTCAATGCTTTACCTTATCCTGTAATTTACTGTAATTTACTGTAATTTTCAAGCTGTATGCAAACGAAATTTTGTTCTGTACGCACTCTGTGCATACAAAATGACAAATAAAGTTGTCTAAGTCTTTCTGTTTTCATCTCTTGGAAGGTTTATTGATGCACTCAAAGCACTTTTGACTGTTTACAGATGTTTATGCAACTTCAAAGCATTATTTTATTTTGCCAAAACCGTCTTTCAGTTTTAAGACAGTGCCTTAAATTTGCACTATTTTATATTGTATATTTGTGCACTGTTTTTAAGGTACAAATGGAAACACTAGAAATTAGGACTCTGTTGCTGTGACGTTGAGTTTTGAGCTCAACTTCAAACTACATCCTAAGGTTTTGTATTTTTTCTATACCTTTGTAATTCTAAAAAGGTTGAATAAAACAGTTGAAAGAAATACAGTTTTCCAAAATTATTCAACAGAAATCATGGCAGCTTTGTAACATATGAATAACTACAGAGTTGTTAAGTAAGTAAAAAACAAAATTATTTGCTTATCCAGTAAATCAAGTGGACCACAGGCTGTGAGAACACAACTAAAACATTTTATTTTTCAGACATATCTTGCTGTCACATTCATTAAACAGATTAAAGCATCTTGGAAAGGAGTATCATCATTGTTTACCACATGATTAAAAATGAGAGAGATGTCAGGGTAGTTCTCTGCAAAGATCTACTCTGCATGGCATCTGCCTTCTTCAGATGAAAATGGATCAGCTCCAAATACAGACTCCCAAGTTAGTGAGGATCCCAAGTCTTGCTCATACAGGTTTCCCACACCAGAAGCACATGGCAGCAGCTCCTCGGACACTCTAGCCAGGCAGCCATCTGCTGCTAGTTCAATGGGTATTCCACAACCTAAAACATGTAATCAAAACAAAATTGGTTGAATTGGAAAAAAATAAGCAATAATTCTATAGTGAAAATAATCACCTAAGCATACCTGGTATCAGGGATGGGCACAAATACATCAAAATGTATTTCCAAATAAAATACAAAATACCCACCTTAAAAATGTATCAAAATAAACTACAAAATACAGCAGCCAAAAAATTTATCAAAATAAAATATTGTATTTTTGTATTTTCAAAGTACTACAAAATACTTCATTCTAAGCGCCTTTTTCTTCTATCCCTTCACTTGTACACTATCTGGAAAAACTAATGCTGACCCCTCATGTTAGACACCCCAATATAAACCTCTGCCCTGAGAA
The DNA here is from genome assembly GCA_037039145.1 of Fundulus diaphanus. Classification (NCBI taxonomy): domain Eukaryota; kingdom Metazoa; phylum Chordata; class Actinopteri; order Cyprinodontiformes; family Fundulidae; genus Fundulus; species Fundulus diaphanus. The sequence continues at coordinate 61,545,812 of CM073126.1, read as the reverse complement.
ATGTTCAGTAACTCAAGAAGTCCTTCCTTAAGTACTTATTTACTCTATTGGTGGAATAGATTGCCCACTGTAACGTTGTGTTGTGGTTTAGGTTATTTTCAGTTAGTCAACTTTTCTGTTTTTGGATTTATTTCTGTGTTGTGTTGTTTTTGAGGTGTTCATTAGTCTGTATGTTCCCTCTATTGCTTTCACCTGTTTTGGTTATTGGTCCCGCCCTTCTCACCTGTTCCTTTCTCCTATTTAAGCCTGCCTTAGTTGTTTGTTTGTTGCTGGAACGTCTTGTGTGTATCCCTCGCGCCAGTCTGCGGTAAGCCCTCTCCAGCCTCTGATTATTTTTGTATCCATCCTGCCTGTCTGTCGGTCCGTGCCTGTCCTGTTTTTTGAGTCTGCCTTTTGCCACCTGGATTTTGTTATTAAAACCCTTTTTTAAGTTCCAGCTCAGTGTCCGGCTTACTTTTGGGTTCTCTCATCACAAAACATTACATTACGTTCCAGCCACAAGAATGAACCCAAAGCCGACACGTTATTTTCGTTCAGGAAGAGCTATGCTTATTCAGGCTAGCACTCCACTCACCCTTCAGCGTCCAGATGTCCTCTCACCGGACGTCCGCTGTCAGTCCTCCCCTGCTCCGTTCATTCCAGACCCAAAGTTTTTTATGGAGGTCGACGCGGAGGTGGTGCGGGATTTGCGCCCGGATCTTTTCCCGGAGCCGGCTCTGCTGGAGGCGCCAGTTCCGCAGCAAGTCTCTCAGCCATGTCGTCGGAGGAGGAGACGATGGGCTGCGGCTTCTTCCTGCTCGGCGGGCCGGCGTCCTCCACCTTCCGGAGCTGTTGCTCCCACAGCTCCTCCTAGTGGTGCCACAGTTGATGATCACAGTTTATTGGAAGACAAAATAAGATCCTTTGCCCCGGTGATTAAGCGTCTTAGGGAGGCTTTATTTGCCCAATATTCTGAAGAGCTGGAGAAGAAATTAAAGGAGGTGGAGGAACATTACAGGTCAGCCCTCCGGTCATTTTACAGCCGACCAAAGTCTGTCCCCGAGGGTCCGGAAGACGCCTCGGCCCCTGAGTCTGTCCCCGAGGGTCTGGAAGACGCCTCGGCCCCTGAATCTGTCCCCGAGGGTCCGGAAGACGCCTCGGCCCCTGAATCTGTCCCCGAGGGCCCGGCCGACGCCTCGGCCCCTGAGTCTGTCCCCGAGGGTCCGGAAGACGCCTCGGCCCCTGAGTCTGTCCCCGAGGGCCTGGCCGACGCCTCGGCCCCTGAGTCTGTCCCCGAGGGTCCGGAAGACGCCTCGGCCCCGGAGTCAGCCCCCGAGGGTCTGGAAGACGCCTCGGCCCCTGACTCAGCCCCCGAGGGCCCGGGAGATGCCTCGGCCCCTGACTCAGCCCCCGAGGGCCCGGGAGACGCCTCGGCCCCTGACTCAGCCCCCGAGGGTCCGGAGGACGCCTCGGCCCCTGAACCTGTCCCCGGAGGCCCGGCCGACGCCTCGGCACCTGAACCCGCTCCTCAGAGTCAAGACGGAGCCTTGGAAGGTCCGTCCCCGTCCAAACATTTCAAGGGGTTCCAGGAGATCCCACCTCTGTCCAGCCCCTCTGAAGGGGTTCTGATGGGTCTGCCTCCGCCCAGGTCCCTAGAGGGCGTCCGGCAGGACCCGCCTCCGCTCAACCCCCAGGAGGGTCAGTCGCCGTCCTGCGACGCAGCGATCCAGGTGGATCAGTCACCGTCCGGCGACGTGGAGACCCAGGAGGGTCCGGTGCCGGCCCATGTGGTGTCGACCCAGGAGGGTCAGTCACTTCCCCACATTGGTTGGGTCCAGGGGGGTCGGGGCAATCGCGTTCCCCGCCGAAGCAGAAGAGGACGCGTACATCGCCTAACTCCTCGAAGGGTTGGTCGACCCCTAGGGTCTCGGAAGAGGGCTAAGAAATCAAGATGCCCTCAAGACCTTAGAGTCTCTGAATCTCCACATAAGCATCCACCACCAGTCTCTCCACTCACCCTATGTGACAGTCAGCTGTCTGAGTTTTTATACTGGCTGTCACTCCCGGAGCCCCTCCAGAGACTGATTGGACGATTATTCTTTTTCAAAGGACTGGCGGACGCCTGTAGCCCGAGGCCCCCGGAAGCCTGTAGCCCGGGGCCTCCTGAAGCCTGTAGCCCGGGGCCTCCTGAAGCCTGTAGCCCGGGGCCTCCTGAAACCTGTAGCCCGGGGCCTCCTGAAGCCTGTAGCCCGGGGCCTCCTGAAGCCTGTAGCCCGGGGCCTCCTGAAGCCTGTAGCCCGGGCCCTCCTGAAGCCTGTAGCCCGGGGCCTCCTGAAGCCTGTAGCCAGGCTCCCACCTTTGCAGCCTGTAGCCAGGCTTCCCCTTTAGCAGCCTGTAGCCAGGCTCCCCCTTTAGCAGCCTGTAGCCAGGCTCCCCCTTTAGCAGCCTGTAGCCAGGCTTCCCCTTTAGCAGCCTGCAGCCAGGCTCCCCCTTCAGACGCCTGTAGCCAGGCTCCCCCTTCAGACGCCTGTAGCCAGGCTCCCCCTTCAGTCGCCTGCAGCCAGGCTCCCCCTTCAGTCGCCTGCAGCCAGGCTCCCCCTTCAGTCGCCTGCAGCCAGACTCCCCCTTCAGTCGCCTGTAGCCAGGCTCCTTCTTCAGTCGCCTGTAGCCAGGCTCCTTCTTCAGTCGCCTGTAGCCAGGCTCCTTCTTCAGTCGCCTGTAGCCAGGTTCCTTCCCTAATCGCCTGTAGCCAGGTTTCCCCTTCAGTCGCCTGTAGCCAGGCATTCCCTTCAGCCGCCTGTAGCCAGGCTTCCCCTTCAGTCGCCTGTAGTCAGGCTCCTTCGGTAGTCGCCTGTAGCCAGGCTCCTTCGTCGGTCGCCTGTAACCAGGCTCTTTCCTCCGTCGCCTGTAGTCAGGCTCCTTCGGTAGTCGCCTGTAGCCAGGCTCCTTCGTCGGTCGCCTGTAGTCAGGCTCTTTCCTCCGTCGCCTGTACTCAGGCTCCTTCATTAGTCGCCTGTAGCCAGGCTCCTTTTTCAGTCGCCTATAGCCAGGCATCCCCCTCAGTCGCCTGTAGTCAGGCTCCTTCGGTAGTCGCCTGTAGCCAGGCTCCTTCGTCGGTCGCCTGTAACCAGGCTCTTTCCTCCGTCGCCTGTAGTCAGGCTCCTTCGTTAGTCGCCTGTAACCAGGCGCCGCCTGTAGCCACTAATCAGGCGGCGCCGCCTGTAGCCACTAACCAGGCGCCGCCGCTTGTAGCCACTAACCAGGCGCCGCCGCCTGTAGCCACTAACCAGCCGCCGCCACCTGTAGCCATTAATCCGGCGCCTCCTTTAGTCTGTAGTCCGGCACCCCCTTTAGCTTGTAGTCCGGCGCCCTCCTCAGCCTGTAGTCCGGCGCCCTCCTCGGCCTGTAGTCCGGCGCCCTCCTTAGCCTGTAGTCTGGCGCCGCCCGTACCCTGTAGTCTGGCGCTTTCCGTACCCTGTAGTCTGGCGCCTGCCTTAGCCCGTAGCCCGGCGCCTGCCTTAGCCCGTAGTCCGGCGCCTGCCTTAGCCCGTAGTTCGGCGTCCTCCGTAGTCTGTAGTCCGACGCCTCCCCTAGCCTGTAGTCCGGAACCCGGTTCTGTCTTCTCTCCCTTCAGGAGTCGGGGTCCGAGGTTCCTGCTCCGCCGACGGTCTATGAGGTTCCTGCTCCACCGACGGCCTTCTGTTGCCCTGCTCCGCCGGCGGCCTCCTGAGATCCTGACTCGCCTGGGCCGTCCGCCGGAGAACCTGTCACGCCGGGGCCGTCCGCCGGAGAACCTGTCACGCCGGGGCCGTCCGCCGGAGAACCTGTCTCGCCGGGAGCGTCCGCCAGAGAACCTGTCTCGCCGGGGCCGTCCGCCGGAGAACCTGTCTCGCCGGGGCCGTCCGCCGGAGAATCTGGCACGTCTGGGCCGTCCGCCGGGACGACCGCCGGAGAATCTGTCACGTCTGAGCCGTCCGCCGGGACGACCGCCGGAGAATCTGTCACGTCTGGGCCGTCCGCCGGGACGACCGCCGGAGAATCTGTCACGTCTGGGCCGTCCGCCGGGGCGACTGCCGGAGAACCTGTCACGTCTAGGTGGTCTTCCGGGACGACCATCGGAGATCTTGTCTCGCCGGGACCGTCCTCCGGGACGGTCACGTATACTGTTTGGACTCTTTATTTTTTTCTTGAGGTTCGCCCTTTGTGGGTTGTTTTTTTTTTTTTTTTTTTTTTTTATTGGTTGTGTGTTCTTTTTCGGACTCTGGCCCTCCGACCTGTAGCCCCCTCCACCCGCCCGGTCTGATTTTATTTATTTATTTTTCTTTAGACTTCGGAGGGCGTCTGGAATCCGCCCTTGAGGGGGGGGGGGTCTGTAACGTTCTGTTGTGGTTTAGGTTATTTTCAGTTAGTCAACTTTTCTGTTTTTGGATTTATTTCTGTGTTGTGTTGTTTTTGAGGTGTTCATTAGTCTGTATGTTCCCTCTATTGCTTTCACCTGTTTTGGTTATTGGTCCCGCCCTTCTCACCTGTTGTCCTCGTTTTCTGTATACACCCTGTGTCCTCCGGGTCAAAATGACCCGTCTTCACTAAACCCCCAATATAAGCAGCTTAATTGAATTTTAAACACCAAATTTCATCTTGTATATTGTAATTCACCACAAAATGTGTGAATACTTGAGTTTTCCCTCTCCACTTGAATTTCTATAGCTTAAGAAAATGAACAAAATGATGTCAATGCGTCGTCCTCCTCTCGCCTCCTCTTCTCTCCCCTTTTGTTCCCCAATGGAACCAGTTGCTCATCCACTGTTACGTCAGGCCCTGGATTGTAGAGGTAGGGAAAACGCTCCACCCACTTGTCCCATACCTCTCTTATGGCTGCAGGTTTTTCTGTCACACGTCTTGCTGGTCGCCCTCCAGATTTGTCATCTCCAGGATTATTTTTTCTATTGCTGGTGTGACAAACGGGTAGAATGTAGAAACAATATCATGGGCATGAGAAACGGCATACCTTGTGGGTCCTGGGGTCATCTTTACAATGTTTTGTTCTGCATGCCTGCCGTGTTGGTCATATGCTGCTGAGGACCATGTTATTTTGCCATTTTTTGAAAGGAAAGTCTCACTTTCAGCTTCAGGGTTTTCTTCTTCTTCTGAAGATGATTCATCATGCTCTGGGTTGTATTCCTCTCCATCTTCTTCTTTGGATACATTCTCTACTTCCTCTTCTGAATCAGAGTTGTCTTGCTGGACATGTGAGAAAATCACCTCTAAAGCCTCTTCAGTGTTGTAACGCACACTCATGGCTTCAGCACAGACACAATTCAGGGTCCTGTTGTGCAGGACCTTTATAACCTCTGGAAATAACAGGTGGTCTTCTGAAGTCTGCGAGAACACCACCTGATTTGCCTTGTTTACTTCTGCTACTGATTGATCTGAGACACAACTAAAACTTTGTAACATTCTGTGGTTTGTAAATAACTCTGTGACCTTGATTTCAACTCTATTTGCCTCACGGGTCATTTTGACCCGAAGACCATCTTTGTACCTTTTTTTGTACAGCTTACATGGAAATGTGAATAAAAGTAACATTTAACTTCTTCTATTGTTTGGGCCAATCTAGGAAAAGTCTTAAAATCTCAAGTTAAAAAAATAACATTTAGTGGATTTTTTGGGGGGTTTTAACACAGTGGTGGGTCATTTTGACCCGAGGACAACAGGAGGGTTAAGCCTGCCTTAGTTGTTTGTTTTTTGCTGGAACGTCTTGTGTGTATCCCTCGCGCCAGTCTGCGGTAAGCCCTCTCCAGCCTCTGATTATTTTTGTATCCATCCTGCCTGTCTGTCGGTCTGTGCCTGTCCTGTTTTTTGAGTCTGCCTTTTGCCACCTGGATTTTGTTATTAAAACCCTTTTTTAAGTTCCAGCTCAGTGTCCGGCTTACTTTTGGGTTCTCTCATCACAAAACATTACAGCCCACTATGAATCAGTGACAATAACTCAAAGACAAACAATCCAAATAGGCCGTGGGCCAGAATCTGTAGGGTGACTTTTCGTATGAACTGTCAGGGGGAAACTTTCTTCCACTGGGATAAGTTGCTACACATAGCAGTGATCTCAAAACACCAATGTTCCCACGTTTTCACTTGCACATTAATAAGTTTAAGCCGATAAAAAAATGTAAACTGTAGCGCTCCGGTCCAAGAGGTCATGTGATTCGAGTTTTGCTGCTCAGCCAATCAGATCGCTGTATTGTCAACTGTGCGAGTTCAACCAGTTCATCATGGCTGCGTCTGTAATGTGTTGTTTATATTAAATAAAAAAGGTTTGGAAATAAACACTTCAGATATTGCTCTTATGGGTTTCTTCACAGGTCACAGCTCATAGTCTTTACATGACTGACGATGCTAATGTGGCAGTTTCTCCTGGCGCTTCTGGTGCATTCAGCACATTGGACCTCAGTCCAAGAGGTCACTATGAGGTTCACGGTGAGGAGGACACCTCATGTGCTTCACCATCCACAGCTCAACTCTTTACATTCATGAGAACACCTGCAACTACTCCTGGTCCAGCTTTGGAGCGTGCTGCCTTAGCCCCCCCACCACCCAGAGCGACTGCCTCAAAAACATTTCAAAGGTAACTTCTTAGACGATGGAGATACAATATATAATTTTAGATGTAAAAATTACAGTATATGAAATAAAATATGATTATTTGCAAAACAGGTACTTCACTCTGGATGATATGATCAGTATAGTTATTACTATATATTTTATAGTAATATGTAGTTATTACTATATATTTTATTTATAACACACATTTTAACATTTTCCCCTAAATTACCTAACCTCGGCCAAGTGGTAGAAGCAGCATTTAGTTCCTATGCTCCACTTATCTGGAACAAACTCCCAGAAAACTGTAAAAGTGCTGAAAGCCTGAGTTCCTTTAAATCAAGATTAAAAACACATTTGTTCAGGATTGCCTTCGACTGTTTTAGTTAAACTGTTTTACTGAAACATCATTAGTTCAACTTTGGAGTCCAACTGTTTTTATTTGTTTGCTTTTAATTTCTATTCTCCCATGTTCTATTTTGTTTCTGCATTTTATTCCTGCTTGCTTTTATTCTGTTTTATTTTCCTATATTTTAATCATGTAAAGCACTTTGCATTGTCTCTGTACTGCAATGTGCTATACAAATAAATTTGCCTTGCCTTGCCTTGATTATTAAGGGCTTTATACGTGAGAAGGAGAATTTTTAATTATATTCTTGATTTGACAGGAAGCCAATGAAGGGAAGCTAAAATTGGGGAAATATGATCCCTCTTGTTGATTTTCATCAGATTCATGATACATGTCATCTCAAGGCACAGGTCAAATTCAATCAAATCATACAGCTTGGTCAATAAAGTTTCCTGTCTAAGGTTTTAAGTAAGACTTAATTGACTTAATTTGATTGCTAACCACAAAGTTACATTGATCAGCTGATTCATTGAAATTTTTATCCATAACATGAAACTGTAAAAAATAAATAGATAAATAAATAAAATGAACAAATGCCTATAATATATTAGATAGACTGTTTACTACATCTTTTGTGATTTAAAATTTGAGTGGACTTGATTAGTTATGACGAATTAATCAATTATCAAGTTTTAATGTTTTTTTCCTGGTTTTCATCCCCACTGTTAAGGATCACAGTACTGGAAACAAAATGCACTAAAGATCCTTGCAGTACAAGAACAGAGCTTCCAGGTGTTGCAGGGCAACAAAAGGAGGAGAATGAGGTAATCTCGAGTATTCATTTTTCTTATCTGTCCAAATATGGAAATGCAAACCATTTTTTTGTTTTTAACTTATATATCTTCCAACCTTTGTTATTCAGACTATTGGGGCTTACCAACTCTTTGGCCATTAATGCTTTTGTATCTTAGTGGCTTCTATAATGTTTAGGAGAAACTTTGATTTTGCTACCACCATAAAAGCTGCTAAAGCACAACATGTGTGTATGTGTGTGTGTGTGTGTGTGTGTGTGTGTACTAGAGGGTGGGTGAGAGAACAGGGTTGTTTATATAGATATGTTTCCTTCTAGTAGCAGCAGAAAAGATGAAGAAGCTGCAGGTATTGGAGAGGTCACTGAGAAGATAGAAGAGCTTCTACTAGCATCACAGAATCTACCTGATGTCACTGCATCAATCAGAGAACTCACCAATCTAGGTGCCACTCAAAAAGTAATCCTGACTCCTTCCCAGCTACATACCATCAAACAAGGGTTCTGCTGTGTTATTTGTATGAGTAAGTACACAATAAATATTGTTATTGTACCACATGTACATTTATTTTGGATGTTTTTTGTGCAGTGTGTTGCAGAATTAGAATTTTCCAAATAGTTATGAATTACTATATGATCTAGTTACGGCCATCTAAAAAAGAAAGCATTGTCCTCCAGTACATTAATAACACTTTAACCCAAGGCTTACACTGACTATGGTGCAAGTTGCAGTCCTGATCCAATTCCGGCTTTACACAAACCCCCACTCACCTGGAACCTAGGGAAACAGCAGCCAGCTGTGGCGCTGGTTGCTGAAAAGGCTCTTGTGAGAACAGAAGTTTATGTGGTCCTTTCCTTTATGTGTTGGCTGTTCCTCATAAATGATTAAATACAGCCATGGTTTCCATTTTTTTAGGTTTCCATTTTCATCAGGACAAAACTCGTTTTATCCATATGCACAAACATCCTATTTCATACTCCAAAAGCCTGTCTTTCCAAGTGTTTCTGTCTTGACGTTTTGTTCAAATTAATCAAGCTATCTAAGTTGGTGGCGAAAAACTTTATTGTATCTGGTGGCCAAAGTTTCCTGTTTGGCTTGTGAAGTTCAGCTCGATCCAGGGAACGCTACGGTGTCTAGTGAAACCTCCATCTTGCGTAATTTTCTTTCAGTGCCATACAGCCTCGGTAGCCGGACCCGCAACCACATGCAACTGAGAATTTGACACATTGACTTTTAATTATTTGGGCTCCTAGTGTCGCCGCAAATGTGTCTGCACCGTATTCAGTGTGAGCCTGGCGTAAGGTCGTATGGACACACATACACAAAATGACTAGTTATTCTAATTTTTTCTTTTTATGTACAGCAATTTGAATCGTCTTGTTACTCAAAAGTGCAACATAAATAAACTTGCCTTGCCTTTGTCTTTCAGAGTTCATTGAGCAACCAGTCTTCACACAGTGTTGCCAGAGCATTATTGGCTGCAAAACATGTATGGAACAGTGGCAGGAAACCTCTGTGTACTGTGCAAAATGTAGAGTGAACACTACAGGCAACAACATATTGGAAGTGAATGGTCTGTCAGAGGCATTTTCTGTTCTGAGTTCCCTTTTTCAAGAGGAGTAACAATTTGCACTTTAACACCCACCAATAGGTTAAAAAACACATTTTATTTGAGTTTTTTTCATAGATTAAAACATGTGGGTCAGAGTTTTAGTAATGATGAGAATTTAATTACACACTTCACTGTTTAATCTCATATAAATGTTTATTGTTCTTATTACAAATTTGCAGTCTCCAAGTTAAATAGAGCTAGTGGCTTTTCACACATTGCGCTGAGTTGTTGTTATAAGACAGAGCAATGCCTGTTTGTAGGGAGCAAAATCATTGTTCACTGCTCGGGAGATTAAGTCGGAAGTATCTGAATATTGTTTAGCAAACTGGTTCTCAACTGTAATCTTCTCCTGTTCAGTTGAAAATGGATCAACTCCAAAAGTTGAATGTCTGGTCAGTGAGGTTCCAAAGTGCAGATTGTAAAGGTCTGCTGCTTCACCCGAACGAGGCAACAGCTCCTGTGGGATTTTTCTGGGACACCCACAGCTAGCCAAGTCATTTGGTATACCTTTATCTGAAAAATAAAGAACTTACGGTTGGTCTTGAAGCTTTTGAATGCTGTTGTCATTATTAATCTTCAGAATGCTGTCTTATTTTACCTGGTATCCGATGAGCATTCCATGACTCCACCAGCCTTGTAAGACCAATAAGACCATAAGCGGCCAGTCAGGTTGGACACACAATATCGCACAAGACTGTCATTCATGTCTATTTCCTCTTGATCCACTAACTGCAGAAGAGCTGTCTTCAGTGGATAGTTGACACGATTGTTGACTTCTGGCCAGATTCGTTCAACTACATGATTCTGAATTTGCAACAAAGATGTGTAATCAGTCAATATATATTTCCATATTCACCAGCAAACATGAATAATAAAAAACATTACATAAAGCTGTAACAAATGATTTCAACTAAATGAAGTCGATATGTGTAAAAAAAAAAAAAAAAAAAGAATAAAATAGGTTGATACACGTCAAACACATTGCTTTTATTTTGGAAAGTAGTCTCAGACTGCCCGCCAAATCTCGTCAGCGACCATAGACGAAAGTGGTTGATGCAGGGTCTACTCTTTATATGTCTATGGTCTCAGGCATTACTACCGTAATGCATGGTGATCGCATTACCTACAAAACCAAGTGAGGTCTGGCATGACTGCAGTAAACTCAGCCATTTTCATTGGAAAATTGCCTCACTTTTCTTGCGGAATATCCTCTTGCTCATCCTCTCACCTGGGAGATCTGCACTGAGATCAGTATGGATGACAAGCCTTTATTTGTTGTGTCTAAAATCAAATCTGCGTAAGGTGCTAAAGACATTTTATTCTGAAAAATTTGGTGCTTTTGCCAAACATACGTGACCACTTCCGGTCTCGGAATATGAACAAACGAGCCTTTTTTCCGTTTCTGTCTAAGAGCATTTTTGTTTTTTGTTACCCGAAATGGAAAATGAAATTCAAATAATTTTTCAAATTTCACTTTTCCCTTTTTGAATATGAAAAAGAGAAACGCTTTATATTTCGGTTTTCATTTTTTTTATTTTAAAACAAAAATCAAATCGCCATTTGTTTTTGTTTTTTTAATTCCTGTTTCTGAAACGAGAATCCAATGACCAAAAGATACATGGACAGTGTTCAATTCAATTCAATTCAATTTTATTTATATAGCGCCAATTCATGAAACATGTCATCTCAAGGCACTTTACAAAGTTAAGTTCAATCATATTATACAGATTGGTCAAAAATGTTCCTATATAAGAAAACCAGTTGATTGCATCAAAGTCCCGACAAGCAGCATTCACTCCTGGAGAAGCGTAGAGCCACAGGGAGAGTCGTCTGCATTGTACATGGCTTTGCTGCAATCCCTCATATTGAGCAAGCATGAAGCGACAGTGGAAAGAAAAAACACCCGTTAGCGGGAAGGAAAAACCTCTAGCAGAACCGGGCTCAGTATGAACGGTCATCTGCCTCGACCGACTGGGGGTTACAGAAGACAGAGCAGAGACACAACAAGACAGACAAAAAGCACAGAAGCACACATTGATCTAGTAATCTGTTCTACATTAGATGGTAATAGTCGGTGATCTTTCCTCCCTGGATGATTTCACAGTCAACAGAACGTCAGACCAGGTGTACCTACTATGAAGAAAAAAGAGAGAAAACAAAAAGTTAAAAGCTGAAATGACAACAGTCATTTCAATGTAATGCAATGCAAAACTGGAGAACAGTAGACTGGAGAACAGTAGAAATCAGTACAGTGAGAAAAATAGGCCCTGATGTCCTCCAGTAGCCTAAGCCTATAGCAGCAAAACTATAAAGGTAGCTCAGAGTAACATGAGCCACTCTAGTTATAAGCTTTGTCAAAAAGGAAGGTTTTAAGATTAGTCTTAAAAGTAGACAGGGTGTCTGCTTCACGGACCAAAACTGGGAGTTGGTTCCACAGGAGAGGAGCCTGATAACTAAAGGATCTGCCTCCCATTCTACTTTTAGAGACTCTAGGAACCACCAGCAGACCTGCAGTCTGAGAGCGAAGTGCTCTGTTAGGAACATACGGAGTAATCAGAGCTCTGATATATGATGGAGCTTGATTATTAAGGGCTTTATACGTTAGAAGAAGAATTTTAAATTCTATTCTTGATTTAACAGGAAGCCAATGAAGGGAAGCTAAAATTGGAGAAATATGATCCCTCTTGTTGATTTTCATCAGAACTCTTGCTGCAGCATTTTGGATCAGCTGAAGACCTCAAACTGCATTTTGTGTACTTCCTGATAGTAAAGAATTACAATTGTCCAGCCTTGAAGTAACAAATGCATAGACTAGTTTTTCAGCATCGCTCCTGGACAGAATGTTTCTAATTTTGGCGATATTCCTGAGGTGAAAAAAGGAAATTCTGGAAACCTGTTTAATATGGGATTTAAATGACATGTCTTGGTCAAAAATAACACCAAGATTTTTTACTTTATTACCAGAGGCCAAGTTAATGCCATCCAGATTAAGTGATTGGTTAAGAAGTTTATTTTTTGAGGACTCTGGCCCAAAGATTACAACTTCGGTCTTGTCAGAATTTAAGTGCAGGAAATTTAAAGTCATCCAGCTTTTGATGTCATCAAGACATGACTGCAGTCGAAGTAATTGATTGGATTCATCAGGATTTATGGATAAATATAGCTGAGTGTCATCAGCATAACAGTGGAAATTAATCCCATGCTGTCTGATAATTTTGCCGATTGGAAGCATATATATAGTAAAGAGAATTGGTCCAAGGACTGAACCCTGTGGTACTCCACAAGTGACCCTAGAGTTTGAGGAAGATTTATTATTAACATGAACAATGGAATCTGTCCGACAGATAAGATTTAAACCAGCCTAATGCTTTCTCCTTAATCCCTACAGTATGTTCAAGTCTTTGTAGGAGAATATTGTGATCAACTGTATCAAATGCAGCACTGAGATCTAACAGGACAAGTACAGACACAAGTCCATTATCTGAGGCCATGAGAATATCATTAGTGACCTTCACCAGAGCCGTTTCAGTGCTATGATGAGCTCTGAAGCCTGACTGAAACTCCTCAAGTAGGTCATTACTTTGTAAATGTTCACATAGTTGATTAGCAACTACTTTCTCAAGACTTTTAGATAAGAAAAGAAGATTAGATATAAGTCTGTAATTTACTAACTCATCTTGATCAAGAGCTTTCTTAAGTAAAGGTTTAATAACAGCTACTTTAAAAACCTGTGGTACATATCCATTTACTAAGGATAGATTAATCATGTCTAAAATAGGACCACTGATCAAAGGGAATACCTCCTTAAACAACTTGGTTGGGATTGGGTCTAACATACAGGTAGAAGGTTTAGATGAAGCTAAGATTTTAGATAGCTCAGAAAGCTCTACTGCTTCTAAACAGTTCAGACACAGCGCAGGTTCTAAAGATTCTTCCAATGCTGCCTTACTTAGTGGGGATGAGGTAATCATGGCTGAGTTCCGTGCTCTTAGCGTTTGTTGAACCTCCTCAGTCATCCAGGGTCGTTGGTTGGCCCAGGTGATGATGGTCTTAGTGGTGCTGACGTCCTCAATGCATTTGTTGATGTAGGCTGACACAGTCATGGCGTACTCATCAATGTTGATCTTGTCCTCATAAATTGCTGCAGCTTTGAACATGTCCCAGTCAGAGCACTCCCCCAGTCAGACCAGTCAGAGCACCCCCCCCCCCCCCCAGTCCACACCTGCTTCACTGTGGGTTTTGCTCTGATCAGCAGGTGACTGATATTATCATGTATAATACAGAAAATACTTTATCAATCGTTTTATCTCGTCTAAAGTGCGTATTTATGTATACATATTTTTTTTTCAAGTTTTTAATTTTTTCTGAAAGTTTAATTATTTATTTGCTCTACTATTTTCTTTGTACATTTCTCCAGTTTTTATTCATGATTATTCAATATTTTTTCTATTATTCATTTATCCTCAATAAAATTACATTACTAGAGCCACTGACACTAATCCATTAGCCCCTATGGGGATGGTAAAGTTTATCTCATCTACATAAAAATGAAATTAAATTAAATTTTATTGTATGATTGTTAAAGAATTTGATGTGCTCATTTCCTACTGTTTAGGTGGTGGATCAGCCAAATGGTTATCTCTGTTTTCACCATCTTTCATGCTTAAGAACTCACTAAAAGTCCTCCTCACTACTACTAACATTTTTTTCACTTTAGGAGTTTTCTTACGACCTAGAGTGCTTGGTAAATAATTTTTATCTTACTGAGGTAAAATTCTAAGGAAAATATTGGAATTTGTAGATTTTTCTAATGACGTCTTTAGGATTCTTTATGAATACAGGCACAGACAATTTTTCATTTGTAGTTACTGTAGTCCAATGTCATGATGATGTATCCATCCTACCACAGGACAGCCTGCTGTCTCATAAACACTCTCATTACGATTCCTGGATGGAGGGGAGCAATATGAAATAATCAGTTATATAATTAATACAAGATGGATCTTGATTATTTAGGGATTTTGTCTGACAAGAACAATTTTAAATCCTATCCTCAATTTAACAGTGAGTAAAGAAGAGTTTAAATTGAAGAAATTTGATTCGTCTTTTAGCTATCACCAGAATTCTCATAGCAGCACTTTGAAACAGCTGAAGACCTTTTAACAAATTTTATATTGATAACACGGCTTTCCTAATTTTGTGAATGTTGTGCAGATGAAATAATAATGTCCTGTTAAATCTGGGATATAATGGGCATGTCCTGGTCAAAGATAAAGTCAAGGTTCCTTACATTATTACTGGGGTCTAAATTAATGTAATCAATTTGCTTTCTTTTTATTTAATTTATGTTCATAAAGAGGTACTACAGAAAATCTCATTCTACTTGTACAGTAGCAAATAAATTTAGTCTGATTTTGATGAAAACCACTAGAGGGCGCAAGGACCATAGATTTTAAAAACTTTTACTGACAGAATGGGTGTCCTAGTTATATATTTTAAAGTGTTTATATAATTGGCACTGAGTAAAATCCAGGGACTCCCATCTATTTTTTATTTCAATACCATACAATAATGTTACTGATTTGACTGAACGATTCTCTAGACTAAAATATTTTCCTTTGAATGTTCCTGGCTAATGTCTCATGCTTTTCTATTTAAAGGACTCCAGTCCTTCAAATAGAAATGTTTTAAAATGCCTATCTCTGTTGCAGAGGTTTGCTATTTGTCTTTATAAATACCAACATGAGAGGAGTATAAAACAGGGGCCATATAAAACTTAATGTCTTCAGCAGATAAATAGTTGGGTGAAAATCATTAAAGTCAGACAGATAAATATAAGTGTTATATGTAGAAACAACAACCAATTGTGACTGGTTTAGGAGCCTTTTGTGCTCAAAAAGGCTCCTAAACCTAATTTTCTTTTTTCATTTAAGTAAATTAAATGAAAAAAGACAATGGTTAAGTCTATAGATTTATGCAAAGAAGAAGCCAATGACCTAGAAAACCCCACAGCTAAAGTTTAAAAAATAGTTTTAAGGTAATTCATTTTGACTATTAACTTGCTGTCTGGTGTAAAAAGAAATAAAAATTGATTCATTTCAGCATACCAATGCATTGTTTACCTTTGTATTGTAATTTTATTTTAGTTTTATTTATTTATATGTTAAAAAGGACAGCAAGGATAACTGCAATAAAATTTAGGCTCTTTGCCCATATGCACCATAACTGCGTGTAAGTGGGGTTACACGGGTCACAACAGCAACACATGGCATTTTATCTGGCTCATCTATTTGCAGCTATGTGTGGCTATACAGAGCTGAAACCTTAACCCCAGCGAGGGAAGTTGCAACAATTTATTGGTACATGTAAGAAAGCAAGGTCCCTGCTTTTTCACCATTGGGGTAAAATAAATGCCCCACCCACAAACTGCCACTTCTACCTAGTCTGTACGCCTCTGTCACTGTATCCCTAATTGTCATGATCAGATCTCCGACAAGCTGACTCAGAGTGGCGGCTTGACAAACGCAATCATCCGGACAGCCTGGGGTTGAGTGGCCGGTGGTTGGCAGCTGCCCCGACTCCTCAGCTGGGGCCCTTATGTTTCGGGCCCTGAGGGAGGTCATGACTGCCACGGGCTACTAGTGACTGACTTGACCAGTCTGGGTGGATTTGAGCTGGGTGTTGGGGTAGTGTTTGGTTGAAGGACCTGAATGGAAAGGTGGGGGAGGGAATGGGCAGCAGAATGTTGTGAGGTCAAGAACAGGATTTAAAATAAAAGAAGGGGTATTAAGATTATCCAGTGGTGGGTGAAGGGATCAGGAAGAGAGAGGGCGAAAGAAAAAAAGATGAATATGTAGCATATGGAAATATCTTAAGGTTTCTGAAGAGAGCAGTCTGGAGCCTTTCCCAGTAACTATCTCAGTTTTATGTGTTCTAATGGCATAGGCCCTAGGGTGATGAAACTGTAGTTGCCAATTGGTCAGCTACCAGACTAAGATTCATCCTACCAGCCCCTAAAAACTACCTCCCCTAATAACCAGAAGCCTGGCTCTCCCTTTGCCCTCCATCCCTGGTGACATGCCATGAATCTGAAGCTATTAGATTATGCAATGTTGTTCAGCCATTGAAAGCCAACTGGGAGCCACAACAGACAAATAGCTGAGCCACAGCAGTTCAAATGGTTAAGTATTGATTCCAGTCGATTGAATAACAGGCAATTATAAGCTATATTTCAGTCAATGATATGCTCCTGGTATTGTGGGGGCATGTGTGTGGGTAAGATAGAATAGTGAATGAAAGCTATTTCGGCATGGGGCACTTTAAACTAGGGGCTTTTATCTCAAATATTGCAAATGACTGTTCAATTTATTGATTAATTGATTGTTTTTGTTTTTACAACTGATTTTTATATCGATTCAGAAACTGACCAACTAATACTAGTACTGTGTACTACGATGGATAGGGGTTGCAGGTAGAGCAGTTTCTGCCTTCTCTCTAACCCTGTGTAACCTACTTTATCACCTTTTCTTCACAGCTTGTCATGATAGCTTTATGGGCCCTGACTATTGTTGTTTTGAATCATGTTTAAATGAAGCGCCATAGGTAAAATACTGTACTAGTCCAAATTAAAGTTTTCTCTCTTTAACAACTCCCCACTCCATCTGTATCAGTGGGTTAAAATCTCACAGCTGCTTCACAACAGCTCATCTTAAGGCACTTTGCAAAGCATACAGGTTCGGTTTGTATTCTATTAAGCCGGGCGTACACTTTACGACATTTTCAGTCGTGGTACTCATATACAGCTCAAACTGTACGACGAAACCGCAGGGTTTCAAAAGTTCACTGCTCATGATATCTGTTCTTACACTGTGCGGCCCGATGTTCTGATGCGACCTGACTGCTCACACTGTGCGGTCAAAAACTACTCAGCCTCGTAGAGAGATGGCGCTACTCGGACTCGTCTACCTGGAAGAAGAAAAAGGCGGAAGTGTCGATGCTCACTGTTAAATATGAGGTTTACTAGAACGAAACACGCTGCCTTGGCAATTCTACGAGTTACTCCTCCATAGTCTGACTCCATGTCACACGTACCGCCGTCATGCTTCTCTCCGCTCCTATGTTTTTGTTTGAGAAGACGAAGAAGAATCTACTTGTTTGGGCGTGTGCAGTGCGCGAGGTCGGGGGAAATCGGCTCGTAGCTGTGCTTCAACAGCACAGCTACGAGCCCTCGCTCCTGATCACTCACGAGGGCCGACTGAATTTCAAACATGTTTGATTTTCAACCGACCGTCCGATTCCTGATGGGGAGGTGGTCGTGAGAGGCCAATGGCCCCTCATTACCCCCCGTATACGACACGACGCAGGACGCACGATCGAGCTGAAACTCGGCCCGATCCAAAAAAATTCTCACATGACTGAAGAATTGGCCAAAAAGGGCAAAAACTCGTACAGTGTATGCCTGGCTTTACAGTCAAGCTCCAAATCATTCATACCCAAAATGTAATGCAAAATGTAAAAGCCTATTTGGGCATTTTAATATGCAATTTTCCAATAAATGACACTAATCAAAAACATGCTTGTACAAATTTTTTTAATTTTTCAAGCACTTTTCAGAATTGGAATGAAAACATCCTGGTTCCATAAAATGTTAAACTCTGGCCAATAATCGTTAAATAGCTAATCATGACGCCCTGATGTTTACACAATGTGTAAACAAATGTGTAAATAAATACCTGTCCTCAAAATATTTTTTCACCTCTTAAACAAAGACATGGTATTACGCATATACATGTACATTTTACATTTCAATAAAGTCACAAGTGTTATTGTTATTTTTTTCACTTTCACACACATCTAATCCTGAGCTTTCACACCAACAACAATAATTTCTTTGCATATTTTTGCATGATGTTGATAGCCACGTTCATACAAATTTTTTTTAAAGCCTGGAAAAAGGTTTTAAAATTTCCAGGTCATTCCAGACTCTTACACTTTGCTTGCAACTGGGCAGGAGCTTAATACCCTTGAAAGAGACTGTTTAGCACAGCTTCAAGTGCTGACACTTTAACTCCAGATACTTCTTTTGGCAATGTGATTCAGCCTTAGTTTGTCAAATACAGAGACAACAAATTAATAAGCATTAATGTATGCATGTTTATGGGTTGGGTTTCTGCAATATTCTGTAAAACTTATCTTTAGAACCAATCTCTGCTCAAAATGGTGAAATGCACCACGTAATCTACTTTCAGCAGGTATCACCAGTTATTGAAACCCTAAACTACAGAAAATACGGGCAGAGTTGCTCCCTCTGTCTTTACTCCCTCGGCTCCTATGTCAGCCTAGAGGAGGATGTGCTCCAGCATATGATGAGATGGAGGGAGATTTCAGCTGGTTATATTAAAAGTGTCTGTAGTGCAAGCAGGTCTCTTAATAACGCGTGTTTATCGTCACTTATTTTAGAGCCCAAATAAGCGATTTCACTTTCAAAAACAAGCTCAAAAAAACCACAACCCGCGATTCATGAAATTTACAAGCGACTCATAGAAAAAAGAAGCCCAAAGTTGCATGAAATAAGCGGACTTGGCAACAGTCAGTGCTGGTCTGTTATGCTATGTGGGGAGTGTTGGCCTAGTGGTTAGAGCAGTGCGCTTGCACTCAGAGAAGGATGTAAGTAGCCGGTTCGATCCCCAGCGCTTGCACTCTGGGTCCTTGAGCAAGACCCTTAACCCCAGATTGCTCCCCGGGCGCCGCACATGGCAGCCCACTGCTCCCCAAGGGGATGGGTTAAATGCAGAAAGCAAATTTCTTTGTAATGTATGTTTCAATGACAATAAAGAAGATATTATTACTATAGCTACCATTCTTGAAATTACAGAAAGCGCCGAGGGTAAAAGAAACACAGTCCGCTGCGGGGAAAAAACATTAGGGAACGGTGTGTGTGTTTTGATGCGCAATTAACGCAACAAAAAATTGTTGGCGTTATGGTCTAACAAAGTTAACACGTTAAAACTGACAGCCCTAGACTAAAAATAAATGCCAAAACAGGGTAGATTGCCTTCTCCTGGTCGGGAAAGATGTCCTGCCCCAAGTTGAGAAGTTTAAGTAAATCGGGGTCTTGTTCACATTTGAGGGAAAAATGGAGTGAGAGATCGAAAGGCGGATTGGTGCTGTGTCTGAGGTGAAGCGGGCACTTTACTGGTGTGTCGTGATGAAGAAAAAGCAGAGTCAAAAGGGGAAGCTCTCAATTTACCGGTCGATCTTCGTTCCTACCCTCATCTACGGTCATGAGCTTTGAGTTGTGAACCTAGAAAATTGGATTGTGGATACAAGCAGGCAAAATGAGTTTTCTACGCTGGGTGTCTGGGTTCTACCTTAGAGATAGGGTGAGAAGCTCGGTCATCCGGGAGGGACTCAGAGTAGAGCTGCTGCTTCTCCAAATCGAAAGGATCCAGTTGAGGTAGCTCGGGCATCTGGTTAGGATGCCTCCTAGACGCCTCCCCTGTGAGGTGTTCTGGGCACGTCCCACTGGGAGGAGACCCAGAGGAAGACCCAGGACGCTGGAGGGACTATGTCTCTCAGCTGAACTGGGAACAACTTGGGATTCCTCTGGAGGAGCTGACCCAAGTGGCTGGGGGAAGGGACGTCTGGGCCTCCCTACTTAGACTGCTACTCCTGCGACACAATCCTGAATAAGCGGAAGAAGATTATTTTTTCAAGATCCTGCTTAGACATTAGTTCTTCAATGTTCTGTGATAGAAGGCTGACTTTATAGTTGTCTTTAGATGCTTTAGATAGGTTTAGATCTGAGTCCATCATTACTCCCAGAATTTGGGCCTGATCAGTGGTTACCAGCTGAACCAATTGAAGCTATATAGTAATTATTGATAGTCTGTAAAGACAATAATTCCAAAAGCATGGACTAAAAGCCCCTTCAATGCCAAAGGTTAATATATCTTGATTTTTTTTTTACATGTCCTCTTGTGGCATTTCAGACACACCATATGGATAAGCTAGTTGCATACATGTGTCAAGGCAGATTTTCTCTACAAAATGTATATATCAAGGAGGAGTAAATGTCTCCCCCCCAAAAAAATTCATTTCACCCTAACTTACCCTAACTTACAAGAACAAATTTGGATATTATCTAATGTCAAAAAGTCAGAGATCTGGAAGAGAAAAACAAAATAATTTAAATGACATTTCCCAGGTGTAGATTTGATGCATTGTGTCACGCAGGTATTCTGATCCCGTACATGGCAAGCCTATACCTGGGAAATATTGTTTTGATACAGAATAACAGTCCGGATCTCTGCTCATATCCTGTTTCATATGCCTGTTTCATAAATTTATCATCTCAAACTTAAAACTTTCTTGGCAGTTCTTTGTTGAAGAGGCGGGCAGTAATTAAATTCATTTAGTTCAGTTTTTGAGAATTTGTATTATACTTGAACAGCATTTTTTTAAAAACACATTACTTTAATTTTACTACACTTTAATGATAAAATCCAACTTTTTATGCCACTACATTTCTATAAAGGCTTTCATTATGCGTCACTTCTTTTGGCCATGTTTTTAAATGTAGTTTGCATCTGTTTTGTCCAACCTATACACTGTGAAATTACACACTTCAACTCTATACAAAACACCATGTGATATTTTAGTTTACATGTATCAATCTTATGTATTCATGCAATTATTAAAATACAAGACTTGTATTACAGGTTTTTATTTATGTCACATATTACAACAGGTGGTTGTCATGGTTGAGTTTTGGTTTGGCTTTGCTTTTCTGTTATTTTCATTGTTTCTCATTTGGGTTAGGTTTGACTTTATTTATTGTTAGTTTTCATTGTCATTAGTTATTTTCTGTCATCTTCACTTCATTTCCTCTGCAGTCAGTCACACCTGATACAATTTACCAGTTAATTAGTCAGACCCTTGTTCCACCTGTTACCTGCTCTATTTAAACCTCCCTCTGCCTTCAGTTCAGCACTGGGCCGTCTTCTGTTATTCACCACTCCATGCCAGTCCGTGTCTTTGCCTTGGAAGTTCTGTTTCTGTTCTCTCGTTCAAGGTTAGTCCTGCCAATCGCTTTGAAAGACTTTGTACCCTGCTGTTGTTCCTGGAGAAGCTCGCTCTATGCCCTGGTGTTGCTACGAGGCCTGCTAACCAAGCAGCACTTCGCTTTCCTAGCCACCCAGCTTTTATGGACTCTCACTCCGGGCCGTCAGCTCCTGCCATCACCTTCATCCCTGACCTTCTGCAGTCCTGAACCTCCGGTCATCATCTTCCGCCATCCAGCACACTTCCTCTAATAAAAGCCCTTAAACTTTAGTCCCGTGTGCGCTTCCTGAGTTCTTCTGTAACAAATCTTGACAGTGGTCAATTCAATCAAAAACAAAAATGTATAATAATTAGGGCTGCCAGTTTTAACGCGTTATTGCTTTTACCCTTGGCGCTTTCCGTAGTTCCAAGAATGGTAAGCGTGCAGTAGAGACTATAGCATAACAGACCAATGTCAATGGTGATATTAATATAATCCAGTACAGAGGAGGCATAACAGTCAATGTCTGTGTGAGAGCCACTCGTGGCTTGAGAAGCAAACATCCTCCAGTCTGTGTGTAGAAACCTTTCCTGAAGTGATGAATCTGCTCCTGCAGGCCACACCTTGATGGTCTTCACTGTTGGCTTCACACGATTGATGAGAGGTGCATATTTGGGGGTGAGGAACAAAGAAAGGTGATCTGACTGACCCAGGTGGGGGAGGGGTGTCGCAACGTAAGCTCCAGCCACGTTTGTGTACACGTGGTCTAAAGTTTTGTTTCCTCTGGTGTGGCAGGAAACATGCTGGTGAAATTTCGGTAGCACTGACTTTAAATTTGAATGATTAAAATCACCTGCGACAATAAACGCAGCTTCAGGGTGAATGGTCTGTTTACTGATGGCTGCGTGAAGTTCTTTCATAGCAGACTTAGCATCAGCGTCCGGGGGAATGTAGGCTGCAGTGATAATAGCGGAAGTGAACTCCTGTGGCAGGTAGAACGGTCTACATTTAACCATGAGAAACTCGAGGTTAGCTGAACAATGTCTCTCAATAATAGCAGAGTTTGTGCACCAAGCTTTGTTAATGTAAATGCACAGTCCCCCACCTCTGGTCTTACCGGAGCCATCTGATGTTCTATCCGCCCGGAATGTATGACGTCCCGCTAGCTCAATAGCATTGTCCGGTATTCCGCTGTTTAACCATGTTTCCGCGAAGATTAGGACATTACAGTTCAAAAGTCTCTTGCTGCATGTAATGTTGAGTCGGATCTCCTCCATTTTGTTGAGCAGCGACCGTACATTGGCAAGGAAAATGCTGAGTAAAGAGAGCCGGTGTGGAAAGATGAGCTCTGAAGCCTGACTGAAACTCCTCAAGTAGGTCATTACTTTGTAAATGTTCACAAAGTTGATTAGCAACTACTTTCTCAAGAATTTTAGATAAGAAAAGAAGATTAGATATAGGTCTGTAGTTTACTAGCTCATCTTGATCAAGAGATGGTTTCTTAAGTAAAGGTTTAATAACAGCTACTTTAAAAGCCGGAGGTACATATCGATTTACTAAGGATAGATTAATTCAATTCAATTCAATTTTATTTATATAGCGCCAATTCATGAAACATGTCATCTCGAGGCACTTTACAAAGTTAAGTTCAATCATATTATACAGATTGGGTCATATTATACAGATTGGTCAAAAATTTTCCTATATAAGAAAACCAGTTGATTGCATCAAAGTCCCGACAAGCAGCATTCACTCCTGGAGAAGCGTAGAGCCACAGGGAGAGTTGTCTATATTGTACGTGGCTTTGCAGCAATCCCTCATACTGAGCAAGCATGAAGCGACAGTGGAAAGAAAAAACACCCGTTAGCGGGAAGGAAAAACCTCTAGCAGAACCGGTATGAACGGTCATCTGCCTCGACCGACTGGGGGTTACGGAAGACAGAGCAGAGACACAACAAGACAGACAAAAAGCACAGAAGCACACATTGATCCAGTAATCTGTTCTACATTAGATGGTAATAGCAGGTGATCTGTCCTCCCTGGATGATTTCACAGTCAACAGAAGGTGTACCTACTATGAAGAAAAAAAAGAGAGAACAAAAAGTTAAAAGCTGAAATGACAACAGTCATTTCAATGTAATGCAATGCAAAACTGGAGAACAGTAGAAATCAGTAGAGTGAGAAAAATAGGCCCTGATGTCCTCCAGTTGCCTAAGCCTATAGCAGCAAAACTATAAAGGTAGCTCAGAGTAACATGAGCCACTCTAGTTATAAGCTTTGTCAAAAAGGAAGGTTTTAAGATTAGTCTTAAAAGTAGACAGGGTGTCTGCTTCACGGACCAAAACTGGGAGTTGGTTCCACAGGAGAGGAGCCTGATAACTAAAGGATCTGCCTCCCATTCTACTTTTAGAGACTCTAGGAACCACCAGCAGACCTGCAGTCTGAGAGCGAAGTGCTCTGTTAGGAACATACGGGGTAATCAGAGCTCTGATATATGATGGAGCTTGATTATTAAGGGCTTTATACGTTAGAAGAAGAATTTTAAATTCTATTCTTGATTTAACAGGAAGCCAATGAAGGGAAGCTAAAATTTGAGAAATATGATCCCGCTTGTTGATTTTCATCAGAACTCTTGCTGCGGCATTTTGGATCAGCCGAAGGCTTTGAACTGCATTTTGTGGACTTCCTGATAGTAAAGAATTACAATTGTCCAGCCTTGAAGTAACAAATGCATGGACTAGTTTTTCAGCATCACTCCTGGACAGAATGTTTCTAATTTTGGCGATATTCCGGAGGTGAAAAAAGGAAACTCTGGAAACCTGTTTAATATGGGATTTAAATGACATGTCTTGGTCAAAAATAACACCAAGGTTTTTTACTTTATTACCAGAGGCCAAGTTAATGCCATCCAGATTAAGTGATTGGTTAAGAAGTTTATTTTTTGAGGACTCTGGCCCAAAGATTACAACTTCTGTCTTGTCAGAATTTAGATGCAGGAAATTTAAAGTCATCCAGCTTTTGATGTCATCAAGACATGACTGCAGTCGAAGTAATTGATTGGATTCATCAGGATTTATGGATAAATATAGCTGAGTGTCATCAGCATAACAGTGGAAATTAATCCCATGCGATAATTTTGCCGATCGGAAGCATATATATAGTAAAGAGAATTGGTCCAAGGACTGAAACCTGTGGTACTCCACAGGTGACCCTAGAGTTTGAGGAAGATTTATTATTAACATGAACAAACTGGAATCTGTCCGACAGATAAGATTTAAACCAGCCTAATGCTTTCCCCTTAATCCCTACAGTATGTTCAAGTCTTTGTATGAGAATATTGTGATCAACTGTATCAAATGCAGCACTAAGATCTAACAGGACAAGTATAGACACCAGTCCATTATCTGAGGCCATGAGAATATCATTAGTGACCTTCACCAGAGCCGTTTCAGTGCTATGATGAGCTCTGAAGCCTGACTGAAACTCCTCAAGTAGGTCACTGCTTTGTAAATGTTCACAAAGTTGATTAGCAACTACTTTCTCAAGAATTTTAGATAAGAAAAGAAGATTAGATATAGGTCTGTAGTTTACTAGCTCATCTTGATCAAGAGAAGGTTTCTTAAGTAAAGGTTTAATAACAGCTACTTTAAAAACCTGTGGTACATATCCATTTACTAAGGATAGATTAATCATGTCTAAAATAGGACCACTGATCAAAGGGAATACCTCCTTAAACAACTTGGTTGGGATTGGGTCTAACATACAGGTAGAAGGTTTAGATGAAGCTAAGATTTTAGATAGCTCAGAAAGCTCTACTACTTCTAAACAGTTCAGACACTGTGCAGGTTCTAAAGATTCCTCCAATGCTGCCTCACTTACTGAGGACGAGGTATTCATGTTTGGGAGAATGCCAATTATTTTAGTTTTAATGGCATCAATTTTATTTATGAAGAATCCCATAAAATCATTACTACTAAGAGCTAAGGGAATGGATGGATCAACAGAGCTGCAGCTCTGAGTAAGTTTGGCAACTGTACTAAAGAGAAATCTAGGATTATTTTTAATCTCTTCAATTAATGATGAAAAATATGCTGCTCTAACTCTGCGAAGGGTCTTGTTATACAACAATAGACTGTCCCTCCAGATTAAGTAGGATTCCTCTTGGTGTGTAGAGTGCCATTTTCCTCTTGGTGTGTAGAGTGCCATTTTCTCTCCAATTTCCTAACATTGTGCTTCAAGGAACGCATCTCTGAATTAAACCAGGGAGCCAGCTTCCTGTGAATAATCACCTTCTTTTTCAAGGGAGCTGCATTGTCTAATGCAGAACGCAATGATGAAGTCACACCGTTAACAAAGACATCTATTTGTGAATGGGAAGAACCAACATTGCTGCCATCTGCAGGGTATTTCTGCAATACTGAAGATATTATAAGGGCGACAGACTCTTTAAAGTTTGATGCAGCATTATCCGATAAAGATCTACTATAATGGAACCCTCTTTTGGGGGTGGAGAACTCAGTTAGATTGAACTCAAATGTTTAATAGCACAGGGGTGTGAGGAAATACTGTTGATTCTTCACAATCAATGCCATATGTCAGCACAAGGTCTAAAGTATGGAGCCAAGAGTGCGTCGGTTTATGCACATTTTGAGCAAAACCAATTGAATCTAGGATAGTTTTAAAGGCTACACTAAGGTTATCACATTCTGTGTCAACATGAATGTTAAAATCCCCCACTATAATAACCTTGTCAGTGTTTAACACCAAATCCGGTAAGAAGTCTGACAACTGATCCAAAAACTGAGTGTAAGGGCATGGTGGACGATACAAAACAACAAACAGAAGAGGTTTTATTGCTTTGCAGTTTGGATGAGGGAAACTGAGGGTTAAATGTTCAAAAGAACTGTAGGTATTAATTGGCCTGGGACTAATTAATAAATCAGACTGAAATATGGTTGCCACTCCTCCTCCTCTTCCCGCAGATCTGGGAATGTGGAAATTTACATAATTAGAGGGAGTTGACTCATTTATACTAACATAGTCCTCTTGTAGCCAGGTTTCTGTGAGAAAATAAATCAATCTAATTATCAGAAATAAATTCATTAACTAACAAAGTCTTTGGAGGAAGAGACCTTATATTTAATAGACCACATTTAATTGTTTTATTTTTTGGTTCATGGTGAGCCGTTTAGTTTTTATTAGATTTTTATGATTTGTTCATTTTAGATCAGTTTTTGATCTGTTCAGTTTTGGCCGTGGGAAAGACACCGTCTCAATAGGGTAATGGGTGGGTAACAGTACAGAAGCTGCAGAGAGGTGTGTTAAACTACGGCTCTGCTTCCTGGTCTGGACCCTGGGTTGTCAGCATTTAGGAGAACTAATAAATCCGTCCAGATTCCTAGAAAGAAGAGCTGCACCATCCAAAGTGGGATGGATGCCGTCTCTCCGGATCAGACCAGGTTTTCCCCAGAAAGTTCGCCAGTTATCAATGTAGCCCACGTCGTTTTCAGGACACCACCTAGACAACCAGCGGTTGAATGACGACATGCGGCTAAACATGTCATCACTGGTCAGATCAGGCAGGGGACCAGAGAAAATTACAGAGTCTGACATAGTTTTAGCAAACTTGCAAACTTAAGTTCCGATGTTGAACATCAAGCTAACTCAGCTGCAATTCTGGACTGCGCCCATGTTTCCTGGTCTCTCCAATGTGGAACATTTGTGGTACAACCCAAGTAAACACAACTTTTTTTAAACATAATTTTTGTTCGTTTAGCTCCGCCATCATTTTGATAATGCTATTAAAGCATTATTACAGCATTAATGTAAATAATTAATGTCAATCTAATGGTGTTTGTGTAACTTTAAGGTTAACTCAAGCTAGTGTAAACCATAGACATCATATACGTAGATGCGTCGTTGGGCAGGTTCTGCCTATGCTGCGATGCGTCAGAGCATCCGCCATGTTAAATGTGGCAAATCTGCAGTTAAATCTGTCACTTAAACAGTATCAGAGGGACTTTAATCTCAGAATATACTTTGTATTCGTAATATTTTTATTTTTGTAATATTACAAGTTTATTTTCGTATCCCTTTAGCTTCATTCTCCTGAATTTATTCTTGTAAAGAATAAAAATAATTAAAATAATCTAACCTGGCCCTATTACTCCAGGAGTGAAATAATTATGCAAACTGTGACTATTCTGGAAATTTTCCCTCTTATTTCTCATAATATGGCATTTTCTCATAACATTACCACTTTTATGTTTTTTTGTTTTGTTTGTTTTTTTACTTTATTGTCCTAGGTCTTTTTTTCTCATATTAGGAATTTTACCTCTGTAATACTCCCCCAAAAAGTCTGTTCCTAAAGTTTCACATGTGACACAGTCTCATGAAATAATGAAGACCACAATGTTTAGATTTAACAAATTGATCCTTATATTCATAACACATACACATATACACACAATATATATATATATATATATATATATATATATATATATATATATATATATATATATATATATATATATATATATATATATAGTCTGTACTGTATGCAAGCTAAAAACCTTGAAAAAGAATGGTCTTGCACAGCTTTTTCCTGGTGTTGCCACTCTGCAGCTTTAATGTGTCCAGTTTTGCAGCATGGTACAGCCTTAGTTTATAGAAGGCAGATACAAGTGGTGAAATCAGCCCGAATACATTTCCATGCAGCACAGGAATGAGGCATCTTTTCTGATCCACGTTCACTACAACAGAACGTAACTTTTTTCTGCCACATACAATATGCCGGTGACGTTGACGTGCGAACTTGCGCCCAACGACGCATCTACGTATATAATGGCCGTTTCTCAATATGCGTTCTTGAGCGGTCTCGTGTGCTCGTGTGCTCGTGACACGTCATCAGCCTCAGCCCGAGCACTGTTCCAATTGCCGAGAACGCCAGAGCGAGAACGCACCACATCCCGGATGTTGTTCTCGCCCCGCCCTCTTTATCGAGCATGCATCAGAGCAGACTTGTGCGTTCTTCAGACTGACCGCTTTCCCAGAATGCACCGCGGCAAGATAATTTTTAGGCTTTTTAGAAATAAAAAATGTTGTTTTAAAAATTTTTTCAATAAGATTTATTGTGGTGTAGTATATAAATAGTTTTGAATGTTAAAGAAATGCTAAAGAACTGTGCGTCTCATGACGTCACAAGTACGCTTCTGTTCCAATACACCATACGTGCTGTGTGCTCGCGTTCTTGTGAAGTCCCATCTTCCTGTGTTCTCGCCAAGACTGGACGAGAACGCGAGTCCGTTCTCGCGTTCTTGTGAATTGAGAAACGGCCATAATGTCTGTGGTGTAAACAATGGCCACAGGAAGTAAGTTGACACATAATTTCCGGTTGATCCACCGCGCCCAGCACCCTCTAGCGTCCCAGAAGAATAACTGCATTAATAAAATCAAGTATACTAAACATATTGATTTTTACTGAGCAAATCATTCTTTAAATGTTATTTCCTGAAGTAAAATTTTATATAACCAAAATTTTTCAATGGGAATGGGTTAAAACACATATCAAATGTTTTAAATTTGTTAAGCTAATTTAACCTCATTCCACATTCTTCAAGATGAACTTTGTTTCTATAACTTGGATCTGCAGCGAACCAGAATTCACTGAATCATGCCGATCATGGTTTTCAACTATTTATATTTTGTCCCTTTTGTTCTTTTGTAGTGTTAATTCAGATAAACAACATTCTATAGTGGTGTTCTCTGCATGTTCAGTTATTTTTATTAATAAATTCTTGAACTTGAAGTGAAGTTGTCACTCCTTTATTGTATATGTGTGCAGAGTTTGCTGTTAAAAGAATGCCAGTGCTCAAATCACCCTTTCAACTGTTTTCCTAATATCAGGTTTTTGGGCTGATATTCACCAGACAATACCTAACAGACCGAGGGTTATTTATTAAACATTAAATAACTTAAAACAGTACATAATGGCACAACACAGGTCAGGCCAAAAAGATCAGCTAGGGGCATCGGATATCCTCCAAAAAAAAATTATACTCCACAACGACGACAACAAAAATCCTGTAAGCAAATTACTACTTATCACACAATATGGAATGGGAGTGACAAGGTAACAGGGTTGTAAGCCTCATAATTTAATTTATTGGCGTGAACATAGAAGGTGTCCCAACACTAAACAAATCCATATTTTAGTAAAATGTAACAGAAGTGCAAAATTAATCAATTCAATTAAATTTTATTTATATAGCACCAATTCACGATTCATCTCAAGGCACTTTACAAAGTCAAATTCAATCCAATCATACAGATTGGTCAAAAGGTTTCCTATCTAAGGAAACCCAGCAGATTACAACAAGTCTTGACAAGCAGCATTCACCCCTCATGAAAGAGCGTAAAGCCACAGGGGACAGTCATCTGCATTGATGGCTTTGCAGCAATTCCTCATGCTGAGCATGCATGAAGTGACAGTGGAAAGGAAAACATCAAGAACGGTCATCTGCCTCGACCGACTGGGGGTTAGAGAAGACAGAGCAGAGACACATTTAATCAAGATCAAGAAAAATAGCATGACACATGACCCTGCTTCCTTTAAGAATACAAATAATTCAGAAGTCAAATAACATCTGAAAATACGTATTTAACAAATAAGTCAAACAAAGAATCAATCCCCTGCTCTGTCACTGTCTGCAGGCTCTCCCTTTCAGCACTACAGCCTAGTCTTTGCCCTGACTCATGGCCTTCTCCCTGGGCTACAGCTAGACCCTCGAAGACAGGAATAGGACCCGAGGCATCAGCCGGACCCTGGGAGACAGGATCTGGGCCTGAGGTATCAGCCAGACCCTCAGCGACAGGAACATAACCCGAGGCATCAGCCGGACCCTCAGAGAGAGAAACAGGACCGAGGTGTCAGCCGGACACTCAGAGACAGGAACAGGACCAGAAGCGTCAGCCGGACCCTCAGAGGAAGGAACAGGACCAGTGACTTCCATCAGACCCTCAGAGACAGGAACAGGGCCAGAGGCATCCAGCAAACTCACGGAGACAGGAACAGAAGTGTTCATCGGGCCCTCGAAAACAGGAACAGTAGCGTCCATCGGACCCATGAAGACAGGAACAGGGCCAGAAGTGTCCAACGAACCCACGGAAACAGGAACAGAATCATCAGGATGGGCAGAGCAGGTGTCTGGAACTCACAGGGAAATAGGCAGACTTGTGCAGCATTCATCAGTGAAGGCTGAAAACACATATGAAGCAGAAGAGTCCAGCTGGCTTGAACACACAGGAACTGGTAGAGGCAGAGCACATCACACAAGAGAAGACAATCTGGCAGGGCTCAGTTGGCTAAGGCAGGTATATATAGACAGGAGAACGGGTGAGCAGAGTTGGCAGTAATTAATGGCAGCAGGTGGAGCTGATCTGGGCTAATTGGTGACTGGTGACTGAGGAGTGGATTGATCTGTTTGAGTGATGACAGATTGCTGTTGGCTGAGGGGAGAGGAAACTAATTAGTCAAAAAAAGTCCAAAACAAAGCAAACAAAAACCTAAATCATAACACAAACTGTCTTCAAATATACAAAAACGTAAATGTAGGTACAAGTGGCTCAGTGACAGGGTCACCTGGACTGTGCCACATGTCCTTGCTGTCATCACGCAGAGGTGTAGCCTGACTAACCTGCTTTGAAGCTTTTTTCACTCCTTTTGTTCATCTGGATGATATGCTCCTTTGTCTTGGGGCAGACGGAACCGTGCACTTCCCAGGTCTTGAGGCTGACTGTAGCTGCATGGAATGTGGCTGATACGACTCATCTTCATCACCATCGTCGCTGTAGAACCAGTATAATGTATGTTGAAGACATTTTTTATCTAAAAACCACACTAAAAATGAAGTTGCGTCTGACACAGACTTATAATAATAGTGGGAACATAATTATAACACAGTTATGACACATCTGGTTTATAACTGCAGATCTTTGCAGAATAGACTTCTCACCTTGGAGAAGATAAAGGCTCAGCTGAAGTGACGAGTCCTCCTATCTGTGAAAATATAGAAAAAGGAAATTGCTCAAAAAGTAAAGGGAACCCTTAAACAACACAATATAACTCCAAGTCAGTCACACCCTAACCTTACCCCCAACCCTAACCCATCTGTGAAATCAAACTGTCCACTTAACACTGATGGATAATCAATTTCACATGCTGTTGTGCAAATGGAATAGACAACATGTGGAAACAATAGGGAATTAGAAAGGCACCCCCTGTCAGGATGCAGCTTGTAGGCTGCATTCTGAGCTTTCCTGGCTCCTCCCTTCCCAGCGCAGCCTGATTGGTTTCACCTGTCAGGCTGCAATTAACCTCGGACTGTTTCCACCTGCTCTCACCACTATATCTACTCACCTCAGTCTGCTCTTGCTCGCCGGTCCGTAAAGGTTCGACTCCAGCTCAGTCACAGCCAGAGACTCCGTTCCTGCTCAGCCACAGCTAGAAACTCTGTTCCAGCTCAGTCACAGCCAGAGACTCCGTTCCTGCTCAGCCCGCAGTCAAGGATTCTTTGGTCTCAAGTTCTCGGCTCCTGTGTCCCGTCCTGGTCTCAAGTTCTCGGCTCCTGTGTTCCGTCCTGGTCTCCAGGCATCAGCTAAAGATCACTTCCTGGTCAGTCTCTCCGCACTACTCCTGCTGGCCAACTTCTGCACCCTACAACTCCGCCTGGTAATAGACTCTGGTTCCTCATGTCATTCATCATCCACTTGTACAATAAACTCTCTTAAAATCCAACTCTGTGTGTGCACACTGTGTCCTGGTTCATCCTAGAGAAATATCATGACACCCCCAATAAAGGAGTGGTTCTACAGGTGGTGACCACAGACCACTTTTCAGTTCCTATGCTTTCTGGCTGATGTTTTGGTCACTTTTGAATGCTGGCACTGCTTTCATTCTAGTGGTAGCAGGACGCCTCGGGTCCTGCTCCCACACAAGTGGTTCAGGTAGTGTAACTCATCCAGGGTGGCACATTGATGCGAGGTGTTGCAAGAAGGTTTGCTGTGTCTGTCAGTGTAGTGTCCAGAGCATTGAGGCGCTATCAGGAGACAGGCCAGTACATCAGGAGACGTGGAGGGCAACAACCCTGCAGCAGGACCTCTACCTGCACCTTTGTGCAAGGAAGAACAGGAGCACTGCCAGAGCCCTACAAGATGACCTCCACCAGGCCACAGATGTGTATGTGTCTGCTCAAATTATCAGGAACAGACTCCATGAAGGTGGTTTTAAGGACATTACTTCAAAGCTGGATCCACCTGTAGAGTGTTTTTCCACGTTAATTTTAAATGTGGGTCCAAATACAGACCTCCATGGATTAATAAATTTGATTTCCATTGATGATTTTTGTGTGATTTGGTTGTCAGCACATTCAACTATGTAAAGAACAAATTATTTAATACAAATATTTAACTCATTCAGATTTAGGATTACAAAGTTTTTTGATTATAAGAAAATAAATTATATATCGCCAGATAACATATTTTTTTTTGTAATGCTGTGGATAATGTAAAAGCTTTATAACATTCCTTGAATCAATGCCACATACAGTACATGTGGTTCCTTTGTTGTGGAGGTGGGGGTTGGTGGAGGAGGAAATTCATGGTAGAGTTTTCTAATTACAAAATACCCATTCCAACTGTACCACAAAAGTATCCAGAAATTTTTTTTGTTATTCTGTAACAGCAATGTGTATTGGTAAAGTGTGGATAATGTAAAACCTTTATAACATTCCTTGAGTCAATTCCACATACAGTGGAATCCGGGGGTGAGGGTGAGTGAGTAGGTGGGGAAATACATTGCAAAGTTTTTTGATTATAAGATCAGCATTATTTCCTACTGCATTCATGTGCCCTCTTTCTGAAATAGCAGACACGTAATGTAAAGATGCTGGAAATAAAAAGATACAGCACAACTTACTCGTGAACCGGGTCTCTTAGAAGCATTTCTTCATCTTCTTCCACTTCAAAATCCAAGCTGCTGTCTGGATATTCTTCAACTTCTCCGTCACTGGTACGTCAAATTTCCTCCAAAGATTCCCAAACAGTAGTTTTCTTCTTCTGTGTCATTATTATATTTGATTATCACGAGAGAAAAGAAACAACAAACAGAGCAATCTGCGCTTGCGGCCTTGTGTAAAGTGATCTGAGTTCAATGCAGCCGTGTCTACAGATTTTACCCATGGAGCATCCTTGTGTTACACACGGAAATTGAGTCATTGGAAATGGTCAGACAATGATCTCCGACCCCTTGTTGGAAAGGTAAGAGCCTCTAGTTTCCAATAATAACAACCACGAGGGGGAGGGACTAAAGATGGCTGTGTGCTGTTGCATATTTCTGGCAGAATCCGACATGTCAGGTGGATCTTTAAATCTCATTTTGCTTGTTTACACTACTGTAAAGCAAGAAGTATTTGTGAAAAAAATAATTTTGCGACTTGTTATAGAAACTTTAAAGCCCCCTCTTGAAAGGCATGTGGGTGAAAAAAAACCAGCACCGTGTTTGTCCCATATCTAAAAATAGTTAAAATTGCGAACCTGTCTGCTTGACCTGAACTCGGTCCGATCGGGTGAAAGAAGTTAAACTGTCATAGCAGCTGGAAAGAGTTTGGTTGTATGTGTGTGTGGAGAGGGGGGGGGGGATTTGAAAGGTCAGGGGTACATATCCCATCCTTATAGTGTTTAAACTGAAAAAGAATGTTCAGGAGACATTATATAGACGATGATAGACGATGAATGGATGGATGGATGGATGAGTCGGTGGATGGATGGATAGTAGTACTGTTTCAAATTATGTCAACACTGCACCTATTGTAGGTCTTATATATCATTCTGTTGATTCTGTTGTTGTGTTTATTGTTCAAACCAAATTGTAAAAGTCGACAAGTGATGATTTTTTTATAATCTAATAATCTAAAAAAACATTCATCAGGACCATAAGAAGACTAGCACATACAGTACACTAACAATACAACAATTTCATTGGCACTTCTCAAGTTTAAAATAGGTTTTACAAATGTAGTTCGATGAGCCTGATGATTTACTTACAAATGACTTTTTACTCTATTGTCATAAACAATCAAGTAAAAATCTAAATAATTTTCTCTGATTTTTTTTCAAGGTTTCTATACTAACAATACTAAACCAGTTTAATAAGTCAAAATGTAGTTGATTAGCTCCAGGAGCACCCAAAGCCTTGCGCCTCATCTATGGAGGACAGGTGAGACTCCTGCATCAGTTCCTTGATCTACAGACTGCTGAGATGGAGCATTAAATTAACAGCTACATGGAGGTTAGCTGACAACAGATCAGTGGTGAGAGCCTCCTTTCTATCTGGTTCCCAGCAACCCAACTTTACCCTTTTAAGCACCTTTTCCAGGTTTGCTGAGTCCTTGACATACCAAGGCAGGCGCACAGACTCATCCTTGCGCAGGCTTTATCCTCTGGGAGGAGAAAAGCTCACAAGGGACTTTGTAAAATGGTTTAAGTAAGGTGTAAATGAAAGCTATAGAGCCTTATTATAATGGGCTTTTTGAACTTCTTCATGAAAGTCTCATTTTACATGCATTAATCCCCGGATACCCAAGTGCCCTAGTCCCTGAGGCTTTTGGGGCTGATGGGTTATGTTTCTCCTGCAAACCAGGGGCAATAAGAGCATATTTCTTAGCAAACATAATGTCAAACTTGATAATTATGAGAAACTCACCATGAATGTGCTTTTAAACAGGGCATCTTAGCAGTTCCCAAACCATTATGGGTAATTCCACTCTCTGTCTTTTCAACTACTTCTCATTTAAAAGAAGAATAAAGCCAAGGAGTGAGGAGAAGGCACTGCTGATTAACCCCCCAGTAGTTAACAATGAATCCTGGAAGCTCACTGTGCTAAAGAGGCAGCAACTAGGTATTGAGATGAGGGTTGTGTGTGCGTGCGTGCGTGTGCGTGTGCGTGTGTGTGAGCGCGCGCGGGGGTGGGGTGGGGTGGTTACAAATTTTTGTAAAATGGCAAAACCCGAACCCTCCTTTAAAATTCTAAATAAAATTGCATGAATTTTACTTGTTTGCAGGATACATTAAGGATTTAATTTTGTGATCCTAAGACAATCACACGAGTGAAGCATAAAAACATTGTTGTCGGAACATTTCACTGACTAAAGAACTGGGTGCAAAACGTTTCAGACCGCTTGCAACAAACATCATTTGACATACTCGTGCAAAATAAGCTATTTGTTTCCTGTATGTAGATAAATCCTTCACCACAAAATGTTATGTGAAGAAAGAATGTGTTGAAAGAAGCTTGAAAAGCAAGATGCAACAACGTCAGCAGTATTTTTCAGCATAACAAATGAACTACATCTACGATGTTATTTAATCCAACACGTCACTACAAATTAGGTTTATTTTTTTAATAACATTACACAGAGTTATATGATCAAAATGTTTCTTCCTCTGATATCAGCTGATAGATGAAAATGCACGGCACGTGCTGAGATAAGGTCCATGTTGTTACTAAGCTGTACAAAGATGTTATGTTGATGTTATTTTGGTACACAGAAAAATGTGAAGCAGCAACACGTATCAGCGCGCCTAACACATTACATTGTTTTTCTGTTCACATTTTCAGTTTATCCTTGTGTAGGCTAAACTCCTGACAGGATGAAAAAGGCTTTATAACGAACTGTTAGCAACCATTTTCCTTTCATTACTTAACTTACAATCAAACAGCGAATTGGTTACAGTTCTGGTATAATTTTATATTCTACATTCTTTTCCCCTTGATTATTTTACAGATGTTGTGGGAACGTTGTCTCGTGGTTGCGTTGACAAACTGTCCTTCGTCCACTTAAAAAAAAGTCCATGCCGCTATCGCAAGGGTGCTTTAATTGGAATTTTATGTAGAATAAACTGAGTGGAAGCTCATGTAAGTTAACATTTGGTCGAATTAATTGGTCCTTTTCTCTCTTTTCACCTCAGTCGGACACTTGCGGTCGCAGACGAAGTTTCCCGTTAATCTCTCATTTTAGAATCAATTCATTGGGACGGACAAAGAGTCCGCCTCGCGCTTTTCTTCTCTTCCTGTCCCAAACGAGCTCTTTTGTGGTCCGCAAATTGTCTAAATCCCCCTTCGACGGACCCCTGGAGAAGAATGAAGACGTCCTCATGTTGTTGACAGCTGATTAGCGCGCTCCCGTGACTCTAATCTCTCCCGTGTGGGCGCGCGCCTTAAATAAAAGCTCCGAGTCTCGTGTTTGTGGATGTTGAGGCTGTTGCTCAGATGTGAGGGAAATTCAGAGAAAGAGTGCAAAGAAAAGGTCAACCTGCTTGCTTTAGGTTGTTTACTACGCCGGGATTGATGTTCACGGCTTCTCCGATGGGACGTGCGCGTGTGTTCGGCCGCGCACATCATCACCCGCTTTTATTTGGATGAAACGATGTGCGAGTTTCACCTTTTGTGAAGGAATGTGAAAATATGTCAGGAGGACCAAGTTGTGTCCGCAAAACGTGCGCATAATATGTAAACAGAGAGGGTCCATTCTCCGGGAGTTTTCAAACTGCCTGAAGATTAAAGACGGACAGTTTCAGGACAGCTGGAGAAATGTACGATCAAATAGTCTTAAATCCATGCCGCCAGTATGCCTAAACTGTTAAAATAACTGGCTGAGATCAAGCACAGGGACTATTCATTTCATCAAACAGACATGTTGGACTGTTCACAGACACAGATACGAACGGACTTTGCAAAAGGCGAACGAAATGAAGGAAAACTAACGGATTTGCTCTTATTTTAAGTCGTGTGTCATAGAATACGTGGTTTTCATTTGTTGGAGTAATGAAAAATTACAATCCAGAATGAAAATGTATTTTTTATCTGGATTATTTAAGATATCTTTTAGTTTGTAATAAAAATAAACAAATGACACGTGGCTAAAAATAACTACTTTAATTAATGTTAAATTAACTGAACTTATAGCGTCGCGTTCCCCATCCACACTCACAAACGCATTCGCGCACACGCATCGGAGCATAACTTGGAGTTCAGTTTCTTGCGCAAGGACACTGCAGTGTGTGGTAAGAAGCTGGAGTCAAACTCACAATCCTCTGAGAAATATGCTCATTGATCCACAGCCTTCAGTATTATGTGTAAAGTACTGAGCAGATGAAAATCGGCTGGACAAAAACTGTTTATATATTTTTACTATTGTACTCTACCTTTAACAGCTTATACCGTTTGAGGCATTTTCATGCGCATATAATTGAAAAAGAAAACGGTTTAAACTTTCTCACAGTTGACAAATCATGTTTGCGTAAAGGACCTTCCATGGGTCACATCTATAAAGTCTATGCTGGCGGGGATCCAGGCAGTGTTCTTGCCATGTGAGAATACTATGCTGTGTGGCAGGATGCATCATCATGAAAAAATGACTTCATTACTAGCAGCCTACTTTTAATGAAATTTGTTGAAAGCACGAATGTCTACTTTACATGTTATGACCGGGTACTGGTTTTCTTCAGTGTTTTTAAAAGACCTGTGTTTAAGTTCCTGCATCGTTTATTCATTTGATGCGGTTCAGTGAGTCACAGTTCCTCCTGCAACATTTGGCTGCTCTCAAATAATTTGTCCCATTATCTTTGACCTTTGCCTGTTGCTTAGGGGACACCGGGGACAGTAGCTACAACTTTTGCATTTCACTCTGTTACTTAGAAATAGTTTGGATTAGACAAACCACATTTTTATACTTTAAACTTACATATGTCTTTTAATAGTCAAAACAATTTAAAGCTGACATTTCTCATGATTTGCATCTGAATGCAAAGAGTCAGATCCAACTGACCCTGAGTCTGGGACAGTTGCAACATTGGGGGCGGTTGCAACATGTTACAAATACAATAGATTTAACTGTTAATAAATTATTATTATTATATATAGTATTAGTGTTATTATTAAAATATGTTAGAATAATATAGCAATGTTATCAGATTTGATCAGATGACGATTATATATTTGCCTAGATGACTAGGCCTTATGTGTCAAAGATTAAAATTGATATATGATACAGTAGGTTTTCAGTGACATAGGAAAAATGGAAGAATTTGTGCCAATTTGCCAATTAACTTTTATTGTTGTTACATGCATTATTATTATTATTATTATTATTATTATTATTAAATTTGACCCTTCACTGTATCCTCCACAGCACATAAACACATGCTTGTAAAGAGGCATAGACACGGACGCATGCATGCACACACAGTGAGACAAACCACCTACTCTAACCTGATGAACTGTATTATATTCAAGTAAGAACTAATGAAAAGCTGTTAAAATAGTTATGTGATCTCTTTTATGATAACGGGGATGGTTGCGAGAACTGTTGCAACCATCCCCCTTCCTGCCAGGCATGATAACATTTTATGTACTGTCTAAACCAGGCATCCAGCTCAGCATTTGCAGTATGAATGCCATCACTCTTGCTTGTTTCTGATTGCAGAAAAATGACATGTTGCAACTGTACCAGGTCACCTTTTTCTTTGCATTATAGTATTAAATTCGGAAGTATGGATTTTATCTTTTAAAAAGGCATCAAGCATATGCTTCTTGGAGCATGTTTAGAATCCTCTATGTTTTCAGCAATTTGATTTTATACAATAAAACAGCTTAAACTGATTCGTTCATTATCTATATCAGGTAATGCTTGCTGTGTCGCGGGGAGGGTGTGTAGGCTGGTTGTTTACCTTCAGTGGTCATTGGGCGAGAGTCGAGTTAGATCCTTGACAGGTCGCCAGTCCATCACAGGGCTTGATGCAGTTTGATAATTTGCATGAATACAGTGATGACTTAATGAAAGAAGAAAGAGTGCCATGTTGGAAGCTTGTCACCCCCGTAAAAGTATGATCACAACAAATATATCTCCTATGACTCGGTCTATAAAACAAGCTTATACGTCACTGAATATATTGTGTTCAGTCCGCCATATGTCTGTCTCTGAAGTTTACGCTTAGAAAAGTCATCTCCACAAACTTGTTTGTATGGTGCTGATGGGTGAAGGTCAGCAGAACGTCGTCTACTAATATTGGCCTTGCCAGGTTATTCCAGGACTGGCATAGCACGCTAAATAGTTGTTAATAGAAATGGAACCATTTGGGAGCACGTTGCGGCTCTCCACAGAGTGCGCACCAGGATAATATTGTTCCAGGGTACGTGCGCAGAATAACCCAGACTTGATTAACACAGAGGCCCAGATGATGAGCTGCGGCCTGAGTGCTCCATTATCTCCTGTTCTGATGAGAGGCTCCGGATGAGATGCGCCCGCTCCATCCCACTGCTGCCGGCCCCCCTGGGGCCGTTTAGCTGCTTAATGAAATTCGCTTTCAAGAGATGTGTTATCACTGATCATTTGCGCCATTATTCCAGAGTCAAGTGTAAATGTTGCATTATTTAGATCGTGTCTATCAATAAATGTTGATTTAAAGTGGATGCAAAGCATGCTAGAATCTGCAACTTTCTCCCTTAACTCCATGCTGAGCAAGTTGCACATGCAGCACACTAGGACAGGATACCTTTGGAAATTTTCTCTCATCCGATAATGTTTTAAGCTCAGTATTAATCAGCCTATGTTGCCTACATTAAACTGTTTTAAGAAGATAACGAAACAGGCAAATTTTACATTTTACAGGCAAAACATTGCAAAAATGGCTAAAATCATAACTCTCAAAAAATCTCTATAAAACCCACGGATGAGTCTCTCTCTCTCTTTGTGTGTGTGCGTGTGTATAAATTGCTTGCTTGCTTATTTTAGTACATATTACAATGTTTTATGACGTCAAGGAATGAACGTTTCAAATTCTGATCTTTACAGATTTCTTTAACTTTTTGATAACTTAAATGTGTCAAAGATTAGATTTTAATAGAAGTTGTATTTAAGTTTTGTTTAAAAATGGAAAAAAACATGGCTGAGACATTTAGTTTCATTAGAAGTCATAAGTTATTTATTCACAATAACACTTCTTCAGTGAAATACATGTCACGGCAATTCATTTTTAAATAGCCTCTTATAACCTATTATTTACAACCTCATACATCGGTCATGGAAACAGGTGGTTTGGCCCTATGTTTGATGTATATGAGGAAGAATGCTAGATGACAAATAAGAAAAAGGAATTCTCTAAAATGTTCCTTTTAGATAGCTATAGGTTCTGTATTTTCTGGTCGGTTCATTCATCCCTGCTGTGCTAGTGCTGGAACACTTGCATGGGGTCCCAAAACTCACCACACTCGTTTAATTCCAGTCACAGTGAGCTTTCTCACCTCTTCACTGGCTTTTCAGCACATTGTTCATGGTGGCCACAGGAGCCCCATCAGCCAGCCTGTTCTCGGCGGAGCAGCAAATCTCAGCTCTGTGGCTCGCTCAAGGCCTCTGACACTGCAGAAAAGCTGCTGTCATGCAGCTTCCTGATATGCTTCTTCAAGTCAAAGTTGCGGCAGAAGCCTTTGCCACAGGTTGCGCAGGTGAACGGTTTCTTGTCGTTGTGTGTGTGCATGTGAAATGTCAAATTGTAGATCTGGTGGAAGGCCTTATTACAAATGGAGCACTTGTACTGCTTCTCTCCACTATGCGTCAACTTGTGGTTCTTGTAGTTTCCTAAG
Organism: Fundulus diaphanus; assembly: GCA_037039145.1. Classification (NCBI taxonomy): domain Eukaryota; kingdom Metazoa; phylum Chordata; class Actinopteri; order Cyprinodontiformes; family Fundulidae; genus Fundulus; species Fundulus diaphanus. The sequence continues at coordinate 61,504,721 of CM073126.1, read as the reverse complement.
AAACAAATAGAGCAAGCCTGAACTTAAAAGAAAGAAAACTTTCCAGTACATCAGAAACATAATGGCTTCTAAAAAAGGAATAAGAAAATACATGAATGCGTGTACTGGTTGTCTTTATTTTCAGCAGGTTTATTCCCATAACATAAAACCTTAGCATTCCTCCTGACTACAAAAAACGATTCACATTTGCTTATCAAAATTGGAGGTGAATACTACTTCAGTGTTAAGTGTTATGTGGTTTATTAGCCATCATCTGAACCTGGTTCTACTTCCTCTGACATCCAAGGAAAATGATGTAACATGTTTTTCAGTATGTGTGAAAATAGAGACCCCAGACAGCTTATTAAACTAAAAACTGACAATAAAAAAACTTCATATTTAATTGTTTTGGATTTATTGTTTTTTTATTTTTCTTATTTCTGGATAAACTGGAAAATAAAGTGTGTATACTAATTCAAATCAGGTATATTCAACTGACCGGTTTTAAAAAAACAATTAAAAAAAAACACCAGAGCTTAAAAATCATCAGTCTGGTTTTCCTAGGAATTCCTGAAAGCACTTAGTAAATTTGCAAGAGTAAGTAATTTCAGTGTTTTTTAAAAAAAATAATCTAAGCAACTAGCTATTGTATTTTTTCAGCAAAATCATAATTCTGCACCACATACTTGCAACAATACGCTTTAAAAGGGAGTTATTAGAAACGTTATTTTAAAAAATCATGAGGGAGGTTAATGATTTTCATTGCTGTTAAACAATCTCAAAACCTACATTAAACAGTTTGTGAATAAAACCTTTATTTTAATCAAATGTTTTCTAATTTCAGAGTAAAAGCGGTCAGGACAGTTATCGGATTAAAGAGACCTCTGCGCACAGATTCATGGTTAAGTTGGGATCTTTGTGGATTCTCCTTCATTAATTATATTTTTTCTTGTGTCAAGCTTAATCAGAATCAAGCGAAGTGGTAATTTGGTTTAAAAAAAATTAAAAAGCCAACTTTGCCGGAGTTCAAGCAGTTGACCCAGAGCAAATGCTGCCGTCTTCAAGTAAGAATTAGTCCATGGAAAGTGCCAAGTCCTATTTGTGCTGATGGCTTCGTTGAGCCTGCATATATTTACAGCAACGCAGCTCCGTTTTCCCCGCAAACTGAAGATTCCTTCGTTCAACTTCGACTGAAACCAGCCTACTGCATTCCTTCGCAACAAGAATGCCGGGCGGAGGATAAATCAGCCAGCACTGAAATTCGTCGTTGCAAATAAATTGCCGCACATAATGAGTTTTTCCTCCCTAAACTGCCGTGGTCCATTTTAGGTAAAACAGGGATTATACTAAAAACTGCTTCACATTAAACAGAACAAGCCATGATGTAGGAATTCATAGCTCACCTTTATTCTGGTCTCTCCTAATTCAATAAGATTAAATTAAAGATTTTCATTGATAGTTTTTGTAGCACATGCCCTGATGAGTTTATATATATATATATATATATATATATATATATATATATATATATATATATATATATATATATATATATATATATATATATATATATATATGTGTGTGTGTGTGTGTGTGTGTGTGTGTATGTATAGATAGTAAAGCGTAAGTGTCGAACAACATGAAAACATAAAGTCCGTAAGTACATTTTTTAAAACTTCATTAAATATTTACCTTTCTGGTGGAAACCTTTCCCACAAAATTCACACACAAACGGCTTGTACCCGGCGTGGATCCTTACGTGCGTGTTCAACGTGGAGCTCCTGTTGAACGCCTTTCCACATTGGTTGCATTTATGAGGCTTCTCCTTGGTGAACACAAATAAAAACAAGTTAAAAATGAAGAGGACGGGGCGTGTGAGCTGGCTGTAGATGTGCCTCATACCTGTGTGTGGATGATTTTATGCCTGCAGAGCGTGCTGGCCTGACGGAAGCCCTTGCCGCACACTTTACACACAAAGGGCCGGGCCCCGGTGTGCACCGGCATGTGTCTGGTCAGATTATAGTGTGCGTTAAAAACCTACAGGAAAAAGTACATAATTCAACCTATTAGTTATTTGCTTTATTTTGCTTTTAAAATGTTTGCTATAAAAAGATAAATGTATGGTTAATTTATGAACGGGTTAAGTGTTTTTCTTAAAGTTTACCTTTCCACAAACTTCACAGGTGAAGTTTTTGTGTTTTCCCTCTGCACTGCCGCTGCCGGAGCCGAGTTTGCTGTGCGCCTTGACGCCATTCTTCTCGGCAGTCAAAGAGTGGTTCTCCTTCACTATCTGGTCCAGCTGGCCAGGCAGATGTTCCTTGTGTGGGTACTGGGGAGTAGGGAGCTTTTCGAAGCCTACGCCGGACAATTTGGAATTCTCCAGCAGCAAGAGTCTGTGCTGCGCCGATAGGGAAGCGTGGGCCTGTGGAGTTGAGAACCAATGTCCGGCCAGCAGTTCCGACTGCTGGTATGCAGAGTCCAGGTAATTGAAATAGTAAAGGGAGCCCACGCTAGGCACGGCCACGGCCTGGTGAATGACCTGCGGTTTCACCACCCTGCTCCCGGTGGTTGGCATCGGTTGCTTCAAAGTAGATTCCGCCCTGGCACACACGCCGCAGTTTCCTTTGCACGGTGCAGCCGCCGATCCACAGAATGTTCCTCTAAGGCTGGCTCTCCACAGCTCCGAATAGTTCATCAGCGCCTTGGCCTGAATGTCGTAGCTGAACGGCTGTAGCGGGATCATGCAGGGGATGGGGGAGCAGATCCCGAGTACTTTCTTCCCCTCTGAGCACTCCTCCGCAACGCTTCTCGTCTCCGTGCTCTTGGACATGATTCGGTCGATTGAAAAGGTCAGACTCTTAGGAGTTCCAGAGGGCCCGGTCCTGCTGCAAGTCATCACCGTCTCCAGAGAGGCAGAGCTAGCCATTTTCTTGAATTTGCAGCAGAGCGGAACTTGTTGCAGGTCTGATCGCTCCTCTAGTCACTCTACTGAGTTCCCAGCAGACACAAGACACATCGGTTTAATATGCACCTTTCTGTCACAGGGTCACGCATTTGTATTCAAATGGAAACCCCAGTGTAACAATAGCGTCCAGGGGTGATGGATTAATCCTCATTAACTATTGCGCAGAAAATGAACAGGACATTTTAGAGTTCATCAGCGGGGAGAAAACAAAGAAGGGAAGGCAGCAGAATCTGAAATCTTGGAGCTCCAGGAGGACGCAGGAGCATCAAGTTGAGTGTGAGATTAATGCTGAGATGACAGTGGAGAGTAACACGCAGGCAGCCCCCGCCCCTCATCAGCGCTGGTCCTGACATCAGCGGGCACCTTTTTAAGCGGCTGAAATGGAAACGCCCTCAAAAACCTGCAAGCCATCAAATCAGAAAAGTTGAGTGGTTGGTAAAGATGGAAGCACAGACACAAACATCTGAATGCTTTGTTGTTTTGGTTTTTATTTAGCTTTTTTTTTGTATTTGTAGCCTATATGTAAACATATTCTGACCATGTGCCTTTATTTTAGTAACCTGTCTTTGAGTTTAGTTTTCGATTTTTTTTTCAGGAGAACGTTCCAAATCCTCCGAGATGAGATTCCACCTTTTTATTCGCGGGTTTAGGAAGAGTATTTGTAGACATTCGGGGACCTCTAATTTACACCTATTTAAGAGCACAGACGCCGTTTGGATCTTAAACGCTGTTCCTCCACTCGATTGTAAGGAAGCAATTTTCTAGTGTGATTCAGCGCTCAACTCAGCAGGCACACAGAGAAAGAGACAGGAAATGAAAGAGAGAAGAAAAAACACAACAACTAAAGCACTGCGTGAACATTGTTTTACATTTTTCTTCTTAAAATAGTGGATTTAAGAGGGAGGAAAAAGGTCACAAGTATGAAGAGAAAAGTGGTAAGAGGTTATTTTTTCTCTCTTGTTTTCTCTGTAGCGTTTACAAGGAATTTGCTGGAATCAACATAGGAGGTCTAGCTGTGTTTGCAGGCCATTTCACCTGATGTCATATGAAGCTGAGAGACAGGAGGGGTTATGACCCACTGACAAGGGAGGAGTAGAGAGGGACACAGTTTGATAATATATGAAATGCACAGGTGTAAAAACACTTTAAGAGATTGTCTTATTTCTCTTAAAAAAACCTTGTCATTAGCAAGTTTTAAAATTAGATAAATACAACTTAGGAAAGAAAAACTAAATGATGTATCTATTTTTTAACAAAAACAAACAAGACTGCAGAAGCTATAGGCCATCATTGAGTGTGAACAATACGTGTACCATTTGTTCATCCATTTTTTTTAAATTGAAATCAACAGTGAAAAACCAATAAATAGTTTTTTTCTAAATTTGTTTCATAAAATAATATGGAAAAAAGAGCAGTTCCTTTTTAAATTTCTTATTTCCTTCCTAAATAAAAACATGGAGCAAATGGACAACAAGCATAAAAATGTATTTATTCCAATTTTGATTTATGCTATGTCATGACCAGGAAGTAGTTTTATGAGTTTGGGATGGACACAGATGGGTTACCGTGAAGTTTTTTTTTCCATAGTTTGTGCTTCTGCCAGTAACAGGCCTTTGTAAATGGTGCTTCATACAGAACATTCTCACTGACAGTTTTGAACAGTTTGACACAACCAGGTGCAGCAAAATTGCTGAAATTTTAGCTTATGTTTCACTGTTTTCAAAACATTCTGTGACTCAGTCTGCAAAACCTTCTAAGTCTGCCAATGAATGTCCTTTACTCAAATAGTGGTGGTCCTTTGTCTTCATTGTTGGTTTCAATAAAAAAATTAATGAATAAAGGATACAGGGATTGTGAACACTTCTATTAAATCATATTATTGGAAAGTTTCTTTTTTTTTTGGGGGGGGGGGGGGGGTTGTGCCTTGGACCATGTAGGCATGTGTTAAGAAAATACCAGGAGAAAGACCTTATTTAGTCATCTCAAAGAAGTTACTAGCCTACAAATGCTTATCAACCTGGGAGGAATTACTGGTCTGTTTACAATTTGACATCAATTGTTTTACAGATATGTCAATATGTTAAAAACTTCTTTTTAATTTTTCATTTTGACCATTGCAGCTTTTAAATAAATTACACGGTGTACTGTTCTTCATGTAAGGTTCTATATACAACCATCACATTTTGGAATGAACCTTTGCAATATGCAACTGTGCTCATGGTACAATAAAAACTACTGAGAAATGACATGTTGTCATTGTTAGACATATTTTTCTTTCTTATAACTTATTGTTTTCAGCAATCTTTAAGGCCTGAGGTTCATGATGGATATTATAATGGGATATTAATTTCCTTGTGCAAAGTTTGTTGCCAATTATTGTGGGGGGGATGTTTGATTACCCTCTGATCCAGGACTAGCCCCAAAAGCTACAAAGAGTGCCCTCCACATGGGCCTACTACTTGTGGGAAGTGACTTTCAGATGCTATGTCAGATGCTATGGGAGCCATGTAGCAGGCGAGGGGCCCTGGGAATGTCAATTCTCAGAGCCAGAACCCCTGCAATTTGCTTATTTTCGTGGAGTTAAGAGTTGAAAATGCCATCATACACCTGTTTCAAAGAAACCCACTAACATTTAGACAAAGCAAAATGCAGTGTGAGAATCATGTTCTTTGATTTCTTTAGTGCAGTTAACACAATTCAGCCTGATTTGCTTTGTCAGAAACTCTAGAAGACAGGGGCTTCAACAACCACCTGTGATCAGAGACTACCTGACTAGCTCACAGCGATGTCCTGATCAGAGGCGGCTGCAATGGCTGCTGAGAACATTGGACATTTAACAGCAAATAAGGCATCTATATCATCTAGTTCAGCACTGAATATTCAGTGTAAAAATGTAATTAGCAGACAATATCCTCTTTATCCTAGAATTGCGCGTATACTTCATATCAACAATAGTGGGGATTACAACTCTGTAAACTCTGAGCTGCCTCGGACTGCTATATTAACGGCAGCCAATAAAGCTGCAGGAGCTCCCAGCACCACAGGCCACACCCAGAGGAGACAAAAGCGGTATAGTAGGAAACAGAAGCGCAGCAGGCGGGGAAGGCTAACAGCTAAGCTAAAAGCTAACCCTTGCAGAATGTCTCTTCCATCCATCTTGGTTGCCAACATCTCCTCCATGGAGAATAAAGTGGATAACTTGAAGCTGGATTTAACAAAGAAATCCAGAGACAAGAAACTGCTGTGACATTATTCTAACTAGGACATTGCTAAACTCCGCCATCTCTGACAAAACCATTTGCATGGAGAAGCTAACCAACTTCCAGTTGGACAGGAGCTCAGTGGTAAAACCTGGGGTGGGTGTGTTTGCATCTTCATTAGACACAGCTGGTATAACAATGCCAAGGTGGTCTCAAGTCATTGCTCTCTGGACATTAAGTTTTTCACTATTAAATATTGACCATTTTATCTGCCCAGGGAATTTAACACCATCGTCATCATTATCATCACTGCTGTTTACATCTCCCCAGTCATAACACCAAGGAAGCTCTGACAGGACTTTTCCATGGACTCCGCTTTACCATGCTCTACTCCACTCCGCCCACTTTGCAAGCTTTTCGACTACAGTCTTTTCACTACCGCGCTGGCTTTTCTAGACCCTACTCAGGATATAGAACTGCAGGAGCGGAGTTGAGTAGAGCTGCAACATGGAGAGCTTGCTAATCAGTCGCTGAACGTGGTTTAGTTAAACCAGCCATATTTTTTTTTAAATCAACCCATGATTTGCTGACTCAATACTATGGAGAGGGAAACAATGGATGTGTCACAACATCCATTGTTGTTGTGTTGTGTAGGTTTATACACATTTTGAGCAAAACAAGTCTAGGATAGTATCAAAGACTACATTAACCTTATCACTTTATTTCTGTGAGAAAAATAAATCAATATGATTATCAGAAATCTGTTCATTAAATAATAATGTCTTTGAAGGGAGAGACCTTATATTCAATAAACCACATTTAATTGCAGTGTTACTGTTTCCTCTCCTGTGTTAAGTTGCTGCTGTCAACACACACACATGCACTTTTACACACATACACGATGCGGTGTATGCATAACGAAGGCGAGAAAAGAGTCTAAATGTGCATACTCTTTTAGGGACTTCTATGACTTTCCACAGACATGTAAAAATGCAGGGCATATATTGTTTGTGGTTTAAAGGTTTTATTAACGCATGTGTTATTTGCCATGTAGCCAAGTGGTTCAACATGATGATGCTGGTGTTTTTGACTTTTTTTGGAATGATTCAACATGATGAGTTCTTGAAATCAAAGTTGTAGTTTATTAAAGCAGTATGTCACGATCCCAAGGTATTTCTGATTATTTGTTTATGAGTTTAATCCTTGGGATTGTGCATATTTTCTGTTATTGTGTATGTTTTCATTTACTGTTTCTCACGCCTCTTCTTAAGTTGCCTTCCAACCGTTTCTGTTACCCTTTGATTACCCCACACCTGTGTCCTGTTTAGTTCAGCTATCCCCAGTGTATTTAAGTTCCGGGTTTCTATTTAGTCCTCGCTGGATCCTTAGTCAGTTAGTTAGTTGGTTTAGTCTCATATTCCTATTCGCTAGTTAGTATTCTGTCCAAGTCTGTTTGTTACCTTACCTGATGTTTTCTCTGGATTAAAGTCACTTACCCGCCTTCCGATGCTTCCACGCCGTTTTCACTGCACCGTTGGTCCTCAACAACAACCGCAAACCATGACACAGTAAAGGACACAACAATAAACTTCTACTGCATATTGAATGTGTGGGAAGAAAGAAAGCCCCGAATGTTTTGGGTGGAGATAAAAAATAATGGAAATAGCTGTCCTCATCATTTCTAGCCCATTTTTTAACCTGTTGTCCAGTATTTTTTTAATAATAATTAATATTGTCTCTAAGAAAATGTTCAATAGGAGAAATTCTCCATTGATTAAAACCGGTTTTGTGCATCCTGGGTGTCCTAAGTGATTATGTGAAGGATTTGATTCTCCTCTTTCTTTGACTGCAGCTCCCAAACTGCCAAACACGATTTACTCATTTGAAATGGGCGGACCACTTCCGTTTGTGCTCATCTTCTCCACTATGGATGCGATCTTTGAAGATCAGCCGCACAGTTTTTTTTCTGTCCACGTAATTTAGCGGCCCATAATTTGGAATCTTTGAAGATCAGGCCCGAATCGTCATGTTTGGCAGTGAACTTAATATGTACAGAAACCCCTATGCATGCATCTTTTCATATTACTGATAAGCGGATAGCCATGTTGAGGATATTCTCAAGACCGAGTAAGACTGAAAGTGAAGGTAACAGATTCCCATATTCAAAGGCCAATTTTGCAGATTGTTAGGAAAACTCCATTCAGATATGTAATCATCATGGTTATACTATTGAGATAAGATGGACAAAAACTATGCTTTTTCCATTGCAAATCCCAGGTAGCGTTTCCTTACACATTTACCCGACTAATTTCACTTTCCCCGCGCTTTACTTTCCCAGGGCTCCATTTAGAGTTAATTATAAATTGTTTCACCACAGTGTGTGTGTGTGTGTGTGTGTGTGTGTGCGCGGTAAACCAAAGCCTGAGGCTTTAAATCCTGGGGGTTTTAAAGGAAAATGGGCTATTGTCATTTCAGTGTGAATTGTAAGTGAAATAGGGTAATGCTTGCCTTCACACTAAAATCTTTGAACCGTGGCACTTTTAATTGAAATTCTAACATATAGTGATACAGTTAGGTGACATCATCACTCACTGTCATGAGAGCTATGAAAGCATGTGGAGCCAGGAAAATGGATGTCTTAAGGTCATTGCGTGAAACTTCACAGCTCTGACACAGTGCTTGTTTTTTAGTTTCATTCCAAAATTGTCTCTTAGTTCCGCAAGTATAATTTTAATAAGGAATATAGATATTGATTAATGGTATTTTTTGTAATTTAAGAGAAAGCTGTCAAGCTAATGGCCTCATGACCGGATATGCTTCCAATATAACTTCCAATCCAATCTCAAAGCGTCCCTGCACCATCTTGCAGTTTCCTATAGGTTATTCATTTTTGATTTAATAAATCAGTCTATAAAATATTATTTTCTCAAATAATGTTTTATCCAACCCAGAGTTACATTGTGAATGGGTTTGACACTCGCCAATTGTTGTTCTAAATTATTTTAAACTAGGCAATGTTATGCCAGAAACCTGTTTGATTATGATTATTGTTATTAATTATAATTTGCTATTATAATTTTAATAATAGGTCATTCAAACTCAAATGGTAGCTATAACACATATAGTTCAAATGGTTGTGATCCCAGGGCTATAAGCTTGTAATGATTAATACCAATAATGCATTTATTAATTAGCTGTTATGAACTCATTTATGCTGGAACAGGGTGATCTGATTGGTTTCTGACCGATGAGATTTATCCAGCAAGCGTTGATAGCTCAAATTATAACAGCAATTAGAGTTTAATCCTCACTCCTTTACCACAAACCAATGAAAATGTCTCTGTTGATTTCAGATGTTAACTCAAAAAGAGGTAATTCTGTATTCTGAAAGACCATGCAACTCTGGATCGAAATAAACACAAACAATTACTATTCCACACGTTATTATTTATTGAACCAAAACAACTTCCTGTCACAGTAATTATTCTAATTCAATAACCTAGGAAACTCTACTCACTACTAAAATAAACATGCAGGGTTGGTATGCACATTTCAGACCAAAGCACGTTCATCTCTTGGACAGAAAACATGTCTCCTTCCTGAGCAGTATGATGGCTGGACAGTCCCATGTTTATATATGTGAATAATTGTTGGAACAGATAAACGTGACACCTTCAGGCATTTAGAAATTGCACCCAAGGATGAACAAGAGTTATGCTCGTCCTCAATTCTCTCCCTCATATCTTTGTTGATTTCTTTCGACTTTCTCATTATGTTACACAAAGAGGCAGAGTGCTTTAGGTATGTTTCTCATCTTTTTCTCAAATCAACTCAAATGTTGTCAATAAACAACAGTAAAAAATCTTGGTGTTATTTTTGACCAAGACATGTCATTTAAATCCCATATTAAATAGGTTTCCAGAGTTTCCTTTTTTCACCTCAGGAATATCGCCAAAATTAGAAACATTCTGTCCAGGAGTGATGCTGAAAAACTAGTCCATGCATTTGTTACTTCAAGGCTGGACTATTGTAATTCTTTACTATCAGGAAGTCCACAAAATGCAATTCAAAGTCTTCAGCTGATCCAAAATGCTGCAGCAAGAGTTCTGATGAAAATCAACAAGCGGGATCATATTTCTCCTATTTTAGCTTCCCTCCATTGGCTTCCTGTTAAATCAAGAATAGAATTTAAAATTCTTCTTCTAACGTGTAAAGCTCTTAATAATCAAGCTCCATCATATCAGAGCTCTGATTACCCCGTATGTTCCTAACAGAGCACTTCGCTCTCAGACTGCAGGTCTGCTGGTGGTTCCTAGAGTCTCTAAAAGTAGAATGGGAGGCAGATCCTTTAGCTATCAGGCTCCTCTCCTGTGGAACCAACTCCCAGTTTTGGTCCGTGAGGCAGACACCCCGTCTACTTTTAAGACTAATCTTAAAACCTTCCTTTTTGACAAAGCTTATAGTTAGAGTGGCTTATGTTACCCTGAGCTACCTCTATAGTTATGCTGCTATAGGCTTAGGCTACTGGAGGACATCAGGGCCTATTTTTCTCACTCTACTGATTTCTAATGTTCTCCAGTCTACTGTTCTCCAGATTTGCATTGCATTGCATTGAAATGACTGTTGTCATTTCAGCTCTTAACTTTTTGTTCTCTCTCTTTTTTCTTCATAGTAGGTACACCTGGTCTGACGTTCTGTTACCTGTGACATCATCCAGGGAGGACAGATCACCTACTATTACCATCTAATGTAGAACAGATTACTAGATCAATGTGTGCTTCTGTGCTTTTTGTCTGTCTTGTTGTGTCTCTGCTCTGTCTTCTGTAACCCCCAGTCGGTCGAGGCAGATGACCGTTCATACTGAGCCCGGTTCTGCTGGAGGTTTTCCTTCCCGTTAATGGGGAGTTTTTCTTTCCACTGTCGCTTTATGCTTGCTCAGTATGAAGGATTGCTGCAAAGCCATGGACAATGCAGACGACTCTCCCTGTAGCTCCACGCTTCTCCAGGAGTGAATGCTGCTTGTCAGGACTTTGAAGCAATCAACTGGTTCCCTTATATAGGAAATTATTGACCAATCTGTATAATCTGACCCAATCTGTATAATATGATTGAATTTGACTTTGTAAAGTGCCTTGAGATGACATGTTTCATGAATTGGCGCTATATAAATAAAATTTAATTGAACTGAATTGAAAATTGAATTAAACCTATGAGAAGCTTCCAAGCACATGACATCATCATGTGGGCGTTCCCAAATTGTATATATATATATATATATATAATATATGTAAACTTCTGGTTTCAGCTGTAAGTATTTAAGTATATCAAGTCCAAAAAATAGCCAGGTATAAAGTTCCACAGAAATTCATCTAAACGGGGGTTTACACTGCAAAGTTGTTGTAATACTAAATATCTGGCTGGAGCAATGAGCTACTAATGTTTTCCCTCCTTCTCGGCACCTTGGAAGTTCATGAAGTATACCAGAAACTCCTAGGCTCCTAAATTTTAAAACTATAGCTTCCTTTGATATGCAAACTGAAGGAAAAGTACATTAGATAATGAGAAATTGTGAAAAGAACTCCTAGAACATCTGAACACTAAATTATTGGACAGTACACAATGACAATCAGAAACTAAACAGAGCATTATTTGGGTTTTTACATGTAAAAGCTTTTCATTTAAAAGCTTTTCATTTATTGTGGGGTTTATGTTTCACATATTTATAAATGGAATCACAAGAAACAATTATTGTAGAAAAAAAAACATCAACTCCATAATACATTATTCTGGAATTTCAGTTTGAGTTGAGTATACTTCATTGAATGCAAATTTAAAACAAATTTTGACACAACAGAATACCTTAATGTCAGTAAATTGCTAATAAAATAACATGCTGATAATGTGCCCAACTGCAGCATCACACATTTCAGTACAGGAAATCACAGACAGTTGTCTTCACACTTTTTGACTGGTGACATTCAGTGATGTTAAACCTGAGAAAATGAGAAGAGAATGTGCCATTGGGAAAGGATTCTCCCACAGGAAGCGTTCATTCAGTCTTGCCAGTTCTCCACTTTAATCTCCTATCAGTGAATACACATTGTTTTCACTGAGTTCCCAAATACAGTGTCATTAACTAAATAAATATATAAATGGCTAACTTATATTGCAACCTGTAAAGGCATAGGGGAATGTAGAAAAGATCATGTAAAGATTTAGTTCAGAGTATCAGGTGGATGCCAATCCACCTCCATGTGCTGCAGTCAGGTCAGGAGAAAGGCGGAAGCAGGTTTTGCTGGTTGCATAATTTAGTGTTCATTACTTTGACTACAGGCATGTCCTGACATCCAACTCTGGATGACTTTAAATTTTCTGCTTTTAAATTCTGACAAGACAGAATTCAATTCAATTTTATTTATATATCGGCAATTCATGAAACATGTTATCTCAAGGCACTTTCCAAAATCAAATTCAATCATATTATACAGATTGGGTCAGATTATACAGATTAGTCAAAAAATGTCCCATCTAGGGGAACCCAGTTGATTGCATCAAAGTCTTCAAGTCATCAAAGACAAGCAGCATTCACTCCTGGAGAAGCGTAGAGCTACAGGGAGAGTCGTCTGCATTGTCCATGGCTTTGCAGCAATCCCTCATACTGAGCAAGCATGAAGCGACAGTGGAAAGAAAAACTCCCCATTAACGGGAAGGAAAACCTCCAGCAGAACCGGGCTCAGTATGAACGGTCATCTGCCTCGACCGACTGGGGGTTACAGAAGACAGAGCAGAGACACAACAAGACAGACAAAAAATCACAGAAGCTCACATTGATCTAGTAATCTGTTCTACATTAGATGGTAATAGTGGTGATCTGTCTTCCCTGGATGATGTCACAGCTAACAGAACGCCAGACCAGGTGTACCTACTATGAATAAAAAAATAATTACAGAGAACAAAAAGTTAAAAGATGAAATAACAACAAACAATGAAGATTGGAGAGCAGTAGGAGAACTCAGCAGAGTGAGAGAAATAGGCCCTGATGTCCTCCAGTAGCCTAAGCCTATAGCAGCATAACTATAGAGGTAGCTCAGGGTAACATGAGCCACTCTAACTATAAGTTTTGTCAAAAAGGAAAGTTTTAAGCTTAGTCTGAAAAGTAGACGGGGTGTCTGCCTACTGCAGTTTTTCATCACATTGTCCATTATGTCATTGGGTTGATTTACATAAATGGCCCTCGTCTAATGGAAATAGGAAATATTAGCTGCACAACAGGTGAATTTGAAGCATGTGATACTTGTTAAAAGAGAATAGAATTGAACACGGTGATAAACTAAATGTATGCACAGCTCAACAGCATGTTGGCACGGTATGTTGGTTAGTCAGTTTATGGGTCATGGGTTCTAATCCTTTTTCTTTCACCCCTTTTCACTCTCTGCACTTTCAGAATTATTTGTCTTTCTTTATCGTATTCCTCTGCTTCTTTTCTGTGGATCAGACAATCACAAGCACTTTATAAGATGTCACCTGGGTCCATGCATATCTATTTCTATAGGCACTTGCACTTTCCAGCTTCAGCTTCTCACTCACCTCTATGGTGAATCTAAGGTTTATGACATGGAATGTGCATGGAGCTGGCACCAGAGAGAAAAATTTGAAAATGTTTCACCAGCTTAAAAGATTAAAGGCAGATGTTGTTTTATTGCAAGAAACTCATAAATCAGCTACAACTTTAAACAATCTTAACTCACCTGAGTTCCCTAATGGCTTTGCTGCCTGCTATAACCAGACAAAGAGGAGTAGCAATTTTGATCCACAAAAACGTTAGTTTTACAATATTAGACCAAATTATAGATCCTGAAGGTAGATTCATAATAAAATATCTATTCATAACCATCAATTATGTATTGTTAGTATATATGGCCCAAATGTTGATGACCCCTCATTCTTCCACAAACTTTTCCATGCACTTTCAGAGCACCTGAATTGCTCTCAAGGGATTCAGCGCAGTTGGCAATCATTAAATGTGGTCAAACAATACATGAGTGATTTTGGTCTTTGCGATGCATGCCGATCTCTTCATCCTAACAGTAAGGAATATACTTTCATTTTAAATGTCCATCATTCCTACTCTCGTTTGGACTATTTCTTAATCAGCAGCTCGCTGCTGTCTGATATTTCAAGATGCTGTAATACATCCTATTGCTGTCAGTGATCATGCTCCTGTTTCTTTAACCCTAATAAATAAAAATAACTCCACAAAACAAAAGTAGGAGACTTAATACATCATTGCTTAAAGATGAAGAATTTATCAAATATTTTAAAGAAGAGTTGGCTTCATACCTGGAGTACAATGATCTACCAGGCACATCAGCATCTGTCCTCTGGGAGGCAGGGAGAGCAGTGATGAGAGGTAAAATAATTTAATTCTCATCTCATAAAAAGGAGATAGAAAACAAAAAGATTCATGAATAAGAAGAAAAAATTAAGTTACTAGAAACCTCACAGGAAGTGGGAAAGCTGGGTAAAATCCATAAAGCAAAATCTGAATTAAACAAACATATTGAAAAGAAAAATTGATTTTTAATTCAAAGACTTCGAATAGAAAACTTCGAACATGGCAGTAAGTCAGGAAGCTTCTTAGATAATCAGCTAAAAATAAAGAAAGAAACAAACAACTATATTTGTAGTTACAGACTCAACTGGTAATACATTACATGATCCTGAAAGTATAAACACCTTCCGAGATTTCTACAAATCCTTATACACATCGCAGATAAATCCATTAGATAATGTCATCCAGCAATTTCTGGATAAAATAACACTTCCTAAATTATCAGATAGTTAAACAGTCAAAATTCAGGAAGCTCTCAAAAGCATGCCCAATAAAAAGGCTCTGGGTCCAGAGGGATTTCCACCAGAGTATTATAAAGAATTCTGGAATATTCTGGCACCAACGTTCCACATAATGTTGCAGGAAACTCAGGAAAATAGCAGATTCCTAACTAATATGAATTCTGCTATCATTAGTCTCCTGCTTAAGCCAGGCAAAGGTGCTGTGTTTCCTACCAGCTATCATCCCATATCCCTTATTAACGTTGATATTAAAATAATCTGTAAAGCTCTTGCAAAACGATTAGATAAAGTCACCCCTCTCATAATACACCCTGATCAAACTGGTTTCAGTAAAGGAAGGCAGTCATCCACAAATGCACATAGATTACTTAATTAAATAGATTATTCCTATAGTAAAAATATTGAATCCAATATATTGTCTTTAGATGCAAAAAAAGCGTTTGATAGAGTTAATTGGAAAATTTGCTACTCTAGAAATATTTGGTTTTGGAAGTTTTTTTTAATAAATTGCTTAAAAATGTTATACAGTTTGCCAACAGCATATGTCAGGACAAATAACCAAACATCTTTCAGCTTTTGTCTCCAGAGGGGCACTAGGCAAGGATGCCTGATTTCCCCCTCATTGTTTTCTATTTTTATTGAACCACTAGCAGCAACAATTAATTCAATTCAATTCAATTCAATTTTATTTATATAGCGCCAATTCATGAAACATGTCATCTCGAGGCACTTTACAAAGTCAAGTTCAATCATATTATACAGATTGGGTCAGATTATACAGATTGGTCAAAAATGTTCCTATATAAGAAAACCAGTTGAATGCATCAAAGTCCCGACAAGCAGCATTCACTCCTGGGGAAGCGTAGAGCTACAGGGAGAGTCGTCTGCATTGTCCATGGCTTTGCAGCAATCCCTCATACTGAGCAAGCATGAAGCGACAGTGAGAAGAAAAACTCCCGATTAACGGGAAGGAAAACCTCCGGCAGAACCGGGCTCAGTATGAACGGTCATCTGCCTCGACCGACTGGGGGTTACAGAAGACAGAGCAGAGACACAACAAGAGAGACAAACAAGCACAAAAGCACACATTGATCCAGTAATCTGTTCTACATTAGATGGTAATAGCGGGTGAGCCGTCTTCACTGGATGATGTCACAGTTAACAGAATGCCAGACCAGGTGTACCTACTATGAAGATAAGTAGATAAGAGAGAGAACAGAAAGTTAAAGCAGAAATGACAACATGTAATGCATAATGGAAGAACAGTAGAACTCTATAGAGTGAGAAAATTAGATCCTGATGTCCTCCAGTAGCCTAAGCCTATAGCAGTAAAACTATAAAGGTAGCTCAGAGTAACATGAGCCACTCTAGTTATAAGCTTTGCCAAAAAGGAAGGTTTTAAGATTAGTCTTAAAAGTAGACAGGGTGTCTGCCTCACGGACCAAAACTGGGAGTTGGTTCCACAGGAGAGGAGCCTGATAACTAAAGGATCTACCTCCCATTCTACTTTTAGAGACTCTAGGAACCACCAGCAGACCTGCAGTCTGAGAGCGAAGTGCTCTGTTAGGAACATACGGGGTAATCAGAGCTCTGATATATGATGGAGCTTGATTATTAAGGGCTTTATACGTTAGAAGAAGAATTTTAAATTCTATTCTTGATTTAACAGGGAGCCAATGAAGGGAAGCTAAAATAGGAGAAATATGATCCCTCTTGTTGATTTTCATCAGAACTCTTGCTGCAGCATTTTGGATTAGCTGAAGATTTTGAACTGCATTTTGTGGACTTTCTGATAGTAAAGAATTACAATAGTCCAGCCTTGAAGTAACAAATGCATGGACTAGTTTTTCAGCATCACTCCTGGACAGAATGTTTCTAATTTTGGCGATATTCCGGAGGTGAAAAAAGGAAACTCTGGAAACCTGTTTAATATGGGATTTAAATGACATGTCTTGGTCAAAAATAACACCAAGATTTTTTACTTTATTACCAGAGGCCAAGTTAATGCCACCCAGATTAAGTGATTGGTTAAGAAGTTTATTTTTTGAGGACTCTGGCCCAAAGATTACAACTTCGGTCTTGTCAGAATTTAGATGCAGGAAATTTAAAGTCATCCAGCTTTTGATGTCATCAAGACATGACTGCAGTCGAAGTAATTGATTGGATTCATCAGGATTTATGGATAAATATAGCTGAGTGTCATCAGCATAACAGTGGAAATTAATCCCATGCTGTCTGATAATTTTGCCGATCGGAAGCATATATATACTAAAGAGAATTGGTCCAAGGACTGAACCATGTGGTACTCCACAGGTGACCCTAGAGTTTGAGGAAGATTTATTATTAACATGAACAAACTGGAATCTGTCGGACAGATAAGATTTAAACCAGCCTAATGCTTTCTCCTTAATCCCTACAGTATGTTCAAGTCTTTGTAGGAGAATATTGTGATCAACTGTATCAAATGCAGCACTGAGATCTAACAGGACAAGTACAGACACAAGTCCATTATCTGAGGCCATGAGAATATCATTAGTGACCTTCACCAGAGCTGTTTCAGTGCTATGATGAGCTCTGAAGCCTGACTGAAACTCCTCAAGTAGGTCATTGCTTTGTAAATGTTCACAAAGTTGATTAGCAACTACTTTCTCAAGAATTTTAGATAAGAAAAGAAGATTAGATATAGGTCTGTAGTTTACTAGCTTATCTTGATCAAGAGAAGGTTTCTTGAGTAAAGGTTTAATAACAGCTACTTTAAAAACCTGTGGTACATATCCATTTACTAAGGATAGATTAATCATGTCTAAAATAGGACCACTGATCAAAGGGAATACCTCCTTAAACAACTTGGTTGGGATTGGGTCTAACATACAGGTAGAAGGTTTAGATGAAGCTAAGATTTTAGATAGCTCAGAAAGCTCTACTACTTCTAAACAGTTCAGACACAGCGCAGGTTCTAAAGATTCCTCCAACGCTGCCTCACTTACTGGGGATGAGGTAATCATGTTTGGGAGGATGCCAATTATTTTATTTTTAATGGCATCAATTTTATTTATGAAGAATCCCATAAAATCATTACTACTAAGAGCTAAGGGAATGGATGGATCAACAGAGCTGCAGCTCTGAGTAAGTTTGGCAACTGTACTAAAGAGAAATCTAGGATTATTTTTATTCTCTTCAATTAATGATGAAAAATATGCTGCTCTAACTCTGCGAAGGGTCTTGTTATACAACAATAGACTGTCCCTCCAGATTAAGTAGGATTCCTCTTGGTGTGTAGAGCGCCATTTTCTCTCCAATTTCCTAACATTGTGCTTCAAGGAACGCAGCTCTTAATTAAACCAGGGAGCCAGCTTCCTGTGAATTATCACCTTCTTTTTCAAATGAGCTACATTGTCTAATGCAGAACGCAATGAGGAAGTCACACTGTTAGCAAAGGTATCGATTTGTGAATGGGAAGAAACAGCATTGCTGCCATCTACAGGGCATTTCTGCAATACTGAGGATATTAAAAGGGGGACAGACTCTTTAAGTTTTGATACAGCATTATCCGATAGAGATCTACTATAATGGAACCCTCTTTTGGGGGTGGAGAACTCAGTTAGATTAAACTCAAATGTTATTAAAAAATGATCAGATAGGACAGGGTTGTGAGAGAATACTGTTAATTCTTCACAATCAATGCCATATGTCAGCACAAGGTCCAAAGTGTGGAGCCGAGAGTGCGTTGGCTTATGCACATTTTGAGCAAAACCAATTGAATCTAGGATAGTTTTAAAGGCTACACTAAGGTTATCACATTCAGTGTCAACATGGATGTTAAAATCACCCACTATAATAACCTTGTCAGTATTTAACACCAAATCAGATAAGAAATCTGACAACTGATCCAAAAACTGAGAGTAAGGGCCTGGTGGACGATACAAAACAATAAACAGAAGAGGTTTTATTGCTTTGCAATTATACAAACTAATGTTGTTAAAGGTATAAAATGCATGGAAATAGAGCATAAAATTAATATAATATAATTGTCAGGACTCAGTCAGCAGAGCTGTGTAGCTTGCTACCGGTTCTGCTGCCCTTGCCTTTTTCTCCACAGGTGTTCGGTGTTGACCAGTGGGCGGAGCCCACACACCTGTGGATGGTTGAGCAGCACTGACTGCTTCATTTAAGCAGCTCACAGACAGCGGGAAGATGCCAGAGTGTTACCGTCGTGGTATGCAACCAGTCGTGGCCTCTAGCTTTGTGATCTCAAGCAAAGAAACTAAATGCTCTTACCTCTGTTTCCCAGGTTCCTCTGTTCGTCCCGAAGTCCACCTCCAGTGTCAATCCCCTCCAAGTCCTCCTCTCGTGCCAGCTCCTCTGGGTTCATCTCGAATCAGTTCCTCATTCTGGGATCCTACTCCCTCCGGACATCTACTGGTGACTCCCGCTGCTCTGGACCCCTGGACATCTCGGTGCTGCTCAGACCCACTTCTGCCTCCGCTCACTGGTCTCTTGGACACCTGTGGCCCCGCCACCAAGCAAGCGCTGAGTCCACACCTCCTCCTCCCCGGTCTGGCTTCCAAACCCAGTGGTAAGCTTACGTCCAGCAGCACATTCCCCTCGTTCCCTCCATTTGTTAATTCCTTCTCCCATTTCCCCAGATTGGTCCGGTCCTATGTCCACTTGGTTCCCGTCCCGACTCAACTCCACTCAGACAGTACTCTTTCCGTGGTCCTAGTAAAAATAAAACTTTTTCTAACTACCTGTTTTCCCGAGTGTTTTCTGCATGTGGGCGAAACACATCAAGCCAAACATGACGATAATAATATGTTACTCTATCTCCACCACTCAAACACCTCTCTCACTCAAGTAATTAGATTACTAGAATCTTTCTAAAAAGTCTCCAATTACTCCATAAATTGATCAAAATCTACAGTAGTGCCAATTAACTGCTCTTTACAGAACCTCTTAGATTTACAACTACAGTCAGGGAGTATTACATTTTTGGGTAGCACTGTGTCGTCTAAATTGGCGGATTTAATAAAACTTAACCACTTCCCTTTTTTTTTTTTCCCAGTGTCCTGTCTAGCAATGTGGCAATAGGAATTGATGTCTCAATGCCAAATAGAGCTCGACAGATTTTGCTTTCACAAGTGGAGCAAACAGCTTTCGCCAAAGTGCTCCGCTTGATTTATGCATGTAAATAGCTTTATTGTGATTCCTGTAGGGAGAATTTCAAATTATATGGACACTACAATGGGAAACTAGGAGAGTAAAGGAAGAACAATAAGAGAAAAAAAAGAAAGAGAAGAGGTGAAAGAAAGAAGAGATAAAAGGGAGAGAATGATAAAACTTCCTCCGTCTGCTCCATCACCTGGAAAGAGAGACGCAAAAAGAACAGCACAACCAACAGACCACTTCCCTCTTTTAAAAAAGATAGAGGATCTTGACAGATGGAAATCCCTACCATTTTCACTTATGGGTAGTGTTGCTTCAATTAAAATTATTGTTTTACCTAGAATTAATAACTTGATTAATTAATCAATTAATTACTTCTCAATGCTCCCCAATAAATCATCATTCCACTGGTTAAATCTCTGGACTCCTCCATCTCTAAATATCTTTGGAAAGATACCCCCCCATCAGCTTAAAGACGCTACAGAAGACTAAAGATAGAGGGGAACTAGATCTGCCTAACTTCTATCACTACTTCTTAGCAAACAGGCTACAATACATCTCAAAATGGATAAAACATAATCCCTTAAATGAGCCCTGGCTAGACACAACAGAAAATATGTGATAATATCAAGATTTCTGATTTGCCGTTTCTTAGCTCAAATATAAAACGGCATGCATGCTTTAAAAATATCAACATCAGCTCTTCTCTGACAGCATGGTGTGAGTTTCTTAAAATGACAGAGTCATCACTTATCCCATGCAGCCATACACCCATCTGGAATAATCCTGACATCTTATAAAAAATAGTATACTAAACATTCCATACTGTAAGAATAAAGGGTATTGAATACCTGGAAAATATATGTGAAGGAACTGAGTATCACATTTGATAGATTGAATATACAATATGGTTTTAATAAAAATAAATTCTTAGAATATCCATCCATCCATCCATCCATCCATCCATCCATCCATCCATCTATCCTCTTCCATTTATCCGGGGTCGGGTTGTGGGGAATCCCAAGGCGTTCTCAGGCCGAGAAACATAGTCCCTCCAGCATGTCCTGGGTCTTCCCCTGGGTCTCCTCCCGGTGGGACGTGCCCGGAACACCTCACCAGGGAGGCGTCCAGGAGGCATCCTAACCAGATGCCCGAGCCATCTCAACTGGCTCCTCTCGACGTGGAGGAGCAGTGGCTCTACTCTGAGTCCTCCCCGGTTGACTGAGCTCCTCGCCCTATCTCTAAGGGAGAGCCCAGACACACTATGGAGAAAACTCATTTCGGCTGCTTTTTATCCAGGATCTCATTCTTTCGGTCATGACCCAAAGCTCATGACCATAGATGAGGGTAGGAAAGTAGATTGACCGGTAAATCTAGAGCTTTGCCTTTTGGCTTAGCCCTCTCTTCACCACAACGGACCGGTACAGTGCCCGCTTCACAGCAGATGCCGCACCAATCCGCTTGTTGATCTCCCACTCCATCTTCCCCTCATTCGTGAACAAGACCCCGAGATACTTAAACTCCTCCATTAGGGGTAGCACATCCTCCCCAAACCGGAGAAGGCACTCTACCCTTATCTGGCTCAAGACAATGGTCTCAGATTTGGAGGCACTGATCCTCATCCCGGCCAGTTCACACTCGGCTGTGAACCGCTCTAGTAAGAGCTGTAGATCACATTCTGATGAAGCCAGTAGAACCACGTCATTCATGAATAGCAAAGACGCGATCCTAAGGCCACCAAAATGGATCCCCTCAACACCTTGGCTGCGCCTAGAAATTCTGTCCATAAAAGTTATGGACAGAATCGGTGACAAATGGCAACCTTGGCGGAGTCCAACTCTCACTGGAAACAAGTCTGACTTAAGCCGGGCATACACTGTACGAGTTTTTCAGTCGTGGTACTTATATACATCTCAAACTGTTCGACGGAACCGCGGGGTTTGAAAAGTTCACCGCTCACGATCTGTGCGGCGCGACGCCCGGACGCGACCGGACTGCTCACACTGTACGTCGTGCCCCCTCTGGGACCGCTCGCTGTGGTGGCAGAGGCAGGTGAGCGACGGTAGGTTACAGGGACCCAGAGCAGGGGTTCGAGCCCAGCTCTGGCGAGGCCCGCAGGAGGCACCGGGCGTCGGGGGAACGGCGATGACATTACACATGTCAGCTTACATAATAATAGAAAAAAAAAAAAGACGCTGTACACACATTCCCACATAACACTCGCATCCAACACTGACCAAATGGGGGGGGTCACCCCAAATCGACTATACGACTGCTTGTGCCCGACCCCCGGCCCGGACCAGACGCCCCCCGGACCGGGCCCCCCAAAGTGGGCGGGCCAACACGACCCGCACGAGCCACCCAGCCAGAGCCCCCCTCACCCTCTAAATACCTAATAAACCCCCTCCCTCCCCCACCTTACCCTTGCCATCCCTGCCCCCCGCCCCTCCTGGGGGGAGCGGAGGCATCAGCCCCAGACCTGGCAAGCTGCTGACTACGCACCGCAGCCCCCCGCCAAGACCCCGGACACAGTGGCCCGCACCTCCTCCAGGCCCCAGACTCCTTGCCGCCATTGGAGAACGGGGGTGTGCAGAAGACCCCGATCCTCCCTACGCCCGCTCAGATGTTGTGTTGTTGCATGTTGTTCTCAAGTGCGTTTAAAAACTGGGAGCGCCGAAGGGGATGCACGGCTAAGCCCACCCCCCTTCCGGAAGGAAGCTGTTGCCAGCGCACCCCCTCCGGGCGACTGCCCAGAACCCTCAATGTCTAAGTGGGAGAGGAGGTGAAGGGAGCCGTCCGAGGTGAGGCTCACACAACATAAATCCCCCCCAGACGTCTTCCCCCTACCCCCCCCTACCATGGCCTACATGTGTGTGCGATGTGAAAATGTTTGAAGTGAAGGTGTCTAAGATGCATGATAAAATTGGGGAGAGGGGCGTCACCAGAAAGTGGCAACCTCCAGTAACGCCCCCTCCCCCAGGACCTACATGTGTGGAGGCGTGATGGAGCAGGCAGAGGGAGGAGTCCGGGGATGGGGAGCAAATGACTGGGAAGCTATCCCAGGGAGCCAGCTCCCCTACTGACTCCAATAGGCACCCCCGCTCCCCGAACGCCCCACCCAGAGAAGGGGGCCTCGCCAGCGGCACCACCGTAGCCCGGGGGCCAGGGAGAGGCCGCAGGGCCCGCCAGCCAACCACCCACCAGGACCAACACCTCAACCCCCCCAGCCCACCCACCAAGCCTACTGGCTTCCCCCCCCCAAAAAAAACTAAATAAATAAATAATAATAATAACTAGAACTGCAAGCAGTTATTAACGGGTTCCAAGCCCACGCACCGCCCCCTTTGAGCATGTTCCTGGACTTCAGCATTCAATCCCACAGCATCTGGTGGAAAAACTGGAACATCTGGGCTTCAGCACACCCCTTCACCACTTCCTCACCTCCTGAGCACTGTCGGTCCGGGTCTGACAGACCACCTCTGATGTCATCACCCTCAGCACAGGCTCCCCTCAGGGCTGCATCCGGAGCCCCTTGCTGTTTACTCTGATGACACACGACTGCACCCCCAGGTTCACACCCAATCACATCATGAAGTTCGCAGATGACATACACTCATCAACAGCTCAGCTGTGGAGGTGGTTAGCTGGTTAGTTCCTGGGGGTGCACATCACGGTCAACCTCACCTGGTCTGTGAACACCACGTCACTGGTAAAGAGGGCACATAAGCGCTTGTACTTCCTGCAGAGGATGAGGAGAGCCCACCTGTCCCCGCACATTCTCACAACCTTCTACAGAAGTACCATAGAGAGCATTCTAACCAGCTGTCTCTCTGTGTGGTGTGGAGGCAGCAGCACCTCCGACTGGTGGAAAATGAGGAGAGTGGTGGGGACAGCAGAAGGGATCATCTTTCCTCCATTAAGGACATTTCATCCCAGCGCTGCATGTCCCCAGCCCATAGCATCAACAGAGACCCTCAAACCCCCACCATGAACTGTTCCCCATATATATATATATATATATATATATATATATATATATATATATATATATATATATATATATATATATATAATGAATGTTCTTCATTTACAGTGACCCTTTAAACCATTAATGCTATTACTCCTTTTCATGACAACTCATAATATATGAATTACATGTTTCCTGTAACTTATACCTTTTTATTCTAAGTTCAACCAAGATATTCTCTTCTTATCCTTGTAGCTTGTAGTGTTAAATAAGACTAAAATCGTTTCATTTGAATCAAGGTATGCAGATGTTGATAGATATATCTATCTATCAGTGACGTGCGGTAGGGTTCATAGCTGGTGAAGCACTGACATCATCAGTCAAATTTACAAATATATACACTCTACAGAGTAGACTCATTGCAAAGTGCTGAAGGAGACTGGTTGAGCCAAATCAATTAACCAAGAGACATGGAAAAAATATTGATTATTTGTTAAAAAAATAAATAAAACTAAATTATTTGTCATTTGATTGGTAGCAGTTTATGAGTTATGATGTATTTCTAACTAACCTACATTACGCACATTTTATTACAAAAACAAAACATGAATAATTATCGCTGTCTTACCTCTACTTAGAAATGAAGTGCAGCTGCGCTCTTTCTGAACAAAAATATCGGTCACTTTCCGGTAAAAGTTCTTTTTATCTTCTTCAGTTTTAAAAGTTTCTCAGTCTCAGTGGAGCTCACTGCCAGGGAGGAAAGCCTTCCTTCATCAGTCCTGTTCCAGCTGTATGTTTAGAGTCTTTTTAGTGCTTTACTTGTTTAGCAAAACTCGCTAATAACACATCCATAACTTGCTTTGACTCTACTATTTGGGGATCAGAGCGGTGCCCCTTGAGCGCCCCCTGCCTAGAGGCCAAGGAACTGCCGGCCTCACCTACAACCAGCTCTTTGGCTTTTATGATCGCCCAGCAGCACACGAAAACACATAGTTTAGTGACCAAAACACAATTCGTAATCCACATATATTAAATTGTGGAAAATCAGTTCATCAGTGTTTGAACAATTGAATTTATGATCTAGAGACAGGAAGATGCATTCACGGAATGGAAGTCAGCACAGTTAACATGGGATTGCGCAATCCCAGGGGAGGCCAAGATCGCTGGCTTGGTGGCGCTTCACTATCAAGCACCACCAAGGATTTACGTTAAAAATAGCCAAAAGTCTTCGATTTTAAAGAGAATATGACAAAAAAAATAAGGAAATTAGATTAAAAAAACAATTATTACAAATGACTGCGTGAATCACAATATATATTGTTATCATTATTCTATATTTTCTATCTTTCCATGATTGCCTCCCCTGAATGCATGTCACTGCTATCTATAACTATAACCCATAACCTTTGCACAACATTCGCATATTTGCTCATTTTGCATCATTGCATCTCCAACTAGCATTACATATGCTGTCGAACTCTCAGTTTCTAAATGCATTCTCGCACAAATGCCCTTTGCACAATCAATTCAGTACATACAAATGGTTTTAAAAATACTTACCTGTACACTGTGACTTTCTCATGCATTGTTTACACTTCAATTGTTTACTTTTAAATCACTGCTGCACCTTATATTGTAATTTAAATTGACTGTAATTTACAAGCTGTATTCCTGCACAAATTGCCCTCTGCACAATCAATTCTGCATATACAAATGTTTTTTAAAAATACACACCTGTACACTGTGACTTCTCCTGATTTGTTTGCATTTCAATTGTTTACTTCAAATCACTGCTGCACCTTATACTGTAATTTATTTTACTGCAATTTACAAGCTGTATGCAACAGAATTTTGTTCTGTACGCACTCTGTGCATACAAACTGACAAATAAAGTTTTCTAATTCTCTCTAAGTCTATCTATCTATCCATATTATATTATAGCGTTACTTTTCGAATAAGTCTGATCCATATCTGAACTATGGATTTTTGCAAATGTTCTTGCCATTACTTCTACTTTTTATTCATTTGTTAATGCTGTTCCTTCTTCATGTTTTAGAACTGGATATGTTCTCTCTGATCTATTTCCCTTCATTTTCTTAATCATTCCCCATACCTCAGCTATAGAAGTTGTTCTGCCTATTGAATCACAAAAATCTCTCCAATTTGTCTTCTTTGCCTTCTAAATAACTTTCCTTGCTTCTGCTTGATCTTTTTTATATTCAATTAAATTTTTTAAATTATGTGTTCTTTTCAAAACTCTAAAAGCTATCCTCCCATTTCAAGTCTCTGCTCCGCTTAGAAAAAACACAGGATGTGACGTCACTTCCGGTTATGTGCCCAAATATGGGCATAATGGCCGCCCTGTTCACAGTTCTGGATGGCAGAGCTCTCGATGATGAGAGCTGTAAACTGATCACAAACTTCATAAATTTGTTAAAATTCAACGGTTTGCTCTAAAATTCTGAAAATATTCATGAATGTCCAAGAGTGTTTTATCTAACCACACGATTTTTTTGATGGTCATTAAAAAAATGGATTTAGAGAAAAAAAATATTAAACTTTATAATCTTGTATCATTAATTTTTAAAATCTTGTAAATTGGTCAAAATCGCCTGGATTTTTACCAAACTGAAAGACATGGTTATTCTGGCTGTGCTTTACAGATAGAGGCCATTTTTATTGGGATTGACCAATATTTGTGGAAAATACATTGATTTCTCCATTTTACAAACTTTGAAAAAAACAGAGTGTGGCACTTTCAAACACTGGAATACATGCAGTGAGAGAATTGTTGCACCTTATTCAAGGAATACATCCTGAAAATCTGAGCTTGTTACACCACACAAGTGATTTTAGGTGAATTTTTGAAGTTTTCAAGTTTTTTTCCACACTTTTGGAAATAGGCCCCGCCCACTTGTTTCAATAAATACCATATTTAATACTTTAGTTAAGGGCAATGTCTGGAAGGGAATGAAGAAGGTTTTGTAAAAATCCGATCAGCCATTCTTGCGTAGTAGATTTCTTGACATCACAGCGCTCCCTAGTGATGGACGATCCTCAAATGTGGGTCACATGTGCAAAATCTTATTTGGACAATGGGTTATGAAGGACATGTCAAAATCTGTTATGGTTTTACAATAATCAGCAATTACATTTAGAGCGAGCTAGCTAACAATCACTTATTTTAGCGTTACTTTTCGAAAAAGTCAAAATTCAAAAATCCGCCGCGATAACTTTTTTTATTTGTCCATGACACGCTTATATGTAAAGTTTTGCGCGGATTGCACAAAAGATGTAGGAGGAGTAGGGTGACCACCTGTCCCGCATAGCGCGTGCGCGCACAGCGTCTGAAGCCCAATTCATGCGTCCCGCAAATTGAGACCGTGTCACGCATAATCAATGCTTTCTCAAAAAAAAGTTGGTCGCTCTATCCACCTTATTTTCGAACGACGAAGTAACTATGGCCACAGCTTCAAACTATTCATGACTGAGAGGATGACATGAAGAAGTGCCTCATATAAAGTACGAGGACATTTTAACCTGTTTCGTGTCGTCACTTGGTGCGGGCAGTGCGACTTTACCGAGGCGAACCTCCGCAGTGAAAAAGTTGAATCGGTGTTAATAAATATCAACAAGGATAACCTGGTATTCATGGAGGCTGTTGGCCGTTCAAGCCAAAACTAGTCCGACGTTCACGCTGCTGGATCCTGACTGCATCAACCGGCTCTACCGAGACGACCGGAGCGCTCTGGTGCTGCGGCTCCAGGGGAAGCCTTCAGTCATGCAGCGGCGACCTTATGGAAGGTAGGCTGATGAATGGTCTGATTCAGAAACATCCTGGCTGTTGGCTCGTTGTGATTAGATTGCTGGTCAGTTAATTTTGTAATGTTTTGGATTAAACTGATGTTATAAGTGGACATCTAAACATTCTGCCCACTTCATGTTTTGGCTTGAAAAGGTTTGAGTCCTAAAGGTGACCCCAAAGTCCTAAAAGTGTCCCAGGATGTTGAACAGTTTTTTTTTTCCTGCGCCTGCCTTTACCAACATCCAAGTTCACCATCCTTCCTCCCCCTTCTCGTTCTGTGAACCTCTGGAGTCGTGAGTTAAGACTTTTGTACAGTTCCTGTGGTGTAGAGCAACTACAATTCCTGTTAATCCTTTAATTTTAAATTATAATTTATTTAAAGTGAATAAATTGTAATGAAAAATAAATAAAATTAAATAGCTAAAGTAAATCGGAATTGGAAGTGCATCTGTTCATTGAATGTTCAACGTATTATGAATCTTTATTTAGAAAGAAATACACATTGGTTGGCCTATTCCTGAGCATACATCAGCAATTACACATGTTTATGGGAATAGGGCATTATTAATATACCATGTAAGGTGGTATGTGCTAGAAATGTGTAAACCCCTATCAGTGAGTCTGCCCGTGAGGTGGGGGCACCGCCGCGCCAAGCAGTGTCCCACTTTGTCCCTCAGAAACATACCCCTTGTCCCCCCTTGGGCTTATTAGCAGGTGGTCACCCTAAGGAGGAGGTTAACAACAAAGGTTTAACCTTTGTAGCCATGTAGCGCGAAAACTAGCTGGAAATTGAAGGGTGTGCCAATTCACTTTATTTTGCAGAATCATCCAATAAACAAAGTGATGTGAAGTTTTTGAGTGTGGGACCAGTAGTTTGGTGGTTATAGGCCAAAACGCATTGTCCTTTGTTATAGCGCCCCCTAGTTGTTGAGGGGTCTGAATTTCTGGGTTTGAGTAGCGGTGCACATTCTGTACTTGGATACCTGATTCAATAGGTTCGTTACAAATCCGCATGGGCCGCCCAACGCGTTTTAGCGGAGAATAATAATTACCCGTAATAATAATAAATAATTTAAAAACACTAGAAAAACAATAGGGTTCTCTGCTCACAGAGCAGACGAACGGCATAGCCGTTCGCCTGCGCTGCGGGCTTGGAACCCTAATAATAATAAATAAATAAGAGGGGGGGACCCTGGTCAGACGGCCCGCACGAGCCACCCCAAACCCCACCCTCCAAGCGAAACCCGCACCGGAAGACGACACGGACCAGGACCGGGACAGGGGGCCGGACACAAGCCCACCAGAACGTCCCCCCCCCCCCCCCCCACCCGTAGATTTAATCCCTCCCCAACACTAACGTTCAAACAACTCACCATACATTCGACAGTAGACATCCAGGCTGGGTAAGTCCCTACTCCCCCTCCTTCCCCCTCCCCCCACTGGCAGAGTGCCTA
The DNA here is from genome assembly GCA_037039145.1 of Fundulus diaphanus. Taxonomy (NCBI): domain Eukaryota; kingdom Metazoa; phylum Chordata; class Actinopteri; order Cyprinodontiformes; family Fundulidae; genus Fundulus; species Fundulus diaphanus. The sequence goes on along the minus strand of CM073126.1, from coordinate 61,475,335 downwards.
TCCAATGAAGGAGAAGAGCATCTGCCCAGAGATGTTAATGACCATGCCCCCCTACCAGCCCAACGGGCCCCGAGGCCCCCCAGCGCACCCGAGGCCCCGTGCAGGGGCGGACACCCGGGCGCGCGCCGGCCCACACCAAAAGCGGCACACCCCCCGGAACCGGAACCCCCGAGGCCCCGCCGGGGCCCCCGCCCGAGGGCGGCGCGCCCCAGGGACCCCAGACCCCCAGACCCACCCCGGCCCCACCCAGCGGCAGCACAGCTACCAGGTCAGTAACCCACGTCCGTCAACACGCAGCTCCCAAAGAGCGCCGCAAGCGGCTGCTGTAGGCCACCCGTAGGCCTCCCAAGCCCCTCCCAGATGGGGGCAACAGACCCCGGAGCCTGATCCACCAGGCGCCCTACTCCAAATGCCCCCAGGGCCCCAGGAACCCCTCCATCCAGCCACTGCGCCCTGCAGGAAGCAACCCACCGCCCCCTATTCCACTAAGTGATGGTGTTGATCAGAGGAGCCCAAAGAGACCAATCAGATGTGGAAGCAGATGCTGTCTCTAGATTAATATGATCCAACAAAAGATCTCTATACTGATTGATACTGAGATTTTGTTTACTTTTCCAATTCATGAGGATAGTTTTCTTTGCGATACATAAAGCAGTGAAAACCATGTAAACTATTTCTTTTTCCAGAGGACTTTCCTCAAAATTACCGAGCAAGCAAACTGATGGGGAAAGTGTAATTTTATAGCTCAAGCACTTTGATAAGTCCTTACATATCTGTGTCCAGAACCTCTGGACTGGTGTGCATAACCATAACGCATGAAAATAATTATCAGGATTATTTCCTATGCAGTGTGGGCAGATATTAGATTGTGCCAACCCCATCTTGAATAATCTTTGTCCTGTGTAGTGTACTCTGTGAAGGATTTTGTATTGTATTAGTTGTAAGTTGGCGTTTCTAGTCAATTTGAAAGTTCTTAGACATGTCTGAGCCCAGAAATTTTGTTCAAAGGTGCCTGATAAATCATTTTCCCACTTCATTATAGGAAGAGATATCGAATCATCTATTTTAGTCAGTGTCCTGTATGATTTAGACAGTAGTTTGGGGGGTGGGGGTTAAATCTAGGAACTCTAATATATTAGTTGGGATTTGTAAACCACCATTAATATGCTTATATTTATTTTTAATTATAGATTTAAGTTCTTCATATTCCAAGAATTTATTTTTACTAATGCCATATTGCATATTTAGTTTCGCAAAATGGATGAACTCGGTTCCGTCAAGTAGATGTTCCAGATATTTAATACCTTTATTCTTCCAGTATGTAAAGTTTATCATTTTATTATTTTGTAGGATATTATTCCAGATAGGTGTACGACTGCATGGGATAAGGGATGACTTTGTCATTTTAAGGAACTCCCACCATGCTGTCAGAGTAGAACTAATGTTGATATTTTTGAAGCATGTATGCCGTTTTATATTTGAGCTAATAAACGGCAGATCTGAAATCATGATATTATTGCACATTTCCTGTTCTATATCTAACCAAGGCTCATCTAAAAGACTATTTTTTAACCATTTAGAGATGTATTGTAGCCTATTTGCTAAGTAATAGTTATGGAAGTTAGGCAGATCTAATCCTCCCCTGTCTTTAGTCTTCTGTATTGTCTTTAAGCTAATACGTGGGGGTTTATCTTTCCAAAGAAATTTAGAAATGGCAGAGTCTAGAGATTTAAACCAGTCAGATGATGGTTTAATGGGGACCATTGAAAATAAATAATTAATTCTAGGTAGGACCATCATTTTTATTGAAGCTACCCTACCCATAAGTGTGATTGGAAGCGATTTCCATCTTTCAAGGTCCTCTTCTATCCTGTTTAAAAGTGGGGCATGGTTAAGTTTAAGTAAATCCGTTAATTTATTCGACACAGTAATACCTAAATATTTAATATTTCCTGATTGCATTTGTAAATCTAGGGAGTTTTCGAGAGAGCAATTAATTGACAGTACCGTAGATTTAGACCAGTTTAACGAGTAATCTGATACTTTAGAGAAAGATTCTAGTATTCTAATTACTTGTAAAAGAGAATTATTTGAATGCTGGAGATAAAGTAATACATCATCCGCGTACAGACTAATCTTATGCTCTATTTTCATGCATTTTATACCTTTTACAGCTTTTGTTTGTCTGATTGTTGCTGCTAGAGGCTCTGTAAAGATGGCAAAAAGTGATGGAGAAAGAGGGCATCCTTGCCTGGTGCCCCTCTGTAGACAAAAACTGGAAGATATTTGATTATTTGTCCTGACACAGGCTGTTGGAGAATTGTATAGAATTTTTAACCAATTTATGAATAAATCGCCAAAACCGAATTTATGAAGAGTAGCGAATAAAAATTTCCAATTTACTCTATCAAAAGCTTTTTCTGCGTCTAAAGACAATATATTGGTTTTAATGTTTTTACTGTAGGAATAATCAATTAAATTAAGTAATCAGCGTGTATTTGTGGATGACTGCCTTCCTCTGATGAAACCAGTTTGATCTGGATGTATTATGAGAGGAGTTACTTTGTCTAATCTTTTTGCAAAAGCTTTACAGATTATCTTAATATCCACATTAATTAAGGATATGGGACGATAACTAGTGGGCAACACAGGATCTTTGTCTGGCTTGAGCAGAAGGCTGATCGTGGCAGAATTCATATTAGCTGGAAATCTACCTTTTTCCTGTATTTCCTGCAACATTCTGTGGAACGTTGGGGCTAGAATATTCCAGAACTCTTTATAAAACTCAGTGGGGAATCCATCTGGACCTGGAGCCTTTTTATTAGGCATGCTTTTAAGAGCTTCCTGGGTTTCAGCTGTTGTCAGCGGGGAATCCAGTGTCATTCTTTGGTTATCTGATAATTTAGGAAGTGTAATTTTATCCAGAAATTGCTTAATATCCTTCTCTGATGGATTTATCTGTGGTGTGTATAAAGATTTGTAGAAATTGCGGAAGGTATTATTTATACACTCCGGTTCACATACTGTATTACCAGTTGAATCTGTAACTGCAAATATAGTAGTTTTCTCCTTATTTATTTTAAGCTGATTAGCTAGAAAGCTTCCTGACTTATTGCCATGTTCAAAATTTTCTATTCGGAGTCTTTGTATTAGAAATCTATTTTGCTTTTCAATATAGTGGTTTAGTTCTAATTTTACTTCACGGATTTTACCTAACTTTCCTTCTTCTTGAGAGGATTCTAGTAACTTAAGTTTTTCTTCTAATTCCTGAATCTTTTTGTTTTCTTTTTTCTTTTTATGAGATGAGAAAGAAATTATTTTACCTCTCATCACTGCTTTTCCAGCTTCCCACAATATCGATGCCGATGTACCTGGTTGATCATTGTATTCTAAGTATGAGGCCCACTGTTCTTTAATGAATTTTATAAATTCTTCATCTTTAAGCAGTGATGTATTAAATCTCCAGCTTTTGTTTTGTGTGGTTATTTTTTTATTAATTAAGGTGAGAGTAACAGGAGCGTGATCACTTATAGCAATAGGATGAATTACCGTCTCTGAAACTTCCGACAGTAGTGAGCTGCTTATTAGAAAGTAGTCCAGACGAGAGTACGAATGGTGAACATTTGAGAAAAAAGTGTATTCTTTACTATTAGGATGAAGAGAACGCCATGCATTGCAAAGACGAAAATCACTCATGTATTGTTTGACTACACTTACTGACTGCCAACTACGCTGAGCCCCTGTTTTATTCAACCTGTCTATATCGTTATCGGGCCGATCAAGGAGCTTTTTAACCACCTCTGTGACCTCAGCACCAGAGATGGGAGAACACGACCCGAAGTCCCCGGGCTCTGCTTCCTCAATGGAAGATGTGTTAGTGGGATTAAGGTCTTCGAAGTATTCCGCCCAACAGCATACGACATCCCGAGTCGAGGTCAGCAGCACGCCACCCCCACAATAAACAGTGTTGGTACTGCACTACTTCCCCCTCCTGAGACGCTGGATAGTGGACCAGAATCGCCTCAAAGCCGTACCGAAGTCTTTCTCCATGGCCTCTCCGAACTCTTCCCACGGCCGAGTTTTTGCCTCAGCGACCAGCCAAGTCACCTGCCGCTTTGACTGCTGGTACATATCAGCTGCTTCTGAAGTGCCACAGACCAATAAAGCCCAAAAGGACTCCTTTTTCTGCTTGACAGCTTCCCTCACCACTGGTGTCCACCAGCGCATTCGCGGGTTACCACTGCGACATGCACCGGCAACCTTGCGGCCACAGCTCCGACTAGCCGCCTCAACAATAGAGGTGCGGAACATGGTCCACTCAGACTCAATGTCCCCCGCCTCCTTCGGGATGTGTTCAAAGCTCTCCCGGAGGTGGGAGTTAAAGCTTCGTCTCACGGGGGACTCTGCCAGACGTTCCCAGCAAACCCTCACAATACGTTTGGGCCTGTCAGGTCTGACCAGCTTCCTCCCCCACCATCGGAGCCAGCTCACCACCAGGTAGTGGTCAGTGGAGAGCTCCGCCCCTCTCTTTACCCGAGTGTGCAAGACATGCAGCCACATGTCTGATGAAACATGAACTATGGCCTAGGGCGTCCTGGTGCCAAGAGCACATATGGACACCCTTATGCTTGAACATGGAGTTTGTTATGGACAATCCATGACAGGCACAGAAGTCCAACAACAGAACACCACTCAAGTTCAGATCAGGTGGGCCGTTCTTCCCAACCACGCATCTCCAGGTCTCACTGTCATTGCCCACATGAGCGTTGAAGTCCTCGAGCAGAACAAGGGAGTCCCCAGGAGGGGCACCCTCCAGTACCCCCTCCAAGGACTCCAAAAAGGGTGGGTAATCTGAACTGCTGTTTGGCACATAAGCACAAACAACAGTCAGAAACCGTCCCCCCACACGAATGCCGAGGGAGGCCACCCTCTCATTCACCGGGGTAAACCCCAGCGTACAGGCACCAAGATGATGGGCAACAAGTATGCCTACTCCTGCTCGGCACCTCTCACCAGGGGCAACACCAGAGTGGAAGAATGTCCAACCCCTCTCAAGAAAACTGGTTCCAGAGCCAGAGCCATGCATCGAGGTGAGTCCAACTTTCTCTAGCCGGAACCTCTCAACCTCGCGCACTAGCTCAGGCTCCTTCCCCACCAGAGAGGTGACATCCACCTCTCTGGTGACTGCCACCCATTACACAACGCACCCGACCCCTTTGGCCCCTCCTACAGGTGGTGAGCCTATTGGAAGGGGGACCCAAGTCTCCTCTTAGGGCTGTGCCCGGCCGGGCTCCATGGGTAAAAGCCTGACCGCCAGGCGCTTGCCAGTGGGCCCCCCCTTCCAGGCCTGGCTCCAGAGTGGGGCCCTGGTGACCCACGTCTGGGCGAGAGAACATTGGGTCCATTTGTTTCAATCATCATAAGGGGTCTTTGGGCTGCTCTTTGTCTGGTCCCTCACCTAGGACCTGTCTGCCTTGGGTGACCCTACTAGGGGCATGAAGCCCCTGACAGCATAGCTCCTAGGGTCATTAGGACACTCAAACCCCTCCACCACGATAAGGTGGCGGCCCAGGTAAGGGTCTCAGAATATCAACAAATTAAATCTATAATTAAAATTAAATGTAAGCTTATTAAATTTGGTCTACAAATTCCAATGAATATATTAGAGGTCCTGGATCTAACCCCCCCCCCCAAAAAAAACAACTACTGTCTAAATTATACAGGACATTGTCTAAACTAGATGATTCAATACTTCTTCCTATTATGAAATGGGAAAAGGATTTATCTGTCGGCTTTGAACAAAACATCTGGGCTCAAATATGTTTAAAAACTTTCAAAATGACTAGACACCCAAATTTAGCTCACGGGCCCCTGGACCTCAGGTCCCTGGGGCCCACAGGCTCGTCCCTGCGGCTACCGGCGGCTTTGGCATTGTGGCACAGGCATGCTCCATGTATAAAATCTGTAGAAACCGCCGCATTGAACTCAGATCGCTTTACGCACAGCGACAAGTGCAGATTGCTCTGTTTGTTCGTAAATCTTTTCGGTGGTGTTTCTTTTCTCTTGTGATCATCAAATATAATGATGGCACTGTTTGGGAAGCTTTGGAGGAAATTTGGCGGACCAGTGATGGAGAAGTTGAAGAATTTTCAGACAGCAGCTTGGATTTTGAAGTGCAAGAAGATGAGGAAATGCTTCTGAGAGGCCCGATTCACGAGTAAGTTACGCTGTAACTCTTTATTTCCAGCATCTTTACGTTACCTGTCTGCTATTTCAGAATGAGGGCATGTGAATACAGTGGGAAATAATGCTGATCTTGTAATCAGAACTTTGCAATGAATTCTGTAACCCCTCCACTTTAGGGTTCTGATTCTTGTAATCAGAACACTTTACCAATTCCCTCCACCACCAACCCCACCCTCCAGAACAAAGAAACCATGTATACTTATGTGGCATTGATTCAAAGATTGTTATAGAGCTTTTACATTATCCACAGCATTAATCAATTTTTTATGTTATCTGACAAAAATATATAATTTATTGTCTTATAATCCAAAAAACTTTGTAATAAACTACTTTTGCTATATTTTCACAGCTAGGAGGACATTGCAGGTACATCTGGAACACAGCAAACTTGGCCCCTCGACCTACAGCTGATAATTTATCTTCTTCAATATGAGATTTCTATTTTGCAAAGAACTGCAGTGATGAACGGGATGTGTCATAACTGTCTTAGAATTATAATAAGTCAGTGTCAGACACAACTTAAATTTTTAGCGTGGTTTTTAGATAAAATTGTAATGTTGTCACGATGATTTGACAATAACAATATTTTTTTATGAAGGATAAATGATCATCTCTAATGTGATCATCAATAATTAAAACAAGGATGTATTGTTTATGTATAAGAATCTTCATAATTGTCCACTATGAAAAACATCTGGTTTACAGAACCTGGGGGGGAGAGAAGTTATTTATGCGTTGATTGAGTGTTGGCATCGGTAGTGCTGGCAGCGCGTGTCAGGCCAGGTGGTGAACGGCGCTCCTCCAGATGAAAGAGACAAATTAGCGTTAAACGGAGAAACGGCCAGATCTTCTCATCCCCGGGATTCTCAGAAACAAAGTTGAAGTTTGGTTGACCGGAGTGATTGGGAGGACTCCTGGAGGATCTGCGGCTGATGGTGACAGATGAGCAGAATGCCCCGCAAAGCAAGGAGGAGGAGAGACGCCGGTGAGACCTATGCCTTATTAAGTTGACTGCTGCAGCAGATTTTATAATGGGTCCCAACGATTTTTGATTTTTGAACTTTTCCTTGTTTTGTGCGGGACACTGACTGAATACGTGGAATTACGAGAGTTATTTTTTGGATGCGTTATTTTTGGTATTTATTTTGGTGGAACACTATTTTTGAGAGACACTTATTCTTTTTAGGATTTGGACTCTGCGTGATTAATTCGGGTGGTTCTGAGTTTAATAATAATCGGCTGTTAAGGCCATACGATTATTTGTTTGTATTAAATATGCCCGGGGCGGCGTAGGCATCAGTTGGCTGACGTGTCATTTTTTTCTCTTCCATTTGTCCTCTTAAAGGCTCAACAGCTGTCACAAAAATAGCAAAACCCCAAAAGACCCCCTTTGTGTTTTGTAATATTGCCCTTAAAGGTGCTCAATGTTACGGATGGTGGACAGTATGGGGCGTGGGTTAATTTGATTTTGTGTCAAAGTTAAGAAAGTATTGTTTTGGAGAATTTAAAATTAGTGAGTTTTGTGATAAAAGTATTTTGATATGGATGAGACTGCAAAATGTTCACAGCTTGACACTGAATTACAGGGTTCATTGCATGAGGATGATGATTCCAGCCCTCCTGTAGAGGGTGAAGGACCAGTTGGGGATAGGAGTAGTGATGCCTGGGTTACCAGGAGAAATCCAGTGGGGGAAATAACTTATTTGCTCAGTTCTTTGTATGCCTCTGAAAATGAAGAGGAAGAGGAAGAACAGGTGCAAGACCCTACCCCTTCTTTCACCTTTTCAGACATTAATGCACTTAAAAATGATTTAATAGCAATATCTGGAAAAGTTAATGCTTTAGAGGAAAACCTTAGTGATTCTGTAAATAGTGCCATAAATAGGGAACAAAACATAAGATCTTATATAGATAGAAATATTGAGGCCTTAGAGCAATGCATGATTACAACACTGCAAGATTTTGAGGGGAAGTTAGTTCAGTGCCTGCAGCGCCGTGATGAGAGATGGAAGGTGGAAATAGAGAAGTTGAAGCGCGCCAATCGTTCTATACCTACCCGACCGCTCATCCCTGCACGGCCCACTTTTGATCTTTCTGCAGTACTAGGGACTCCGACCTTGTCGCCTCCCATTACGACAGTTACTACTGTATTTACCTCCACTGGTCAGGGCCCATCCACTGCTAGTGCTGCCCAGGCAGCTACCTATCCATCGAGGTGTATTCAACCAAGCTCACAGTCTGGGGAAAGGAATGACCCTTCACCCCCAATTCTACCTTTGAGTAGGCCTATTGGAGTTCCAGCTCCACCTCCACCTCCACCTGCCTCAGCCATACCATTCAACCCACTTACTATGGGAAGGGGACCGGTGGTGTATGCCAAATCTCCTATCCATATGGACTTTCCAACATTTGGGGGGGGGCAAGAGAGGTGGCAGATATATTAAACTTCATAGACCAGTGTGAAACATTCTTGACAGTGAGACTGCTGTCAGAGCCGGAATTAATTGGCACTCTGACTGGTGTCTTAAAGGGACCTGCTCACAGCTGGTGGTGTGTGGCCAGGAACAACATACATAAGCGTCATGCTTGCTAAGTATGAGGGATTGCTGCAAAGCCATGGACAATGCAGACGACTCTCCCTGTAGCTCTACGTTTCTCCAGGAGTGAATGCTGCTTGTCGGGACTTTGAAGCAATCAACTGGTTCCCTTATATAGGACATTTTTGACAAATCTGTATAATATGATTGAATTTGACTTTGTAAAGTGCTTTGAGATGACATGTTTCATGAATTGGTGCTATATAAATAAAATTGAATTGAATTGAATGTAATTGAATTGGACTGAATTAAAGGAAGCATTTTATACAGCATTTCTGCCCCCAGACTATCTTTCAGAAGTGGAAGAAAAATTAAGGGACATGGTCCAACTACCAGAACAGTGCTTGAGAGACTTTGCCTTTGATTACCGAGCATTGTGTTTATGTTGGAAGCCTGATATTTCAGAAGCTGAATTAGTAAGGAGGATTTTGAATAATTGCAATCCTAAACTAGCTGGGTGCCTTCGAGGAACTGTCACAACAATGGATCAACTAGTGACTGTAGGCTCACAGGTGGAAAAAGACTGTGCTGGAGCTAAGCCTATTGGGGAAAAGTTGACCAACATAACTTCAAAGGGAAGATTCCAGCCAAATCTCAGCAAAAAGGGATGGCTAGAAGACCAGCTGACGTGGTGTCTATTATGGAACGAGGTCAGAGGATGTCATCTCCCCTTTTGTATGTCCCTATAGAGCAGGGGTGGCCAACTCCGGTCCTCGAGAGCCGGTGTCCTGAAACTTTTAGGTTTCCCTGGCCCCACACACCTGAATCAAATAGCACAATTAGCTCCTCAGTATGCAGTCAGGTTCTTCAGAGTCCTGCTAATTAACTGATTATTTGACTCAGGCGTGTCAGACCAGGGACACATCTAAAGGTTGCAGGACACCGGCTCTCGAGGACCGGAGTTGGCCACCCCTGCTATAGAGGTACGAGACAGAAGATGTAATGCTGTGTTAGATACTGCCTGCACCTTTACATTAATGCACCACAGGTTCTGGCAGGAAGTTGCACGTGAGGGTGAAATACTAAAGCAAGCTGAAAGCCAAATGTTCGCCCTAGCCAATGGGAAGACTTATAGTGCTTTAGGAAAAAACACTATTTTATACTGTTGGAATGGAATGATGTGGTCATTGGAGACATTTGTGGTGGAAGATACTAACCTTACATTTACCATCATATTGGGTCTTGATTTCCTGACAAAAACCTCTACCATCATTAATCTAGGGGACTACACCTATGGAATCAAAGGACCTTGGGGTTATTCATTTTACCCTTTTGTTTCTTCGCCCGCACTCACCACAACGGCACTTCCTTGTTCATCCCATTTAAGTTTGATCGTGGCCCTGCCTAATAATGAAATGTTGAAACCTCCCATGGAGTTAAAACCCACAGGAGGGAATTATCCACCACAGGTTAAAAGGCTTCTACAAGCATGGCCATAAGATAAGACAGGCTTTATTGATCTCACATTGGAGAAATTCACATGTCACAACGGCTTAGTAATCATAATCAGAAGAAGGTGCCAAAAGTAGGACAAGGTGCGTCGGTTATATACAGTGTGTCCTCGTTTATACAGTGGATCAAAAAAAGGAAGTAGATTAGAAAAATAAGAATAAAAAATACAAAATAGAAATAAGACAGAGGATGTCTTATGTACATTCACGGTGACTTATATACATATGTATTGACATACAGTATATTCAGGTGGTAATAGCAGCAGAAGTCACTTCTTTCAGGATTATTGCACAGTGTACTGCCTAGTTTGTGAGTACATCTGTATGTACTCACAAACTAGGCAGGACTTCGGTTGAAGAACATACGATTTATACCACCGACGAAATGCCAGTGCGCTGCCGAGCCTACAGAGTTTCACCTTTCAAGCAACAAATAATAAAAGAACATATTGAGAGCATGTTAAAAGATGGCATCATAGAGCCCTCTCAGTCATCTTGGGCCTCCCCATTAGTTCTCGTTCCAAAACCTAATAAGACCTTTAGGTTTTGTGTTGATTACCAAGCCATAAATGCCAAGACCCGTCAGGATGCCTATCCGATGCCGCTAATACATGAGCTGCTCGAATCGATGAATGGAGCCTCGATTTTCAGCACCCTGGATTTAAAGTCGGGGTACTGGCAAATGGCAGTAGCTGCAGAGAGCAAAGCCAAAACTGCTGTTATAACCCCTTTTGAACTCTTTTAGTTTAGATGCATGCCATTTGGACTTAAAAATGCTGGTGCCTCTTTTCAAAGACTGATGGAAAAAGTGTTGGGGGAGCTGAGAGGGAAAAGTTGTTTTGTGTATATTGATGATGTGATCATCTTTTCGCCCACTCCGGAACAACACCTGAAAGACCTGGAAGAGGTTTTAGCCAAGCTACATCAGGCCAACCTGACTTTAAACCTAAAAAAATGCAACTTCTTACAACAAGAACTCAAGTTCCTGGGCCATGTAGTCTCAGGGAAAGGAGTTCAGGTGGATCCTGAAAAGAGCCAAGCTGTCTCAGATTACCCGATCCCAAATGACAAGGAGAGTCTGCAATGATTTCTGGGGATGGCAGGCTGGTACCACAAATTCATTTCTCACGTTGCTGACATAGCCGCTCCATTATTTCTACTCCTCAAAAAAGACAGAAAGTGGGAATGGAAACCTGAAAGCCAATATGCATTTCAACAACTAAAAAATGCTTTGACAAAGGCTCCCATATTAATGCAGCCTGATTTCCAGTTGCCATTTGAGATACACACTGATGCCAATGGTGTTGGATTAGGAGCTTTCCTGGTCCAGATGACGTTGGAGGGGGAACGTGTCATCGCCTACGCTTCCAGAGCCCTAAGAGGTGCTGAGTGTAATTATTCTGCCTCAGAAAAGGAATGCTTGGTCATTGTATGGACTGCGGAGAAATGGCGACATTTTGTAGAAGGTACCGAATTCATTGTATACAGAGACCATGCTGCATTGACGTGGGCATTTAACTGTCCCAAAAGATCCTCTCGACTGACTCGTTGGGTACTCCTTCTACAGGAGTTCCAGTTCAAAGTAAAGTACAGAAAAGGGCTCTATAACTCTGTTCCTGATGCCCTATCTCGAGCGGTATCTGAAGCTAGCTCTGCAGTTGTGGCTATGGCTGCATGCAAATTAGGTACAGACTTACCTTTGTCATTGGCTGACATCAGAATAGCCCAGGAGAACGACCCTGAGCTCCTTGATATGGTCCAGGCTGCTACTGCTAACAGACCTAATAGAATGGGGTTCTATAAAATTCAGGAGGTCTGGTACAGGAAGTCAATCAATAGGGACGATGGCGAGAAGTTCCAACTAGTTGTGCCTAAATCCTTAAATTCCCAATTTCTTTGCTACTTCCATGATCAGCCTCTGAGTGGACATCTGGGAAGGTTGAAAACTTTGTTGAGGGTTTTGGAGGTAGCCTGGTGGCCCACAATCAGGAAGGATGTGTGGTCCTATGTAAAGACTTGTACTACCTGCCAAGCCTATAAACCTGAAAACCAAAAACCAGCTGGATTTATGCAGCCTACTGCAGTCAAGGAAACATGGGAGAAGATTGGAGTTGATCTAATGGGACCACTACCACGTAGCAAAAAAAGTAACAAATATCTTCTGGTCATTGTTGATTATTTCACCAAGTGGGTGGAGATGTTTCCTTTAAAAGATAGCAAAACATTGAAAATCACTTGCATCCTGAAAAATGAAATCTTTACTCGATATGGGGTTCCACGAGAGATGGTTTCAGATCGGGGTCCCCAGTTCACCAGTAATGAGATGGCTTCTCTCTGTAGAACTTAGGGAGTAACTCAAAAATTTACCACCAGTTATCACCCTCAAGCCAACCTTACTGAAAGATCTAATCGAACCATCAAAACTATGATAGCCTCCTTCGTGGGTGAGCATCATATCATCTGGGACCAGTGGATTCAGGAGTTCCGGTTTGCCATCAATGCTGCTCAGCACGAGACGACAGGGAGATCACCGGCTGAGCTTATGCTTGGACGCTATCTTAAAAGGCCCCTTATTCACATAATTTCCTATGTTTATTGAAAGAGATGTGATAGGAATATGAGTGCCATCTATGCAAACAATTATTCCTCAAAAACCTAAAATATATGAATTAAAAATTTGTGCTTCAATTTCAAAATGTGATACCGAATAAATTATTCCTTTGACTGATATCTTTTCAATTCTGTGTAGTTATTTTATTAGTCTTGTGGGTCTGTGACAAGGGAACACCTCTAAACTCTAATGTCCCTGAGTGTCACAGTAACATTCCTGACGGTGTGACATACAGTTGCCTTTGAAAGATGTTCTGTGTCACCTCTGATTTGTGTGAAATGCTGCCATTGGCATAAAAATGTGCAACACAAAGAAATTGCTCAGAACTGAGTTATGTCCAGGGGGGGATTTAGGAAATTTGGGGCCCGAGGCAAAGACAGGCATGGGGCCCTCTGAAATGAGAAGACAACAGACAAAACAGTAGATCAATTATACAAATAGACATTTTAATAGAATACACATGCATTATTTGTTTTACCTTTTGTCAGTCTTTGAATTTCTCTCCCTTTTTTCCTAGTCTTTTTTCTTATTCTTCTGTCCCTTTTACTCATAGTCCTCTCCTTTTTTCCCCTTTTGCTCTTCCTGTCCCTTTTTTCGTGTTGTTTTCCTCTCAATGTTTTCGTTTTGTCCCTTTAGTAGCTGTATTTTCTTTCTTTTGTCCTTAAAATGTTATTTAGTGGTTTTTAGTCCAACAGCAGCTTTTTAATAACGTAGGAGACGGAGAAAATCTTTCACAGGCAGCTGTATGTCGCGCTGTCAGGAATGTAACTGTTGCACTCAGTTATAGTTTAAAGGTGTTCCATAGTCAGAGACCCACAAGATTAATTACAGAACTGCAAAGAATGAAAGCAATAATTTATTTTGTATCAAGTTTTGGCAATCCCAGCTCTAATTTTCCATTCATATATTTTAGTTTCCATTCATATATTTTTTTCCCCCAACACCGTTAGGGCTACTGCACATTTCTTTACTTAAATAACACCTCCTTTACTTCAGCTGGAAAATATACATATAGCCTATATGTGTAATGAACCGAAAACTGGACCCAAGATTCACCACAACAGGTCAGTGAAGTTCTCAAAAAGTTTATTAAAAAACTGGAGAAGCAGGCGTCAGCTCTCGGGGGGCACACGGCTCGCGCTCACTGGCAGGAACCTTCTGGAGGTAGAGGCACAAGTTTAGACTCGGCACAACAGGTGAATGACGAAATCTTGCTGAGAGACTGACCTTATAATAAGGAGAGCCGGGCAGTACAGAAACGCCGCTTCGGAAGCTGGATCCGTCCGCAGGCAGGCGGGGCTGGAGCCGTTGAGCGGCTGAGGGGCAGTCAGTCAGAACAGGGCTTTCCAAGAGGCGTTTGTCCAGGGGCAATCCAGGTCCGGTAACGGGGAGTCCAATAATCCAAACAAAGCACAAGGGGAAAATCCGAGCGGGGAGTCCAGGTCCAAATCCAATTCCGGTACACGAGAAGGCAGTCCAAGGGGTAGGGGTTCCAGGAAACAGGGGACCAGGCAGGCAGACACAGGTTAGGAATAGGCAGGCTCAGAAACACAGGCTACAGGTCGGAGTCGGGTATCAGAGAGGCTAAACAGGCTTAGGAAATAACGCTGGAAGGTTCTCACCGTGAGGCTCGAGACGATCTGGCACTGGAGACTGAAAATGACGTGGCTTTTATGCAGTTGGAGACAGGTGGAGCCAGTAAAGGTTGATTGCAGAGAGGTGGAGACTGAACAGGTGAGGTGATTGAGAAACGGATCAGCTTCAGTGCCAAGATCATTACAATATGATTAATATAAAGTGAGGTTGGCACAAATCAGTGTAACTCATTTTTAGAAGGATGGGTGAACAATGCTGGTAAAAAGATGAACATATCAGTTATTTCAATAACTCATACCATCCCATCATTAATTGCATATGTTGAATATAGGCAATTAATGAAACTTAGAACTTAACCTTCCCTGATTAAACTGTATTTTCATACTTCAGCGTGATTTGGTGCCATAACCTTTCAATGCCTTTCCTAATCAATGCACCCCCCCTCACTTGTGTTGAATTAGTGAAGTGTGAGACAACAGCTTTAATTCTCAGTCAAATAACTCTCATATCATTCATGTATTGACTTTTTCAGCTATTCTCTGCCGCCAACCAGCATTGTTTCTTATGGTTTCATATTCTCCATATGCCTTCATTAATAATTTCTAATTCCACTTGCGGGAAATGCGCACTTTGAGTCTTCTTATTTCCTGCCGTTGCAATGGTGAATCACGCTATCTGCGATCCATTGATCAGGGCTTTTTTAATGCTCGTGCTCTCGTTCAACTCATGGTTGATCAGATGCTGTGTTTAGTTACCTGACTGATATCACCTGTTCTGAATCCAAAACGCTGAGTATGACAGAGTGATATAGAACTACTCAGAACTACTCAGAGCAGCACCTTTTTTAACAATAGTTTTCCACAATCTAAGAGTTGTTTTCCTCCACCGGTTATCTATATTATTTATGAGACTTTGCATCGGCCATAATTGCCTGTACAAGAATGGGTGTCGCCTTTGTTTCAATAGTTTTCCGTTGAGCACTATATGTTGGGTCGCACCAGTATATTAGTGTTTTTGCTTGTGCTGCTAAATAATAATCTCCAAGGGAAGGTAACCCCCAACCTCCCATTTTCTTTTCCAGTTGTAAGACCTTATATCTAATTCTAGGTCTTTTACCTTGCCAAATATATCTTGATAATAGTTTGTTCCATTCATTAAAAACTTTTTGATTTATTTGAATTGGTAAAGTTTGGAATAAATAGAACAGTCTGGGCAGTATGTTCATCTTAATCGAGTCAATTCTTGAGCTAAACCTTAGAAAAGGAGTGATATTCCATTTTGTGATATCCTCTTTAATTCTTTTTGCCATGGGAACATAATTATATTCGAATAGTTTTTCGAGGTCCTTTGGTATAGTAATGCCTAGATATTTAAAATGGTCAGTGTGCCAAGCTAAGGGGTACCTGTTTTGGATTGCCTGCGGTGGAGTATAATTATAAGACAGCAACTGAGTTTTGTTAATATTAATTTTGTACCCTGATAATTGCCCAAATTGTTTGAATAATTGCAGGAAAACTGGAAGAGAGTGGCCCGCTGACAGGGAGGGACAAACGGGTCAATTGTCCCAGGCCCAGGACAGAGGGGGGGGCCCAAAACTGACACTCTGACCATTAAAATACAGGCAACTAAATATATATATATATTTCTGCATTAGGTATATGTAATATGTTTTCTTTAAATAAGGGGCCATTAGAACTCCCCCCACCCCAACATAAAATGGTTTGACCATTAGGACAACGGCTGGCTGCAACTTTGAAAGTTCGTTCTGCTGCAAACTAAGAATCACAGGTGCACAGAAAAGAGAAAAAGAGAAGATGACACCAAAGGATTGAGGGATTTTATGCGAAAATATTTTCTAAAAACTGAGGATGAGCCAGGAACAGGTCTAGGAACGGAATTGCAGAGGAATGATGCCCATCCAGAGCCTGGTAAGAAGCAAGGCATTTATCAGTGTGGTTTTAAAGTATAGCATCCGCTATACTTTGTAAGGGGGAAAACACCTTTTCTTTTGCAGAAATACTTGAGTTTAGCGCCAAATAAGCAGAAAGCAGAGAGAGGGCAGAGGTCCAGGTACAATCTGAAAGACAGAGCGGAGCAGAAGCCAGCTGAGGCGGAGAGCTGGGGGTGGTGTGTGTTTGAGGAGGAGACAGAGAGAGCCATCCCTAGCGAGTTGCGAGCAGCTGGCCTGGTTCCACATATATTAATATATCGTCTGCATATCAAGCCAATTTATGTTCTATCCCTTTTATAATTATTCCTTTAATATCCTTGTTTTGTCTAATCGATTGGGCTAGTGATTCTAAATATATTGCAAAAAGTAACGGTGACCATGCACACCCTTGTCTAGACCCTCTTTCTAAAGTAATTCTGTCTGATAAAGGTCCATTAAAATTAATTCTCGCTGTGGGATTATTATGTAACGCCTGTATTGTTTTTATTATTGTATTATGTAGTCCAAATTTATGTAAAACCCTGAAAAGAAAATTCCAGTCAACTGAATCGAATGCTTTTTCCGCATCTATACTGATAACAATGGCATTCAGTTTACTTTTTTGTATGTGATTTATAATATGTAGTGTCCTTCTTATATTGTCCTGTGTTTGACGTTGTCGTACGAAACCAGTTTAATCGTTATGCATTTGGGAAGGGAAAAATTCTTCCAATCGTCTAGCCATTATAGAAGTAAAAAGTCGATAATCAATATTTAAAACAGAAATCGGTCAGTATGATACGCAGTCCAGTTGATCTTTGCCTTCTTTATGTATTACTGAGATTATTGCCTCCTTCCAGCTCAGTGGTGTTTGATCTTTTTTCAGGATCCATTTTAGTGAAGGGAGGAGGATTGGAATCAACTCTTTCTGAAATTCCTTATAAAAGTCTGCTGTGTATCCATCTGACCCAGGCGATTTACATGGTTTTAATCTACTTATTGTGTTTTTTTATTCTTTTTCTGTAATGTCTGATGTCATTTTTCTGTTCTGTTCTTCGTTCATATGAGGTAGTTCTAGTGTGTTCAAATATTCACCAATTTGTTCTATAGTTCCTCCAGAGATTTTTGAATATAAGGTTTTGTAAACTATTTCAAATGCTTCCTGCATGTCCTTCAATTTGTTCTTTAACATTTTTGATTCAGGGTTTCTGATTCTACGGACTGTATTTTCTGCTGTTTTTAGTTTCCATGCTTGTACTCTCATGGATTTTGATCCGCCTTCATAGTGTCTTTGTTTAAGAAACATGAGGTTTTCCATGGTTTCCTGTGTTGCCATATCATTTACTTCATTTCTAATTCTCTTTAAATCTTCCAGTATATCTGGTGTATTTTTTTGTTTGTGTTTTTGTTCTAGATCTTCCAATTTTTTATGCAATTCCTCTGATCTTTTACTTCTTAATTTTTTTAAGTGTGATGACATTGCTATAATTTTTCCCCTCATAACCGCTTTAAGAGTATCCCATAATATCGGAGGAGATACTTCTCCATTGTCATTGACATCTAAAAAAAACCTAATTTCCTTCCGTATTTCCTGTTTGAACCACTGGTTATTAAGCAAACCTGAATTTAGTTTCCATATATTATTTCTTTTATGTAAGCTAAGGTCCACTGTTAAATATACAGGTGAGTGGTCACTCACATCATATTGTTCCGATCTCACATCTGTCCATCTTGTCCCTGTCTTTTGTAAATATCAAAAAATAAGAAATCCTCGTGTATACTGAATGAGTGGCTGAATAGCACTCGTAGTTTAGCGAGGAAAGGAGATTGGAAGCGAATCTTTCTCTGCTTCAGGACCCTTTTAGCTTCTGAGTATTCTTTGCATTTCTGCAGCACTGTGGGGGGATAATCATGATCAAAATATATCGGTTTGCCGTGTAGAAGCATGCCTTTCTTCCCCCATGCTTTTCGTAAAATCTCTTCCTTGGTTCTGCTGCGGAGAAATTTATTGTTTCTGTCCCATGCAGGTGGCGGAGCCAGCGCTCGGTGTGCCCTCTCAATGCTCAATTTGGTGCGATCTCCAGGGTGTCCTTAAGTAATTTATCCACAAAATCTCTCATAGATGATCCTTCCGCTCCATCTAGCACGTTGTTTATCCGGATTGTTTCTCTTCATGATCTCCCTTCCTGGTCAAGTAGTTTTTCTTGTTGTTGGCTTATCAATTCGGCCATCTTGCTCAATATCTGTTCCATGTTCTGTGCCCGCTCCTCCACTGCATCAACTCGGTCCTCCGTCTCCTTAATTTTTTGGTGTACATTGAAGAGTTCTGACTTAATTTCATCAAGCTGTTGTTTCATATCTTTTCGGAAATCCCGTAACTCCCCCAGAATTTGCGCTAGTGCTGTCGCGTCAGTGGAAAGCGGATTAGCACTAGCTTCGCTGAGGTGCTGATGTGTTGATGAGCTACCTGCCGTCTTTCTTTCTTGTGCCAATTCTTCGTTCGTGGTTTTCTTATTCTGTCCATTTCCCCCATTCTAGACCCCCTTATAGAGTCAATTTTACTCATTTTCCGTTATATTTGGTAAGTAGTGGGGGTCAAATTAAGATTTACCAGAGGAGCAGTCAGCTCAAGCAGCCATCTCGGAAGTTGACGTCACCGGAAGTCCAATTTGTTATAATGTGATTGTGGGTAATAACTTCATGGTTTTCTCAAATGGAAAAGCCAGGATATGCAGGAATTTTCGACAGAAAATACTCTGGATTTCCACTAACCCGGCTTTGTGAAATGGAGCCCAGTGGTCTAAATTGAGGCAGAAGAACAGAGAAGAAATCACGGGGGCTGGTGAAAGCAACAAACTAATGATGAGTAACAGTTGAAAATAATGAAGGTAATGAGCTGAGGGAGAAGGAGACAGAAGACAGACAAAGAAACAGATCTAATAGAAACAGGATAAAAGGAACTAATGTAACCTACTGACTAAAAATAAGCATTAAAGGATGAAAATAACTGAGAACTAATCCACAAAAAAAAACCAGGGGTCTCAGTTATAAAGCTTATATTTGCACAAAATGGGGTCTGAAACCTGCGTATGTCATTTTCCTTTAAAAGTTCTAAATCTAAAAAAAAAAAACTTGACCTGAGAATGTGAGGTCCTCACAGCAGCTCTGATTCATGCATACGCATCTTGCAGACAGGAGAAATTACCTAGATGGTAAAATGTTGAATTGCAGTCAAACTACCTGATGATTTCTCTCAGACATCTAATTTCACTTCATATCAGACTTTAACCATAGATCGACCTTATCATAAGCATTTAAAACTACAGTGTTATTCACGCGTGCACTGGTGACACATAACTATTCAATTCAATTCAATTCAATTTTATTTATATAGCGCCAAATCATGAAACATGTCATCTAACTATACATGGGGTCCTTTTAAATAAATAAAGGAATGCCAATGATCAGAATCTGATTCTGATTCTGATGAGCCAACTTAAATCTTAAATAAATGTCCACACAACATTTTATTGAGGTTTCATAACATCACATTCCTCTTCCCGATGATCACCAGGGTGACATGTACCACAGATTAACAGATAAATTGTGACAAGGTGTGCTGCAATTATTTTAGTTGCTGTAAATAGTTAAATACAGTCATGTATAATGTTGCACAGTGGATCCATTGGCTCTGCTGGAAGACCTTGCAAATTGGAAGATTAGGAGTTAAGGCGGTTTCAGGGATCACAAATTTCATAGCCAATGATGATGACTGCCCACTATGCTGCTTTGGACTCTGAGCATAGCATTCAGACTCCAAGCATTGCATTCAGCTATAGCTCAGAGCTGGCTATCTTTCCAGTCTTCAAACCCTCACTATCACCAGATTGCTTGCTGATTACAGTTTTTTGTTAACGCTTACCATAGACTGATAAAAATCTTTACTTTTTGTTTTGGTTTGATTTCTCATTAAAGTATTGAAGACACAAAAAGGCTTTTTGTTTGTATGAAATATACCCAAAAAACTGCATATGATTATATCTACATCTAGTAATCATTTCTTCATTGCTACATGTCTTAGAGATCAAATAAGTAATTATATAAATAATTTGATATAAAACTTTAAGATATTGTTCAAAATGTGTCAAAATAAAGTGATAGCCTTGTGCTGATTGGATGAGAGGAATGCTGTCTTTGTGGCCAGTACTGCTCTGAAACAAGTGGAAAAGTTCTTGTTTGGAAGTAGGAAGTGTCTTAGTGTGTCACCTCAGGATTGTGTTTTTATGCTGGGAACAGCAGAACTGGCTGCTTGACTGGATTCTAGCGTGAGTCTTTTTGTCAACATGCATTTCCATCTTGATGCTCTACAGAAAGAAGACTGTCATGTCCGTACCTGGCCAGCTGAATGCTTCCCACCTCACCCACCCTCCGGCCCCCTGTCACATTGCCTCACCTCTATCAGTGCAAAAGTCTGTGCACATATTTGTTGGATTCTTTCTGTAAGAAATGTTTATTGTCAGGTTTCCTCATTATCTTTCAAACCATAGACAATTTTTAAAGATGACAAATTAAATTGGATTGGCTTTTAATAAATAGTCTTATGATGCTTTATATGGATGAAGCTATTTTGTCACATTCTGTCACATCAAAAAGCCAAAGTTTGAATTTATATTTATAATTTTTCTTAATCTTGAGTTATTTTTAATGAGTAGACAGATATCAGAGAGCAATGTAAGAAAAACAACTTGCAGAGCAATCTGCTTCTTGGTTCACTTTATCATTTTAGCCTGCAGGTTGTCAGCAGAATTTTCCAAACAATGCCCTCCAGCTTCTCTCTCTCCTGGGGACAATACTCTAATATTTTGACCTAATCTTTCCTTTGGGTAATCAGTCAGACAGGCCCATAGCCTGGTGAGATAAAGGAGTGTGGAAAACTAGCATTTGATGCCCCAGTATCCTTCAGTGTTAGTGTTCCTTTAAATGTAGCCCAGAGCGGCAATCAACTGAACATCCAAAAATGCTCAGGAACTTCATAAGTAGACACACAGAAAAGGCACAGTTCAACTGGCTTGCCACACGGCTCCACTCACTTTTGAGTGTTTCATGAGCAGTTTTCTTCAGGGCCAGCCGTGGTTCCTCCAGGCTTGGTGAGGAGTAAGGCCAAAGTGAGCGGACTCGAGAGAAGTTTTGAGTGAATAGCCTTCTTTTCAGTAATTGGCCGTGGGGTGAGAAGAAATTAGGTTTTCTCCAAGGAATTCCAGAAAAACTGAAGAGCGAAGACATAATGAGGACTACTATGAACAGAGTGGGTCAAACAAAAATATAATTTTATTTTCAAACCATGAACCATGCCTGAATGGTGGAAAAAGATGCTTTCTATACCCAGATGCGCTGTAACTCTCATTTTACACTGAAAGCTGTTAGTTATTGTCTCTGAAGTGTCCATCCATTCACCTCTTGCAGTACAAGGCAAAGGCTGTCTGCCTTTCACTTGGTGCTGGCCCGTCTTTCTGTAGAAAGACTCAGTAAACCCAGGGGTAAGGCAGCGATTTCCTTGAGCACAGTTGGCTACTCTAGGGAAGATCGAACTGGCAAGGTCTGAACCTCGCTCCCCTGGGACAGCCACAAAGCCAAAGTGACACCTATAAAAATAATATCACTGCGGTTCAAAACCTTTTTTATTAACATGTTCTCTTTGCCCCTGCCATGGCTGAAGCAAAAGATTCAATTCGATACAATTTAATTTATATCGACAATGTCATTTGCATTGTCGATGGCTTTGCAACAATCTCTCATACTTAACTTACGTGAAGCGACAGTGTAGAGGAAAACTCCGCTTTAACATGGAGGAAAACCTCCAGCAGAATCAGGCTCAGTGTGAACGATCGTCTCCCCCAACCGACTGGGGTTTAGAGAAGACACAGAGCAGAGACACAAAAGTACAGAAGTACACATTGATCCAGGAATCCTTTCTATGTTATATAGTAATAGCGGATGATCTGCCTCCCCTGGATGATGGCACGGCTAACAGAACGTCAGACCAGGTGGACCTACTATGAAGAGAAAAATGACAGAGAACAAAAAGTTAAAAGTTTAAATAACAACAAACAATGCAAAATGGAGAACAGTAGGAGAACTCAGCAGTGTGAGAAAAATAGACCCTGATGTCCTCCAGCAGCCTAAGCCTATAGCAGCATAACTACAGAGATAGCTCAGGGTAACCTAAGCAACTCTAACTATAAGCTTTGTCAAAAAGGAAAGTTTTAAGCCTAGTCTTAAAAGTAGACAGGGTGTCTGCCTCACGGACCAAAAATGGGAGTTGGTTTCACAGGAGAGGAGCCTGATAGCTAAAGGATCTGCCTCCCATTCTACTTTTAGAGACTCTTAGACCAGTAGACCTGCAGTTTAAGAGACAAATTCTCTGTTAGGAACATACCGGGTAATCAGAGCTCTGATATATGGTGGAGCTTGATTATTAAGGGCTTTATACGTTAGAAGAAGAATTTTAAATTCTATTCTTGATTTAACAGGAAGCCAATGAAGGGAAGCTAAAATAGGAGAAATATGATCCCTCTTGTTGTTTTTCATCAGAACTCTTGCTGCAGCATTTTGGATCAGCTGAAGACTTTGAACTGCATTTTGTGGACTTCCTGATAGTAAAGAATTACAATAGTCCAGCCTTGAAGTAAAAAATGCATGGACTAGTTTTTCAGCATCACTCCTGGACAGAATGTTTCTAATTGTGGCGATATTCCGGAGGTGGAAAAAGGAAACTCTGGAAACCTGTTTAATAAAGATTTAAATGACATGTCTTGGTCAAAAATAACACCAAGATTTTTTACTTTATTACCAGAGGCCAAGTTAATGCCACCCAGATTAAGTGATTGGTTAAGAAGTTTATTTTTTGAGGACTCTGGCCCAAAGATTACAACTTCGGTCTTGTCAGAATTTAGATGCAGGAAATTTAAAGTCATCCAGCTTTTGATGTCATCAAGACATGACTGCAGTCGAAGTAATTGATTGGATTCATCAGGATTTATGGATAAATATAGCTGAGTGTCATCAGCATAACAGTGGAAATTAATCCCATGCTGTCTGATAATTTTGCCGATCGGAAGCATATATATAGTAAAGAGAATTGGTCCAAGGACTGAACCCTGTGGTACTCCACAGGTGACCCTAGAGTTTGAGGAAGATTTATTATTAACATGAACAAACTGGAATCTGTCAGACAGATAAGATTTAAACCAGCCTAATGCTTTCCCCTTAATCCCTACAGTATGTTCAAGTCTTTGTAGGAGAATATTGTGATCAACTGTGTCAAATGCAGCACTGAGATCTAGCAGGACAAGTATAGACACAAGTCCATTATCTGAGGCCATGATAATATCATTAGTGACCTTCACCAGAGCTGTTACAGTGCTATGATGAGCTCTGAAGCCTGACTGAAACTCCTCAAGTAGGTCATTGCTTTGTAAATGTTCACAAAGTTGATTAGCAGCTACTTTCTCAAGAATTTTAGATAAGAAAAGAAGATTAGATATAGGTCTGTAGTTTACTAGCTTATCTTGATCAAGAGAAGGTTTATTAAGTAAAGGTTTAATAACAGCTACTTTAAAAACTTGTGGTACATATCCATTTAGTAAGGATGGATTAATCATGTCTAAAATAGGACCACTGATCAAAGGGAATACCTCCTTAAACAACTTGGTTGGGATTGGGTCTAACATACAGGTAGAAGGTTTAGATGAAGCTAAGATTTTAGATAGCTCAGAAAGCTCTACTGCTTCTGTAATGATTTGTAAAGGAAGAACCCAAATGTAAGCCGGACACAGAGCTGATGCTTAAAAAGGGGTTTATTAACAAAAAATCCAGGAGGCAAAAAGAGCTGGCTTCAGGCAAGCAACAGAATCAAAAGGGACAATCAACAAACTCCAAAAACAGGCGAGCAGAAAACTGAACGGGCAAAACTGGCAGGCAGGCTAAACTAAAACAGACAAGGGTGAAGTGCTCTTACCGAGTAGATTGCAGGTGAGGATAACACAAGACGTCCTGGCAACAGACAGAAAACTAAGGCGGGCTTAAATAGGCGAACGAACAGGAGAGCAGGGCGGGACTAATTCACCAAAACAGGTGGGGGTGATAAAAGGAGCATACAGACTAATAGACAATAAACCTAAGGTAGAAAACAAGACAAAGACTAAACAGACACGAGCTGAAATAAAAACTAATAACAAAGACTAAAACAGGCTAAGCATAAATCCAATACAAAACAAGAAAACAGAAATAAATCCTAAGACAGAACAGTGGCTAAACTGAAAAAATAACCTGAACCACAACAGAACGTTACAGCTTCTAAACAGTTCAAACACTGTGCAGGTTCTAAAGATTCCTCCAATGCTGCCTTACTTACTGGGGATGAGGTAATCATGTTTGGGAGGATGCCAATTATTTTATTTTTAATGGCATCAATTTTATTTATGAAGAATCCCATAAAATCATTACTACTAAGAGCTAAGGGAATGGATGGATCAACAGAGCTGCAGCTCTGAGTAAGTTTGGCAACTGTACTAAAGAGAAATCTAGGATTATTTTTATTCTCTTCAATTAATGATGAAAAATATGCTGCTCTAACTCTGCGAAGGGTCTTGTTATACAACAATAGACTGTCCCTCCAGATTAAGTAGGATTCCTCTTGGTGTGTAGAGCGCCATTTTCTCACCAATTTCCTAACATTTCCTAACTGTTCCTTTAACTTTGTTAAAGGCCATCCCCAAAACGTTGAATGATGGCCATTTCCTGCACCACAAGAATTAAATGGCCTACAAATATGCCATAAGTTAAATGTTTAAACTTTGCAATGTTTTACCATTTTAAAAGTGAAATGTAATTACATTAAATGTAAACAAATTGCATAAATTAATAAATTCAATAAATGAAATACTGTATCTTCTTGCCAGTGTATGTACATAAGATACACTTTAGTTCTTTACATGCGCTAAGGACATCTTAATCAAAATATGATTAAATGCAAATTACATTAGCAAGTGAAATAGATTGCAAAATTTAATAATACACATTTTAGATGGACACAATTTTTGTATATGTAAACATTTAAATAGTCTAAAAATAAGGATATACAATACTTGAAATTATTAACAATGCAAAGTAACTCCAAAATGTAAAACCTCAAGGTGCTAAACAAAGAAATATTTAAAAGCAGAGATCCAAAACACATTCTTGTGTATTACAATTCCACTGGTTTACAGTAAAATATAACTAATCAGGATCTTTTTGACATGTAAACTTCCCTGCTTAATCAACATCCTCATGGATGTTTTTCCCCTGCATGTTCACAGGGGCTGCACAGATTCGAAAGATTTTGTCCATTTTATTTACCAACTTGATAGGTACAGTCTGGTAGATTATTGTAAAAACTTTGAGCCTCCTGATAACTCTTTCCACATGTATGTGGACATTTGCAATCCTCCTTGTGGCTGTTACATCATCATCAAACTGTCCTCCTTTTATGAGTGAATGCTGGTAGAACAAGGTTTAATCTATTCTCAGCAGATCTCCGATGGTAAATCCTCTGTCTGCCGTCACTTCATCACCAAAACAAAGATACTCCAGGAAGCCAGTGTTTTCCCAGTCACGTGCATTCTTCGTCTTTTCTCCTAGGTGTGATCCATCACTACCTGTAGTGTCAGCATCTTTATTCATAGGTGACTCTGACTATTGAGCGGTCCGGCCAGCCTCTGCATCACAGTGGCTGTCATCTGTCAAACACAAGACCACAATCAGTTTATCAAACAGCATAAAACATATCAAGACTACTTAAAACTACGTTGACACCAAGCTAATAAACCAACACCTGTATCATTAGTCATGCTCATTCAAAAATTCATATCACACACATTCCTTCCAGTTTTTATAAACACCCTGTGCTAGTACCTGGGATGCCATTTGTAAGGTTACACAGTCAAAATCTAACAGCAATATTTAGGTTTTTTTTACTCTCATAAAAGGAAAAAAAGTCACATTTTCACCATGTTATACATTGGTATATATCACAGTTCTATACTAAATATTTAATTACACAGCTAAATGTTTAGTTTGTAAACTATAAATTAAGATGCAAATCAAGCATTTAGTTTTCAAATTAAATATTTAACTCCAAATTAAATGTTTAGTTTACAAACTAAAGGGATGAAAGATATCCAGATAATAAATTACAAAGAGAACATACCTAAAAGACGGCTGTCTTCATGTGAGAGCATATGTGTTATCAAGAGGGACACAAACTAAGGAATTATTGTTAAAGTTGTCTAACCTAAACATCCCTTAGCTTACCTGTGTCTGCTCTCTCTCTTTACGTGTCTCCTTGGAGTTTTTAATGGAACTTCGTAACCCAGCCACTTTTGTGGCATAGTGCAGTCTTTTGTCCACGAAATGAAAAGAATAAACATACCATCGCTTTGGTGGTTTCTTCCAATTTAAAGCTTTTAACCACAGGCGAAGGGGTTTCTTATTCTTCGGCTGGGGTTGGATGAAGTAGGGTGCCTCGCATCTGGAGCACTTGTACACGGTCGATGATTAAAACACTCCTGCTCCACCTAAACCTTTCTTTTACACCAGTTATTATGACAGCCTCTAACTGTACAAATGATCCCAGTCTTCCTCGAAGTCATAATGACGAGTAAAAGCATACTACCGCCACCATCTGGATAAAGATATCACGTTTATGTGATAACCTTAGTGTAGCCTTTAAAACTATCCTAGATTGAATTGGTTTTGCTCAAAATGTGCATAAACCGACTCACTCTTGGCTCCATACTTTAGACCTTGTGCTGACATATGACATTGATTGTGAAGAATTAACAGTATTTCCTCACAACCCTGTCCTATCTGATCATTTTTTAATAACATTTGAGTTTAATCTAACTGAGTTCTCCACCCCCAAAAGAGGGTTCCATTATAGTAGATCTTTATCGGACAATGCTGCATCAAAGTCTGTCCCCCTTTTAATATCATCAGTATTGCAGAAATACCCTGCAGATAGCAGCAATGTTGTTTCTTCCCATTCACAAATAGATGTCTTTGTTAACGGTATGACCTCGGCATTACGTTCAGCATTAGACAATGTAGCTCCCTTGAAAAATAAGGTGATTATTCACAGGAAGCTGGCTCCCTGGTTTAATTCAGAGCTGCGTTCCTTGAAGCACAATGTTAGGAAATTGGAGAGAAAATGGCACTCTACACACCAAGAGGAATCCTACCTAATCTGGAAAGACAGTCTATTGTTGTATAACAAGACCCTTTGCAGAGTTAGAGCAGCATATTTTTATCATTAATTGAGGAGAACAAAAATAATCCTAGATTTCTCTTTAGTACAGTTGCCAAACTTACACAGAGTCATAGCTCCGTTGATCCATCGATTCCCTTAGCTCTTAGCAGTAATGATTTTATGGGATTCTTCATAAATAAAATTGATTCCATTAAAAATAAAATAATTGGCATCCTCCCAAACATGATTACCTCGTCCTCAGTTTTCTGAGCTATCTAAAATATTAGCTTCATCTAAACCTTCTACATGTATTTTAGACCCAATCCCAACCAAATTGTTTAAGGATGTATTCCCTTTGATCAGTGGTCCCATTTTAGACATGATTAATCTATCCTTAGTAAATCGATATGTACCACAGGCTTTTATAGTAGCTGTTATTAAACCTTTACTTAAGAAACCATCTCTTGATCAAGATGAGTTAGTAAATTACAGACCTATATCTAATCTTCTTTTCTTATCTAAAATTCTTGAGAAAGTAGTTGCTAATCAACTTTGTGAACATTTACAAAGTAATGACCTACTTGAGGAGTTTCAGTCAGGCTTCAGAGCTCATCGTAGCACTGAAACAGCTCTGGTGAAGATCACCAATGACATTCTCATGGCCTCAGATAATGGACTTGTGTCTATACTTGTCCTGCCAGATCTCAGTGCTGCATTTGACACAGTTGATCACAATATTCTCCTACAAAGACTTGAGCATACTGTAGGGATTAAGGGGAAAGCATTAGGCTGGTTTAAATATTATCTGTCGGACAGATTTGTTCATGTTAATAATAAATCTTCTTCAAACTCTAGGGTCCCCTGTGGAGTACCACAGGGTTCAGTCCTTGGACCAATTCTATCTACTATATATATGCTTCCGATGGGATAAAAATTATCAGACAGCATGGGATTAATTTCCACTGTTATGCTGATGACACTCAGCTATATTTATCCATAAATCCTGATGAATCCAATCAATTACTTTGACTACAGTCATGTCTTAATGACATAAAAGCTGGATGACTTTAAATTTCCTGCACTTAAATTCTGACAAGACAGAGGTTGTAATCTTTGGACCAGAGTGCTCAAAAAATAAACTTCTTAATCAATCACTTAATCTGGATGGCACTAACTTGGCCTCTGGTAATAATGTAAAAAATCTTGGTGTTATTTTCGACCAAGACATGTCATTTAAATCCCATATAAAACAGGTTTCTAGAGTTTCCTTTTTTCACCTCAGGTGAAAATTAGAAACATTCTGTGCAGGGGTGATGCTGAAAAACTAGTCCATGTATTTGTTACTTCAAGGCTGGACTATTGTAATTCTTTACTATCAGGAAGTCCACAAAATGCAGTTCAAAGTCTTCAGCTGATCCAAAATGCTGCAGCAAGAGTTCTGATGAAAATCAACAAGAGGGATCATATTTCTCCAATTTTAGCTTCCCTTCATTGGCTTCCTGTTAAATCAAGAATAATATTTAAAATTCTTCTTCTAACGTATAAAGTCCTTAATAATCAAGCTCCATCATATATCAGAGCTGATTACCCTGTATGTTCCTAACAGAGCGCTTCGCTCTCAGACTGCAGGTCTGCTGGTGGTTCCTAGAGTCTCTAAAAGTAGAATGGGAGGCAGATCTTTTAGCTATCAGGCTCCTCTCCTGTGGAACCAACTCCCAGTTTTGGTCCGTGAGGCAGACACCCTGTCTACTTTTAAGACTAATCTTAAAACTTTCCTTTTTGACAAAGGTTATAGTTAGAGTGGCTCATGTTGCCCTGAGCTACCTCAGTAGTTATGCTGCTATAGGCTTAGGCTGTTGGAGGACATCAGGGCCTATTTTTCTCGCTCTACTGATTTCTGCTGTTCTCCAGTCTACTGTTCTCCAGTTTTGCATTGTATTACATTGAAATGACTGTTGTCATTTCAGCTTTTAACTTTTTGTTCATAGTAGGTACACCTGGTCTGACGTTCTGTTAACTGTGACATCATCCAGGGAAGACAGATCACCACTATTACCATCTAATGTAGAACAGATTACTGGATCAATGTGTGCTTCTGTGCTTTTTTGTCTGTGTTGTTGTGTCTCTGCTCTGTTTTCTGTAATCCCCAGTCGGTCGAGGCAGATGACCGTTCATACTGAGCCCGGTTCTGCTGGAGGTTTTTCCTTCCCTCTAATGGGTGGTTTTTCTTTCCACTGTCGCTTCATGCTTGCTCAGTATGAGGGATTGGTGCAAAGCCATGGACAATGCAGACGACTCTCCCTGTAGCTCTACGCTTCTCCAGGAGTGAATGCTGCTTGTGGGGACTTTGAAGCAATTAACTGGTTCCCTTATATAGGAAATTTTTGACCAATCTGTATAATATGATTGATTTGACTTTGTAAAGTGCCTCGAGATGACATGTTTCATGAATTGGTGCTATATAAATAAAATTGAATTGAAATTGAATTATACAAAATAATTATCACGTTTACACAATATACTATCACGTTTGTACAATATAATTATCGTGTTATAACTGTTATGGTTTTTAGGTGTTTGGCCCACATGCAGACACTGACGGAACACAGAAACAGTTTCTAAGATGTTTATTTTTAGGCTCAGAGGAAAAGCACACAATATGTGCAACAGGCGAGGTCGGAACGTCAGAGCGGGGATGACTGCGGACAGAAAGAGGATTATTAACACAAATCGAACCAGGGGGAAATTTCTCCAGAAGCTGCTCTGCTTACCGCTTGGTTGGATGGACCTATTGGGGGGGATGAGTGGAAAAGGAGTTCTGTGACCGTAACTCTCTAATAGAGGGAGATGGCTGAATGACGGGAGGGCTGGCAGATGTAACACAGGCGGGGAGCCCGAGCAGCACCACTGCGGCGGCAGGCAGGAGGAGCAGCTGGAGGAACTAGAGTGAGTCCAGGAGAACCGGGGTGAATCCAGGAGAAGGGGTATTTGCCCAGCTTGGTAACACCAAGTGAGTAAGAGGGGAGAGGCCAGAGCAAAATCTGAGCAGGCAGGGATTCAGGAAGCTGGTCTTCAAAGCACAGAACCACATAGGTGAGTAAATACAGAAACACAACGAACTGGAGAAGACAGGAGACTAGGTTAGATCCAAAAACAGGGTTTTCAAAAACTCACAGGTACGAAGCTCAGGAGACGGGTCAAAGGCCTAGGCATACCACAATGGGGTAACACTCTGGTGTCTTCCAGCTGTCTGCGCACTCCTTTTAGCCAGAGAAGGAAGTCCCAACGAGCCGCACTTGCGGGCCACGACCACCCGTCAACTGCAGCCACATGTGGAGCAGAATTAGTAGCGCATGGAAACACAGAATCCTGACAGCCCCCCACCCACCCACCACGACGGTCGCCTCCTGGCGACCCAGAGGATGAAGTAGATGGGCGAGAAGCCCAAAAGGTGTCCAGCAGGGCTGGTTTAGAGACTGCAGAACCCGGGACCCACGACCGATCCTCAGGACCGCAGCCCTCCCAATCGACAAGGTACTGATGACCCTTACCTCACCGACGGGAGTCCACGATCCTGAGGATGCGGCAATGTTGACCGTCCCGGGCGGGTGGAGGGGGTTCGGCCGGAGGGCAAAGGTCACTAGAAACCACGGGCTTGATCTGGGAGACATGAAAAGTGGGATGGACACGGGAATGTGGTGGCAGGCAGAGACGGACGGATGTCGGGCTGATGACTCCCTCAATCTTACAGACCAGTGAATCGGGGAGCAAGTTTCTTGGCGGAAGGATTTGTCAAAATGTCTTTGGAGGATAACCAAACCTTCTGACCGGGGTGGTATTGGGGGGCAGGTACTCGGTGTCGGTCGGCAAACCTGTTCTGCTCTGCGGTGTTGTGAAGAGCTGTGACAGTGGTTTTCCATGTTTCCTGACATCGGAGGATGTATTGATTGACAGGTGACCGGTATATGGAGTTTATCAGAGGGCAAGAGAGGAGGTTGGTAGCCAAAGGCTATTTCAAAGGGAGAGAGTCCGGTGGCAGAGGAGACGTGTGAGTTAAGGGCGTACTCAGCCCAAGGCAAAAACTTGTTCCAGTCAGATGGGGACGAAGAAGTGAGGCAACGGAGGGTGGTTTGGAGTTGTTGGTTCATTCGTTCTGTTTGACCGTTGGTTTGTGGATGATAGCCGGAGGTAAGAGTGTAACGGGCACCGAGAGCAGAACAGAAGTGTTTCCAAACTAGAGAGACGAACTGAGGGCCCCGGTCAGAGAGGATGTCAGAGGGGATGCCGTGGAGTTTGAAGACATGTTTGATGAGGAGTTGGGCGGTTTGCAAGGCGTTGGGTAGTTTGCGGATGGGTATAAGGTGGCAGGATTTGGAAAACCGATCAACGACTGTTAATATTATGGTCATACCTTGGTCATACCAGCTGCAGGTATGGGTCAAGTCCAGCAATAAAGCATTGGAATTTTTCCCCCTTTTTAGCATTATCACCATAAGTCGGAAAAGCTTCTTCGACCAAACGGCAAATCTCAGCAGCAAACACAAGAAGGCTGTGTGAATTAATATAGCTTTGGAAAGTCGACAAATAAGCAGTTTGTCCAAAAATGCTCTTCAGCTTATCCTTTGTGGCTGAATAGTCCGCTTTTACTGCATCAGATAGACTATCCCAGTAACTAAAAGCAGCACCCCCTAAACATCTAGGTAGCAGTTTCACCAAACTATCCGCTGTGGTATCACAATCAGCCGCAACCATAACTTCAAAACATCTGCACCATTTAGAAAAATCCTCTTGCCCGTCCCCCATGAAAATGTGTCTGTAATGATGCCTGGCACGACTACTTGTAGAATGAAAAGGTAATTGATCCCAAAAATTACTTGCCATGGCTGGGTATTCCATGGCAAGTAATAGTACGGGCAGTTTAGAGACGGGGGGTGAAGGTGGAGCAAAAAGAGAGAGAGAAAAAAATATCCGTCTTCAGCAGCAGCTATATACGCCGCTCAGTACGTGCAGCATGAGCTATCTGCGGTTAGCAGTTGTAGCATGTGCTCACCGCTCCATTCGCCGCAAACGTCCACAAACCCACTGCCACCAGTGTAACACTAAGATGTGAACTCTCTCGGTATTACTATAATAGAGGTCGTGGGTGGAGAAGGAGCAGGACACTGAGAGGGAATAGCGTAGCTGTCCAGACGTTTATTCAACCTCCATACTTTTTAATACAACAGCCCCCTTCCCGGGCACACTAATGGGCAACCAAAAACCCCCAAAGAAGAAAACAACAAAACAACTCCTCTTAAAGGCATAGCACACTTCCTTAGCTATGGATCAACTGTAGCAAGTAAGTGATCTTGTATGTAACCACATTAATCCCAAAAGGAAAAAAAAATCATCTTGCACTAGGTTTATGTGATACTCAAGAAGTTTGATATGGCACTATTTGATAAAGATCTAATATAATGAAAACTTCTTTTGGGGATGGAGAACTCAGTTAAATTGAACTCAAAGGTTATTAAAAATGGTTACATAGGACAGGGTTGTGAGGAAATACTTTTAATTCTTCGCAATCAATGCCATATGTCAGCACAAGGTCCAAAGTATGAAGGCAAGAGAGCGTCAGTTTATGCACACTTTGAACAAAACCAATTGAATCTAGGATAGTATTAAAGGCTACATTAAGGTTATCAAATTCAGTGTCAACATGAATGTTGAAATCCCCCACAGTGTTTAACACTAAATCAGATAAGAAGTCTGAGAACTGATCTAAAAACTGAGAGTAAGAGCCTGGTGGATGATACAAAACAACAAACAGAAGAGGTTTTATTGCTTTGCAGTTTGGATCAGGGAAACAAAGGGTTAAATGTTTAAAAGAATTGTAGTTATTAGTTGGCCTGGTACTAATTAATAAATCAGACTGAAAGATGGTTGCTACTCCTCCTCCTCGCCCTGTTGTTCTGGGAATGTGGAAATTTAAATAATTAGAAGGAGTTGATTCATTTATACTAATGTAGTCTGTGAGACAAAATAAATCAATCTGATTATCAGAAATCAATTCATTAACTAACAAAGTCTTTGGAGGGAGATACCTTATATTTAATAAACCACTTTTTTCCCCCCCAGTGTCTTGTCTGGCAATGTGGCAATAAGAATTGATATCTTAATGCCAAATAGAGCTCGACAGATTTTGCTTTCACAAGTGGAGCAAACAGCTCTCGCCATAGTGCTCCGCTTGATTTGTGCATGTAAATAGCTTTATTGTGATTCCTGCAGGGAGAATTTCAAATTATATGGACACTACAATGGGAAAGTAGGAGAGTAAAGGAAGAACAAGAAGAGAAAAAAAAGAAAGAGAAGAGGTGAAAGAAAGAAGAGATAAAAGGTAGAGAATGATAAAACGTCCTCTGTCTGCTCCATCACCTGGAAAGAGACGCAAAAAGAACAGCACAACCAACAGACATAAAGCAGCAGATACAATCGAGTAACACCTTGATGCCATTGCTAAATCATATGTATTATTATTTAAGCTGACATGTGTAATGTGATACCTGAAAAAAGAAAGTGAAAGAAAATAAATAAATAAATAAATTACAGGCTTTCTGTATATAAGTGAACACTTAATACCTGGAACCCTGCACCTCTGGGAGTTTGTGAGAGTGCACTAGTTTAGGTGAAAGCTATCCAGAAGGAAATAGCTCGATAGGGGTTGTGGAGAACCAAAGGCCCACCTGCCCCGAGCACAGAGGCAGGGGTCAGGGGACCCATAACCCTGGACTCCCAAAGGGGCCCCCAAAGCAGGGCGCCCAAGAGGGGCCACCACATGAAATCTGCAACCCCCCCCCCCCCGAGGAGAGGAGAGACGACCCCAGAGGAAAGTCCCCCAGCCACCGCAATGCTGACGCCCCCAGAAGCCGCGGGGACGACTCCGTGCCACGATCGGAGATCGGGGGTGTGCAAAAGACCCCGATCCTCCCTACGCCCGCTCAGATGTTGTGTTGTTGCATGTTGTTCTCAAGTGTGTTTAAAACTGGGAGCACCGAAGAGAGTGCATGGCACAGCCCACCCCCCCTCCGGAAGGAAGCTGGTGCCAGCGCCCCCCCTCCAAGCAACTACCCAGAACCCTCAATGTCTAAATGCGACATTGGTTTCCCCCCCCCCCAAATAAATAAATAAATAAAAATAAATAAACAAATAAATTAATAAGATGGGGGACCCTGGCCAGCCAGCCCGCATGAGCCATCCCAAACCCCACCCCCCAGGCGAAACCCGTACCGGGAGACTACACGGACCAGGACCGGGATAGGGGGCCGGACACAGGCCCACCAGAACGTCCACCCCCCCCCCCCACCCCACCCGTAGATTTAACCCTTCCCCAACACTAACATTCAAACAACTCACCATACATTCGACAGCAGACATCCAGGCTGGGTTAGACCCTACTCCCCCTCCCTCCCCTCCCCCCACTAGCAGAATGCCGATCCAATGAATGGGAAGAGCATCTGCCCTGACATGTTAATGTCCATGCCCCCTACCAGCTCAACAGGCCCTAAGCCCCCCCAGCGCACCAGAGGCCCCGTGCAGGGGCAGACACCCGGGCGCGCGCCGGTCCAGACCCCAAGCGGCACACCCCCCGGAACCGGAACCCCCGAGGCCCCGCCGGGGCCCCCTCCCGAAGGCGGCGCGCCCCAGGGACCCCAGACCCACCCCGGACCCACCCAGCGACAGCACAGCTACCAGGTCAGTAACCCACGTCCGTCACCGCGTAGCTCCTCAAGAGCGCCGCAAGCGGCGCTGAAGGCCGCCCGTAGGCCTCCCAAGCCCCTCCCAGATGGGGGCAACAGACCCCGGATTCAGACCCACCAAGCACCCCACTCCGAGTGCCCCCAGAGCCCCAGGAACCCCTCCACCCAGCCACTGCGCCCTGCAGGAAACAACCCACCGCCTCCCATTCCACTAAGTGATGGTGCTAATCAAAGGAGCCCAAAGAGATTGCTCAGATGTGGATGCAGATGCTGTCTCAAGATTAATATGATCAAACAAAAGATCTCTAAACTGATTGATACTGAGATTTTCCTTACTTTTCCAATTCATGAGGATAGTTTTCTTTGCGATACATAATGCAGTGAAAACCATGTAAACCATTTTATTCCCCAGAGGGCTTTCCTCAAAATTACCGAGCAAGCAAACTAATGGGGAAGGTGAAATTTTACAACTGAAGCACTTTGATAAGTCCTTACATATCTGTGTCCAGAACCTCTGGACTGGTGTGCATAACCATAACGCATGAATATAATTATCAGGATGATTGCCTATGCAGTGTGGACAGATATTAGATTGTGCCAAACCCATCTTGAATAATCTTTGTCCTGAGTAATGTACTCTGTGAAGGATTTTGTATTGTATTAGTTGTAAGTTGGTGTCTCTAGTCAATTTGAAAGTTCTTAGACATATCTGAGCCCAGAGGTTTTGTTCAAAGCTAACTGATAAATCCTCTTCCCATTTAAAAAAAAAGAAGTAAAAAGCAAAGCAACTGGACTTGTTATCCGTAGTAGAAGACGTTTCGCTTCCTCTCCAGGAAGCTTTCTCAATTCAAAAAGTCTGGAGTAATGTGGAGTAACAAGCTTTATACCTTGCTATTTACAATGCAAAACTGGAGAACAGTAGACTGGAGAACAGTAGAAATCAGTAGAGTGAGAAAAATAGGCCCTGATGTCCTCCAGCAGCCTAAGCCTATAGCAGCATAACTATAGAGATAGCTCAGGGTAACATAAGCCACTCTAACTATAAGCTTTGTCAAAAAGGAAAGTTTTAAGATTAGTCTTAAAAGTAGACGGGGTGTCTGCCTCACGGACCAAAACTGGGAGTTGGTTCCACAGGAGAGGAGCCTGATAGCTAAAGGATCTGCCTCCCATTCTACTTTTAGAGACTCTAGGAACCACCAGCAGACCTGCAGTCTGAGAGCGAAGTGCTCTGTTAGGAACATACGGGGTAATCAGAGCTCTGATATATGATGGAGCTTGATTATTAAGGGCTTTATACGTTAGAAGAAGAATTTTAAATTCTATTCTTGATTTAACAGGAAGCCAATGAAGGGAAGCTAAAATTGGAGAAATATGATCCCTCTTGTTGATTTTCATCAGAACTCTTGCTGCAGCATTTTGGATAAGCTGAAGACTTTGAACTGCATTTTGTGGACTTCCTGATAGTAAAGAATTACAATAGTCCAGCCTTGAAGTAACAAATGCATGGACTAGTTTTTCAGCATCACCCCTGGACAGAATGTTTCTAATTTTTGCAATATTCCTGAGGTGAAAAAAGGAAACTCTGTAAACCTGTTTAATATGGGATTTAAATGACATGTCTTGGTAAAAGATAACACCAAGATTTTTTACTTTATTACCAGAGGCCAAGTCACTTGCATTTTTGACACCTGATTCATATAGACCTGACCTTAGAGAAGCATTACATTTCAGCATTTTTTCAAGCTTGACACAGCTGAAAGTACCTTCGGGGACTATAAAAAAATACACTGATGATGAAAAAATAAAACAAAGAGCGCTAAGCATTAACCCCTGACATCTCTTTTAATGTAAGAATAG
This sequence comes from Fundulus diaphanus, assembly GCA_037039145.1. Taxonomy (NCBI): domain Eukaryota; kingdom Metazoa; phylum Chordata; class Actinopteri; order Cyprinodontiformes; family Fundulidae; genus Fundulus; species Fundulus diaphanus. Next base: position 61,438,024 of record CM073126.1, on the reverse strand, counting down.
CCTTAGCAGTCCAAAACTGTTGATCTTAATATAGCCTTTTAAGTTATAAAGCAGTGAAACAGAGGAAACCATCTGGTTAAATTTTCCTCCTTGTGGTAATACACAATGTGCCTCTCGTTCATGCCTGAACATTGTGTGAGATTGCTTTAAACAGTAAGCCACTATTTTCAGGGAAAAGATCTAAAAGTAATCAGTAGGCGGGTTGTCTCTTCGTTAAGCCATGATAAGGAGGTTTGTGCATGTAAATGGGAACTATAAGAGGCTTTGCAGCCTGACTTTATTAAAAGGATCTGATATCTACCTGCACTCTAAAAGGGCAGGCATTGCTTTGGAAACTAAGGCTTGCTTTGTTATATTGGTGTTTACCCTAAAGGACCGTGTCAAAAGCATTGTTAATAGAATTCTGCTTCTCAACAAATCACAGAGCAATTTATTTGCCTGCCTGTTTCTCGGCAAACATCTGATTTCACAATACATTTTCTTTTTCTTCCTCCATTATGCACATGCCTCATGGAAGAAATGTCTTGATGGGTACAATATAGTGCAGGATTCTGCACAGCACAGCAGCTGCCTGCCAGCTTTCAGACTAAAGGCCAGTTCTCGCTGTGATGGTCAGCTGGAAATTCTTTTTATTTTGATACTGTTATCATTTCCCATTTCCCTACTTGATTGAAGCTTAAAAGCAAATGCAGCTCAGATCGTGCCAACATAAATCTCCAGGCCCATTAATCCGCTCTGGTGTCGTCTTTTACACAGAACTGCCAAATCATGTCTGGATATTCTGGGGGAAATTAAATGAATGACAATCAGAAAGAACTCACCCTCAGTGCAGATTGGATGGTGAAATAGGTAGGCGTCGTTGAGAGATGTCTGTTGATTATTTTTTGTGTATTGGATATATAGGAATCAGTGGCCTCTGTAGAGACAGTTAAGGTTGAGGTTGTGTTTTCTTCCTCAACTGGTTCTTTATCATTTCTTTACTGATTCACATCCAAAAAAACAAACTGCTGAAATTTCAAGTAGAACTTCACTCAAAAGTGATAGACTGGCGACCTGTCCAGGGTGTACCCTGCCTACATACATATATATATATATATATATATATATATATATATATATATATATATATATATATATATATATATATATATATATAATGAGCTAAATATTTAATAAAATGTTTTTGTAAATTCAATACATCTATGAAAAAAATTTTGTTTCCAACCTGTCATGTGCATTTTGCACCAGGATACAAGAGATATTTTTCACACAAGTAACCAATTCTTTTTAATAATAGAACGTGTTAACAAATATTGCTCTGCTATTCTACTGCTGATTCTATTTTTTCTTTTTACAAATTAATGAATCATCACCAATTGCTTTGGTTTTACTCTTTTCTTCCTGACTTGTGCGGAGCCTGAGGACAATAAAAAGTGTGTATAGCCGGAGGGCTCTCTCCCTCTCCATGTGACTCTTTGGCTTGGAGCTTGCTGTTCCTTTGCTTTAATGATGACTTACTCGTATGTTTCGAGCATATGTCTATCTGGGGCTGCTGCAGCCTTCAGGATCATTGTCTAACAGCGGCTCTTGGGTTTTACAAGCTCTCTACCCTTCTTACAATTTTAACAAACTAATTTGAAATTGTTTGGTTTTATTGATCAATGTTCCTTTTTGTACACATGCTTTCTTTGTACAACACTTTTAGCTGTATTTATATTTCAACTCGATTAAAACACTGAAACACCATGTCAATAATTCAATTGAATTCACTTTTATTTATATAGCGCCAATTCACAACACATCATCTCAAGGTACTTTAAAAAGTCAAATTTAATCAAATCAGCAGTCCCTCATACTGATTATGTATGAAGCGACACTGGAGAGGAAAACTCCCCTTTAACTGGGGCAGGCCATTCTGTCTCAACTAGTCCTTTTTAGAATTTTGTAAGAATTCTGGTAAAAAAGTTATTTTTATTAAATTTTCCTCAGACTGTGCCATTTCTGTTGGATCAATCAATTTACTGTGGCTTCTTACTACAAGCAATCCCTTGGACTGTGTCCTCATCTATTTTTGTCTATGTTTACCACCAGTTTGTTGTCTCTGCACCAATCTTATGATCATATAACATTATCCATGTACTTTAAGTAATCATTCTTATGAATAATTCGGAAATGTTATGATCAGGTTAAGAGTCAAGTCAAGAGTAAAAGAGTATTTTACAAATTTCTCTTTGGGCAGTTCACATTACACATAATGAAGGCAAAAACTGACAAACAAACAGACAATGAACATGGGTTACAGTGTTTTTTTGTTTTGTTTTTTGTAGCGTTCAGGAGAGTCACAGATAACAGATAATGAGGTAATAAGGTGCTTATTGAACAATGATGATTTGAGGCTTTGTTTACAGCAATGTGCATTTAGATATTCTGAAATGATCGTGTGCAAGTAGACAGTAACATTAAGGTGATTGTAACATATGGAGGGCTAGTAATAGTAGGGTGATTTTAAAGCGTTGGTCTGCCGTCTCGCATTAGGGGGCGATTGCCCAAACAGCTCTTGGGAAGAAACTGTTTCTAAGTTTATTTGCTTTTGCTTTGAGGCTTCTGTAGCGTTTACCTGATGGGAGAGAGGCAAACAGCACATTGCCTGGATGGCTGGGATCAGTGGAGGTGTGTCTGGCCCTTCTTTGAATTTGTTCTAGATAAATTGAGTCTAGATCCTGTAGACTGCATCCCACCATTGTGGGGTGGACAGCAGAACAGTCCTGGGTGAAAAGGGAGCTGGGCTGAAGACACAACCCTGCCGCGATCCTTGTGTTGTGGATCAGTGGAGCAGATGTGTATTCCCTATACTCATCACCTGGGGTCTGTTGGTGAGGAAGTCACTGATCCATCAGCAGAGAGGTGTGGATAATCCCATGTTGTGGAGCTTCAGAGCCAGCATGTCTGGGAGCATGGTGTTGAATGCTGAGGTAAAGTCCATGATGTCAGAGCTGAGTGCAGTGCTAATGAGACAGCGTCCTCTGTGGAGCGATTCTCCCTGTAGGCAAACTGTAGGCTGTCCAGGCCTACAGTTTGCCTGTACATCAAGGAAGCCAGCATGGCTTCCTTGATGTACTTTAGGAGGATCCTCTCAAAGCACTTCATGATGATGTGGGTCAAGAGTGATGGGACGATAATCATTGAGGTAGGTGATGACTGGTTTCTTGGAGACAGGCACGATAACAGAGGATTTCAGACAGGCAGGAACCATGAAGAGCTGCAGGGAGAGATTGAAGATGTCCAGAAAGACCCCTGCTAGTGGGTCAGCACACGATTTAAGTGTCCAGGCTGACACCATGTCTGGACCTCCGGCCTTATTGGTGTTTAACTTTTTCAGGGAAGAGGTCACTTGGTAGAGGTGCAAGACGAGATGCTGATGGTGCTCCTCTGGCTGGGGAAAAGGTTCAGGCTCCCTGCAGCTTGGAGAGTCAAAGCGTGCGAAGAAGCTGTTTAAGTTGTCAGGGTAATCTAATGTATTATTATCTCTGGTCGGGTACTTAATGAATTTATGGAACTTGGGGAGCACAGCCTTTAAATTAACATGGTTAAAGTCCCCAGTAGTTATCATAGCTGCTTCTGGATTACTGTTCATTTGGCCAGTAACAAATCAGTAAAACTGATCTCGGCACTAGTGCTGGTCTGATTATCATTTGACACACCTGCTCAGCCTGCTTCCCATCTATTCTCATCAGTTCCACCTGCATCTCATACTATATAACCAGCCTTCAGAACAGTCACTAGTGCCAGATTATTACATCTCACCAGTGAATTAATCCAGCGTTCTTTGTCTTGTCTGCTAGCCTGTGTCCCTGACCGGTTTCTGCTTTTTGACCTTCTGAGCCTGCCTAGGCCGTTGGACTTAATAAATGTTCTTTCTGGATTGCTGACCTGGATCTTTGCCCTGATCCTGCTCCTAGATTTTGATCACCTGGCACCTGGCTCTGACTCGGTTCTGGTTCTCGGACTACAATTGTCCTGTCTGCCTCTGCTGCTACAGTTCTGACCCATTGCCTGTTCCCTGTCGAACAAGCTCTAGCCAGTCTCTGGAGAGTCTTCATCAGAGCTTCTCTGGCCAGACTCTGGAACGCTCGGGGGGACTACCAGCAACCAACGGCAACCAGCAGCAGCTGAATCTTTCAATAAACTGCCTTCAAACGCTACTTGTCTTGTCTGGCTGAATTCTGGGTCCTCCGGTTCTGTTCATTACAGAATAATCTGGCCATCACCGGACCCATCGCCACACAAGCAGGTATCTGATAGGACTTTCTAGCCCAAACATGAAACCATCTTAGGCAAAAATTATCGCTCTGGGTTAGAAGTCATGATGGACATTTAGGCATTGTTTGGGACAGAAGAGTACTCTAGAAGAGTACGCTGACCTGAGGTCATCTTGGGAGCGTCTCTTGATGGCTTCAGGTTGGCGATCTGTCCTCCTGGTGTCAGGCCCAGACGCCATCTCCTCCGCAACAACACTGCTTCACAGTCGCCCCGCCGTCCTAAACACCGACGTGCGGCCGTCAGTCCAGTTTCTTGTTCATCCAAAGATAATCTGGTCATCTCATCAAGTATTCAACCTGTCCAAGTCACGGACTTGCACCGTCAAGGTTCTGTTTCCCCTGAACCACAACATCCTCAGGAACTAATCCCTTCATCTCCGACTGCTACTTCCTCATCGTCCCTTGCAGGATCACCCTCCTTACTTCCTGCTGCAGGTTACTCAGACACTTCACCTTGTTGCCGGAAATGCCAACGCAGACCTGTCAGCCAAGTTCCCTTCCTTCCAGCGGCCCGATCCGATGGATTCCATCCATCATCCGTCTGCCCCGGCTTATGCGGTGTTGCCGAACATCTCCCCTGCTCCTGCTATGGTTTCCTCTCCCCTGTTCAGTGCGGCAGAGCCAGTCACTAGTTCGGCCCCAGTTGAGTTCTTCACAGCTCCACCCAGTGACTCTGCTGGCGCCTTCTTCACGATGCGGGCAGAGGAATTAAGACCCTTTGCCTCTGTCATAAAACGTCTGAGAGAATCATTACTGAGCAATTATTCACCTGCTCTGGAGGTTAAGTTAATGGAGGTGGAGGAGAAATACAGAGTTACTTTAAAGACATTATTTCACCATCCATTATCACCTGCAGTTTTAGAATCAGCCAACAGAGATCAGTCTTGTGGTAACCAAACCACAGAACAAGCCTAGTCAAGACCTGTGTCCAAGTGGACACGGGTCCTGTTATTGTCACCGAGGGTCTGGTTGCCGCCTCGGATCCTGCTCTCGTCACCGAGGGTCTGATTGTCGTCTTGGAACCTCTTCCTGTCACCGAAAGTCTCATCAACGCCTGAGGCATGGTCTGCGTGGGTGCGACTCTCGTCAGCCCTCCAGTCTGCGTGGGTGCGACGCTCACGATCCTTCAGTCTGCGTGGGTGTGACGCTCGCCGATCCTCCAGTCTTCGCTCCGGAGTCCTGTGAGGTGGTGGTCCAGGGGGATCCGCCTCTGGTCCTCGCTCCGGAGACCTGCGAGGTGGCGGTTCAGGTGGATCCGCTTCCGGTCTTTGCTCCGGAGTCCTGCGATGTGGGGGTCCAGATGGATCCGCCTTTGGTCTGCATTCCAGGGCCTCGTCATGACGGCAAGCATCCAAAGTCTCACCGAGACACTGTTGTTGGAATTCTAAACAATAAGTGACTTCCTAGAGTTATTGAATAAGGAAAGGGTGAAGTGATGAAGTTCCAGCACTTTTATTGAGAAACAGAGCAGAGATCACATAGATGGAAAGTAGCGGCACCCCATGGTCCCATGCAGTCTGCGTCAGCCTGTTTCTGCCCCTCCTCGCTTTCGGCTCTCCTTAATACTCAATAGTGGCCTTGGCATTAGACAAAACAAAGACAGTCTATCCTAGACAATCATCATCCCGCACAGTAGCTACGCAGCATTTGGCCTTGCAATCAGCAGGCCCGTGCTCACATGTCCGAGTGGCGTGAGGCCATAGTGACTTCAGAATAATATTCCCATAACAGACACTAAGCATCCAAGGTCTCACGAGACACCAAGCATGCAAGGTCTCGTCGACACGTGAAGTATCCAAGGTCTCGTTGAGACGTCGAGTATCCAAGGTCTCACTGAGACACCAAGAACCCAAGGTCTTGTCGAGACGGCAAGCACCCACGGCCTCGTCAAAGATACCAAAGACCCTGGGCTCCATGGCTATTATAAGATCCCCAGGGTACTTCAGGAGTTCCTACACCCACACCTTCAGTCTGACAGCCAACTTTCTGGGTTGCCATGTGGGCTGTTGTTTTCTGAGGTGCTGGAAAGGATGCTCCTGAGGTTCTTGATCGCTAGGTCCCTGGGTGCTTCGAAAGCCAAGATAAAGGTTCCATCTGGCGTCGAGCTCAAGGTTCCATTTGACGCCAAGATTTCGTCTGACGTTGAGCATAGGGTTCCGTCTGAAGCTAAGGTTCGGTCAGACGTTGATTTCTGGGTTCCGTCTGACGTCAAGTTCAAGATTTGTTCTGACACCAACACTGCATGAAAAGTGAGATTTTCGTCCCCGTAAACTACCGCAGATCTCCCTCATTTTCGGCAGTTGACGACAATTTGCAACCCGCGCTTGTCGCCGTTTGTCAGTGCCACAAATTGTCGGAACCGGACAATGACGTATGTGGAGAGCGATCAGCTGTACTAATGGCCCTAATTAGCATATGAATGCAGCGAACCCGCGCGGCTGGCCAGGTCTGGCTTGAATAACCTACTCAGTATTGGATGAAACCACTATTTCAAACAAGTAAAATCGCTCCCGATTGGCAGCAAAACCACAGGTGGCCAGGCCAGGCTTGAATGTTCTTACTGAGTATTGGATGAAAACAGTACTTTCAAACAAGTAAAATCAAACGTGATTGGTTGGCAGATCCCCAATATATATATATATATATATATATATATATATATATATATATATATATATATATATATATATATATATATAATTTATTCATATTATGCTGTATATTCATGTTATCCTATGTAGGCTACTACACTATTATTTATACAGGAAATGAACATTTGCCAGGAAGATGTTTATGCAAAGAAAGAGCTTTATTAAAACAAACACAACTATATACAACGCGAGGATCTGCCCACACATGGGTATCCAAAAACTACAACTCCGTGAACTGTCCGTTTGCCTCCTCAGGGTTGTAGGTAACTCGCAGCATTCTTTCCGAGGCAGGTCCGATGTGCAGACGCCTACTGTGCGTGGCTCTGTACTTCGGCGTCGCCTCTAACCGGGACTGCAGCTTCACACAGAGTTCAGAGAGATCTGGTGTTGTGCGCAATTCTGTTCCCCCGTGAAAATCTGTTTCCCCTGTGTCGGGAACGCGCTTTGCAGCCGTTTTCCCGGCGCTTCTAATTGATTTCTCGGTAAAACAACTCCTATAATCATGTCATGGTTGTAACAGTCAGTTTAATCGGCAGCCATGGACCGCAGAACGGGTAGGGCCAGTAGGGCCGCGGCCCTACCTACTTTTGATGATCAAACATGTAAAATAATATATATAAATAAAATTAAAATATTCAATAGCTATTTTTTTCAAATGCACAGTAGTCTATGGCAGCAGCATCATTCTCCAATGAGAAAGCGATAAATCATCCCATCTAAAAATGTATTGGCTGATTGTGTCATGTGATGTAAACAAAAGTTTTCCCACCTCTGCGCTGCTTATGACCGCTACTTCGTTAGCTTAGTTTGCTTCGTTAGCTTAGTTAGCTTAGTTAACTGTGTCCACTGCAAGTGCTGAGAGGTGTTTCTCGTCCCTCCGTCGTATCAAGACCTATCTGAGATCAACAATGATCCAGAAAAGACTAAATAGCTTGATGTGCGCCCACACACACAGGGATCTTTTGACCACAGTGGATGCTTTGAGGATAGCCAGGGACTTCTCCAGCATAATGACAGACGGAGACACTTTTTCGGGAATATTTAGAGCAGGGGTGAGTTTGACTTTTCTTTTTAAAGTATTTTTATTCTGTAAATATTGTGTTAGCTGTAATATAATGATTGTAAGTGGAAATAAATGCGGGGCGTGTGTGCTGGAAAGTCAGAAAAAAAGTTAAATAAAAATTCAGTGCCGATTTTAATTATAACATGGCAGACACATTTATCATACTCAGGGACCACAGCCTATGAGAAAGAAATAAATTCTGGTGTCTAAAAATGGAATGGCTTGTCTTGTGTCATGTGACGCAAATCAGTTGCGTGATCAAGGGGATGCTGGTGTTTTATGTGTATGCGGGCGCGTGCGTATGTGATGGGTAGTGGTATTGAGTATTGCCTGATGGGCCCGACCAATTTGAAATGCGTTCCGCGGTCCATGTCGGCAGCTGTTTACAAAATTGTAAAATAAAAATAAATAAACGAGGTCTTCTTACGCTGTTTTGTGTTATTTTAAATGGCAAGATAAACAGTCTTTTTCCAACTTTTGTCACTTTAACCTGACAAATAAAAGTAAGCCATAAAACACTATTCCAGCACGTAGTGTGTATTTATGATTTTACATTGCTGATAGAGGAGGATGGGATGGTTGATAGCAGGACACAAACATTATGGCTGTTTCTCAATTCACGAGAACGCGAGCGCGTTCTCGTGAATTGAGAAACAGCCTAAGACTTCCTGAAAACACAAGAGTGTAGACTTCCCAGTACATCCCTATGTAATGTAAAATATGACAGATTACTGGATTAAGGAAATTTCTAGTATACTACATGCTATCACACATAATTTTTGAGAATTTAGAAACATTTGCTCTTTATTTCCCAAAGTTTTCGGGAGATGTCTGAAAGACCTCGTTTATTTATTTTTATTTTACAATTTTGTAAACAGCTGCCGATTAAACTGAATGTTACAACCTCGACATGATTATAGGACTTGTTTTACCGAGAAATCAACTAGAAGCGCCGGGAAAACGGCTGCAAAGCGCGCTCCCGACACGGGGGAAACAGATTTTCACGGGGGAACAGAATTGCGCACAACACCGGCCTATGAAATGGCGGCGGCCGTACAATCTATCCAGAGACCACGCCAACAACGCCATCTTCTTCGTCAGGCTGGAAAACAATTAAATGAGAGTGGTATGAATAAAAATCAAACGCAAGTCACAGTAACATTAAACAAGGAAGGAGAAACAGTAAAAACAAGTCACTTACACACAATTTCGTCTTTATCAACATCGTGTAAATCTGGACTTGCAGATATTGCTCCGAGCAAATAGAGGTCACCGCCTTGCTCCAGTTCATAGCGCCTGCAATTTGTCTCCGAGTTGTGAAGACGGCGTACTGCTTCCTATAAATGAAAATACACTTTAATAAAGCTTGTTCGTTTGCAAGGCTACTAGGCTAATCTTAGCTTTGGCTTTAGGCTAGGCTACTTTTAGCTTAGCTAACAGTCACCGAACATTCTGAACCCGTGTTCTCTTTTTGGAGTTAGTCTCTCCCGCACAGTTGTTCGACTGCAGAGCCGCCAACTTGTCCTCTATGGACAGCAACCTGGAGTTTACTGAATTCTGCAGTTGAGTCTAACCTTTCCTAATTGCAAACAAATAAAATAAACAAACAAACAAACATAACGAAACAAACCAATCAAAACAAAACAAAACAAACAAAAAGATCATACTAAATTATTTTAATTAGTCCTGTATTCCTCAGGAAGCCAATTACATAGTTTACACTCATTTCCCCTGTGTTTCTTTGCAGAATTTCTGCAAAAAAAGTTTAGCCTCATCTGTTCTCCTTGTAATTGTAAGACTAGTCTTTGTCTTTCTTCCTGATATTTATTACAGTGTACAATAACATGCTCTATAGTCTCTGGACTACCACAGAATTCAGTTGCCATCAGATTGCTTCTTCATTATTAACAAAGTTTTATTTAGACGTGTGTGTCCATACCTCATTCTAGAAAATACATCCTCCTCCTTGCTTCTGTTTGTATTTCTGCTCTTTCCCACTTTATTCTGAATATTATAGAACTGTCTTCCAGTCTGCCCACCGTTCCATAATGTTTGCCATTTACCCTTGACTATGTTTTTGACCATACTTTTAATTTCTGCTTTGCTGTAGTTCACTTCAACATCTATATTAGAATGTCTAGCTGCTTGCTTAGCACTTTTATCTGCTAACTCTATATGAGCTGGTACCCATACCAGAAATATTATTCCTGACTTTATTAGATTATTTGCAGCTTGCAGTATATCATACACAATGTCTTGCCTTGATTTTGACTGAAATGTTTTAATACTTTTTGTCCATGTCATTATTTTGTTTTTCTTCTAATTATCCCAAATCAGTGGCCACCTCCCTAAAAACCCATGGTGGAGTATCTGGGAAAGGTACAGTGGGACTTATTTTTAGTTCATTAAACCCCATTTCATTTACTTTATCATGAATGACCCAACCAAAACTTCTGACTTGAACATTTCCACGCTCTTGGCATTGCTTCAATACCGACTGACTCATATGAGACAGTCCACTGATAGCAACCAGCAGTTTCTTCTCATCAGTCTGCGGACTGGCTGAAAGTTTTAGATCGCGTCCAAGAGGAGTTGAAGACGAGTTGAACGTGAGACGTGGGGTAAACTCCCCCTGCAACGCTGATTTGCATTTGTATAGCTCACAGCATTTTCATTTACATGTTAAAGCCTCCCCTAGAATTAGGAGGAGGGGGGTCATGGGGGGACAACTGCATGCAAAGCCCACGTCAATTTCTGACAATTCATGGCAGTTTTCGGTGTTGCCTGCAAATTACCGTGAACAGCCGTTAACCTGAACTTCCACGACAATCTGCAGTGCAAGCTTCAGGCCCGCTGCTGGGTACGTGACAGAGGTGACCATCACCGTCGTCGACGTCCGCCGCCAAGAGCCCTGCACCGTCGTCGATGTTGGCCGCTAAGCGCCCTGCTCTGTCGCCAGCCACCAAGGGTCCTGCTCTGTCGCAGGCCGCCGAGGGCCCTTTTGTCTCACCCACCTGATTGAGGCTGCCCGCCAGAGACGCTGCTGCGTCGGGGCCGGCCGCCCACCTGTCCCTGGGATGTCTGGCGGACATTCTGTCACACTGGGGCTTGCCTCCGGGCCCCCCCCAGAGGTTTAGTTCGCCCTGTTTGGGTTGTTTTTAGTTAATTCTGTTTTGCTGGACTCCCGCCTCCCGTCCTAGGCCTCCCTCCACCCGCCCTGTTTGGGTTGTTTTTGGTTTAGTTTTTTTTTTTTTTATGGCGTCACCGCTTCGTCGGGGATGTTGCCGTCTAACCACGATTCTATGAAAATCGCTACACAGCTATCCATCTTACGTGCAGCGATTCTTAACCGGATCTCGTCAAGTTTGTTGGCAAGAGATCTTACGTTGGCCAGAGTCAGGCTTGGGAGTGTTGGTCTGTATGCTTTTAGCCGAGTCAGCAGTCCTGCCCGACAGCCTCATCGTCTTCCTCGCTTAACCTGATTTCTGAGTCTCCGGGGCGGGTACAGTGGACCTTCTGTTGTCTGGATTCCACGGTTGGTACAGTGAACTCTCGGGTTGGGTCGCAGTTCTAACAGCTCCTCTCTCCTGTATTGTATTATAGCTTGGAGTGGTGATAACATGAGTAAAAAGCCAAAAACAAAGTAAAGACACCGAAGCGCCTTAGCCGCTGCAGGAACCTGCGCCTCCTTCTTATCTCATCATATCAGGTTTTCCTGATATGTGGATGTAAAGTTGAGTGTTACACAGGACTGGACAGTGTAAGAAGTGGTTAGAACGGTGTTGGTATTTTTCATGGCTTAAGAATAATATTTAACTCTATGAACTACAGACACTGTTTCGTGTAAAGAAGTAATTATTACATTTTTTAGTTAAATCAGGTGGTAAAATAGGAAAGACTTTCTCAAAGAAGGCTGTGGGTAAAATATGAAGACAGCAGTAGGAGCTTACTTGGTGTACATTTTCTTTAAGTTTTGTAGTTTATTGGGCAGACTTCTGGTATTTTGGTTCCTGGTTCCTAGAGTCCCTAAAAGTAGAATGGGAAGCAGATCTTTTCGTTATCAGGTTCCTCTCCTGTGGAACCAACTCCCACTTTTAGCCCCTGAGACAGACACCCTGACTACTTTTAAGACTAGGCTTAAAACTTTCGAGTTGCTTAGGTTACCCTGAGCTATCTCTGTAGATATGCTGCTATAGGCTTAGAATGCTGGAGGACCTCAAGGTCTAATTCTCTCACTCTGCTGAGTTCTTCTACTGTTCTCCAGTTTTACATAATTTTTGGTTATTTAAACTTTTAACCTTATCTTCTCTCTGTATTTTTTTTCTCTTCATAGTAGGTACATCTGGTCTGGTATTCTATTAACTGCAACATCATCCAGAAGTGCAGATCATCTGTCATTAATAATAATACAGAATTTTATTTTTAATATATTTGATCTCAAATCTCAAAGTGCTACAATGGCAAACAGATAAAAACAACAACATAAAAATGAAACATAAAAACAACAACTAGGCAGAGTATGCCTTTCTAAAAAAGTACGTTTTAAGTTAGACATTCACCGTCTGCGGGGCTCTGAGATGGTCCAGGAGAGTGTTTCATATACAGGGAGCTGCGGCTTCAAAGGCTCTGTTGTTCGTCGTTTTGAGCCATTTCCTGGGCAGGACCAGACGGTGCTGCAGGCCTGACCTGGTCTGGGTTGATGTTTGGAGTGTGAGCAGTTCAGAGAGGTAAGTGTGGGCAATACAGTGTAGACAGTGATGGGTGTCCAAGAGAATATTGTATTCTATACAGAGGTGGACAGGGAGCTAGAGCAGTGTGCAGAGGATGGGGTGATGTGCTTGTATTTTCACACCCTCGTCAGGATCCTGGCAATGCTGTTCTGAACATATTGGAGCTTTTGGAGGATCCTGGAAGGAATCCAAATGTGCATTACAGTGCACATTCAGTAGTCCAACCTGGAGGAGGCAAAGGCATGGACAAGGTTTTCTGCAGCAGGGAAAAGATTCCTGGATAAATGTGTGCTTCTGTTTTTTCTGTGTATTTGCTCTGTCTTCTCAAATCCCCAGTCGGTTGTGGCAGAAGGCCGTTTCTCCACTGTGAGATCAATAAAGCTTATCTTGCACTGACCCTGGTTCTGCTGGAGGACTTTTGCTGTTAAAGGGGAAATTTCCTCTCCACTGTTGCTTAATGCGTGCTCAGTATGAGGGATTGCTGCGAACCCATCGACAATGCAGACGACTGTCCACTGTGGCTCTATGCTCTACTTTCATGAGGAGTGAATGCTGCTTGACAAGACTCGATGTAATCTGCTGGGTTTCCTTAGATAGGAAACTTTTTACTAATCTGTCTGCATGATTTGCTTGAATTGGCTTTGTAAAGTGCCTCGAAATGACATGTGTTATGAATTTGCGCTATATTAATAAAATTCAATTTAATATAATTTTGTCAAAATCAGTTTTATTTACAGGCAATTTTGGTACTGGACTTAATTTTGATGTACAGGCTACCCATCTAATTGTTCTGATTTTCTCAGTATAGAAATTTTCTAATTCACTGCAGTCCCTGGTACAGTGAAGATCAGATAAAACAGACACAGGAGGTTGCTTGTATTTTGGTATATTTCTTCTGCTGTTTCAGTCAGTAGAAATGATGTGTTCAAAGATAAGAGAAAGGTAGTTAGAAAGGGCAGCATCAATTACAGAGACCTTAGAAATGTTCTTATCCATATTGATAATCACATTCATAATATGTCTCCATTTGTTTATTGGCTGTTAATTGTTAAGTCAAATCATAAATATTAAGTATATTTACATAGTTCTTTTGCACCTCTGTCTTGAGGGTTGTCAACATGAATGTTGAAGTTAGTCATAAGCAACAAGTTTCACAGATAGATCATCAAAAACACTGGAAAAATTTGTTTCTAAGAGAAAAAAAATCCCAGTGCATGCTGCTCATGTTCTTAATTTTGCCCCTGAAAATTTATTTTCTGTCATATATTGTAGTTGCTGCCAGCTTACTGTTTGTTACTTGTCTGCCTGTTACATGATGCCTTACATGATGCGAGTGTTGAAATCTGAAGTAAAATTCCTTGTTTGGAGTTAGTCTCTCCCGCACAGTTGCCTAACTTGGCAAAATTAAAGTTGACTGATTTTGGTCTTTGTCGCCATGTAAACATTAAGAAAAAAATTACTTGAGCAATTCTCTTTACCCCAAGGGCCTGATAATAAAAAAGACAAATTTGCTCTCACAATCTCCTTTGCTCTCACAAAGGCATTTACTCTATTAGTAAAGGAGTCTCACTATTTTTCATCTAGTCATGTTTCTGTTAAAACATAACATTAAGATTATGGTCAGTAATTAAGTTATTATGTCTTTTTCAGAAAATAATTTTAATCAATGTTTAGTAAAACCACTTTAAATAACTTTGTGGTGGATATTATCTCTTACTGCTTGCGCTTGACATTGTAAAGCTTTGAAGATTGATTGTTTAGTACTGTTTCTTATCCTTTTAGCTTTGTTCTTTCTGCAACTTATTAGCACAGATATCTTACTATGAATAAAATTAAATATAATTGAATCTTATAGCTATCTCCAATCCAGGGCCCCAGTTTTTCCTGGAAATGATCATTTCTGATAAATGTACCCCTGGGGCCCAGTGTATATCACAGTTAAGTGATTTGAAGATCCTAAGGACATTCAGGTCTAACATCTGTGATACACTCCTGATCAAAATCTTAAGACCAGTCAAAAAATTGCAAGAATTTGCATTTTGCACTATTGGATCTTAAGAAGGTTCTAAGTAGAGCTTCACAATGTTAAAAGGACAAATCAGTGCAAGAGACAAGAACATTTGAGCAGGGAATTGTCTGAAAACTGCATTTATACTCAAACATGATTTTTTCAGCTGATCAAAAGTTTAAGACCATAGCTCAAAAAAACCCGAAAACCCCCCAAAACAGAAATCAAAATGTCAAAAAAAAGGACTCAGTAATGAGTAGCTCCACCATTCTTGTTGATGACTTCAAACAATCGTTTAGGCATGCTCGATGCCAGTGTTTCCAGGAGGCTAGTGGGAACGTTGCTCCAAGTGTTGAGGATGGCTTCACGAAGGGCATCCATTGTCTGGAACTGATGTCCATTTTTGTAAACTTCCCTTGCCATCCATCCCCAAATGTTCTCAATTGGGTTTAGATCCGGGGAACATGCAGGATGGTCCAAAAGAGTGATGTTATTCTCTTGGAAGAACTCCTTTGTCAGGCGGGCATTGTGAACTGCACCATTGTCCTGTTGAAAAACCCAATCATTACCACACAGACGAGGGCCCTCAGTCATGAGGGATGCCCGCTGCAACATCTCCACATAGCCAGCTGCTGTTTGACGCCCCTGCACAACCTGAAGCTCCATTGTTCCATTGAAGGAAAACGCACCCTAAATCATGATGGCGCCCCCACCACTGTGCCGTGTAGAAAACATCTCAGGTGGGATCTCCCTGTCATGCCAGTAACGTTGGAAGCCATCAGGACCATCAAGGTTACATTTTTTCTCATCAGAGAAGACAACTTTCTTCCACCTTTCAATGTCCCATGTTTGGTGCATCCTTGCAAAGTCCAAACAGGCAATTCTGTGGCGTTGAAGAAGACGTGGCCTTTGAAGACGTTTTTTGTTTCTGAAGCCCTTCTCTCGCAGATGCCGTCTGATGGTTATTGGGCTGCAGTCAGCACCAGTAATGGCCTTAATTTGGGTAGAGGATCGTCCCGTGTCTTGACGGACAGCCAATCGGATCCTGCGGCTCAGAGCTGGTGAAATTTTTTGGGGTCTTCCACTTGACTTTTTTGTTCCATAACCCTCAGGATCATTTAAAAAATGCAAAATGACTGTCTTACTGCGTCCAACCTCAGCAGCGATGGCACGTTGTGAGAGGCCTTGCTTATGCAGCTCAACAATCCTACCACGTTCAAAGTCAGTGAGCTTTTTTGCTTTTGCCATCAGGAGGTCTTGACAGTGTAAAGACTTCACAGAAAATGACATGGAATCCAGATGTTTGCACAGCTTTTGGCTTTTAAAGACTATGGTCTTAAACTTTTGATCAGCTGAAAAAATCATGTTTGAGTATAAATGCAGTTTTCAGACAATTCCCTGCTCAAATGTTCTTGTCTCTTGCACTGATTTGTCCTTTTAACATTGTGAAGCTCTACTTAGAACCTTCTTAAGATCCAATAGTGCAAAATGCAAATTCTTGCAATTTTTTGACTGGTCTTAAGATTTTGATCAGGAGTGTATGTGGCAGAGAAAAGAGTTGGTTGGGGAGATGATGGTTTAGTAGTAGAGCCTGCACAATGAAGGGGGCTGTGCGGAGAAGATGTAAGGTTTATACAGAGGGAAAATATCATTAGTAATAACATTTAACTTATTCCATCCACCTCAATCTAAAACCTTGCTTTTGTATTCTTAAGAAGATTTGTCTCCCCCTTCAAATAAATAATTAAAATACATCGGCCTTTCTTTTAATTTAAGACTATATATAATCCTTCTGATTTTTGTCTGAGGTTCTATGTATGATCTAGATTTCAGTCTTGTCATTACAGATTTGATCCGTGGCAATTCCTTCAATCTTCTTTTAGATGTACCATCAGCTGCTGGAATGATTGACGCTTTAATCCACAAGATTAATTTCACAGTCCAAGTCTTAAAACAATGTTACTGTGGGGAAGAGACAGAGATCATGCACACAGATTAACAAATATGTATTTTATGCTCTCTCTCAAGATAAGATCCTTGTCTACTGCACATGTCCACTTTTCTTCTGGACCATAAAGTGGCTGATGATTACTTTGTATGCAGCCAATATAAAACTACTTTTGATGAAGGATGATATATATATATATTTTTTTCTTCACACCTGGTCTGGCGTTCTGTTAGCTGTGACATCATCCAGGGAAGACAGATCACCCGCTATTACCATCTAATGTAGAACAGATTACTGGATCAATGTGTGCTTCTGTGCTTGTTTGTCTGTCTTGTTGTGTCTCTGCTCTGTCTTCTGTAACCCCCAGTCGGTCGAGGCAGATGACCGTTCATACTGAACCCGGTTCTGCTGGAGGTTTTGCCTTCCCATTAATGGGGAGTTTTTCTTTCCACTGTCGCTTCATGCTTGCTCAGTATGACGGATTGCTGCAAAGTCATGGACAATGCAGATGACTCTCCCTGTAGCTCTACGCTTCTCCAGGAGGAGTGAATGCTGCTTGCCGGGACTTTGATGCAATCAACTGGTTTTCTTATATAGGAAATTTTTGACCAATCTGTATAATCTGACCCAATCTATAGAATATGATTGAATTTGAATTTGTAAAGTGCCTTGAGATGACATGTTTCATGAATTGGCGCTATATACATCAAATTGAATTGAACTGAATCAAAACAAAACAAATTTAGGTTTCTATTTGTTAAGGTATCAGTCTGCACAGACACTCTTTACATACTACCTTCCATCTTTAAAAGAAACCTACCTCTATCCTTGGGTTCTTGGGATATGGGCAAGTCAATAAACTCAACACAGTGGCTGAATATTCCTTGTTGTATGTGTACATGATAATAAAACAAAATAAATAAAATTACAGGGCTGAATAAACTAAAAACATGTTAATTTGTCAATGTATATAACCTAGGGCTGGGCAAGTTAACGTGTTAATTTCGCGTTAATTCATTAGACTATTAATGGCGATATTTATTTTATCGCGCATTAACGCATGTTGCTCACATGCTTTCAGTCAGTGTCAGTCAGCACGCGCGCTGACTGCAGCGCGCTGTGTCACGGCAGCTCTCTGCTGCTCCCCCTCCCCTCTCGTACATGGCTCAGCGGCGCCAGCCAATCAGCACACAGGCTCAGCCTGGCCCGCCCACTCAGCTCTCACACAAACTCAACACACAAACAATCGCGTTGCTGAGAGAGACCGCAGCAGCGGAAAAACATGAACAGGGAAAGTAGCACCATTTGGCTTTATTTTAATACCGTAAATGAAATCAAGCTGTATGTTTTGTAAAAAGGCGGTTAATTTCAGTGGAAACACAACAAATTTATCTAAGCACGTGAAAAAACATGAGCAAGAAAACGTCGAGCCACAGAAACGGAGAGAGGAGACGAAACTTCTGTCATTGCCCCGACAGACCCACAGACTGACGTCTCTGACTGAGGCGTTTCAGTCCTCCAGGGAACAACCAGGTAGATCAGTGGTCATCTTCAGCAGCAGTTCATGTTAACTTTCAAAGCAGATATTATCTATCATATGTTACTGGAGCCCACACAGAAAATGTAATTAAGACCTTGAAAGAACCCAGTACATATATTAAAAAGTGTTATTTAAGATAAGATAACATTAGCTAATCCTTTTTTTATCCCACGATGGGGAAATTTATAGGATTAAAGCAACAGGCAGGTGCACACAACACAGACAAAATTACATAAGGATTGAAAGATATAAGAGGTGGATTAGCGAAAAAACACTGAACATAACATTATTGTTATTATTATTATTATTATTATTTAATTGGAATAATAAAATAAAAACCACAAAACCCAAAAGGTCAACAGTTTCATGATACATCAAGCTTAGGGACTGGCTAATATACAGCAGGTCAAAAAAGGCCATATTTTGGCTGCAGTGCTTGCTGTTCTCCTATGAAGAAAGGATCAACTAGTGCACTAAATTCAATAGATGGGTTGAAAATATTCCCAGGGCATGAAGTATACAGTTAAGTTGACTTTTTTTGGTGTGTGTGTGTGTGTGCGTGTGTGCGTGTGTGTGTGTGTGTGTGTGTGTGTGTGTGTGTGTGTGTGTGCGTGTGTGTGTGTGCGTGTGTGTGTGTGTGTGTGTGTGTGTGGTGGCGGTAGGTGTAGAGGGGGGCCCCAAAAAGACTGCGTTGTCCCGGGCCCTAGCAAAGCTGTCAGCTGGCCTGGTTGTAACCACTGCCAAGTTAAACTTTCTTATCACCGGAGCACCTTGAGCTTAACATATCACTTAAATGCCAAACACACTGTAGACATCACCAAACAATTCAATGACTCAGAGAAGCTAACAAATGTAATGGGCGAAGTGGATAGCTACTGTAGACCCTTTGTGTGCTTCACACTTTGGTATTGAACATAAAATGGTAATGCTGCTCCCTGCTGTTACCTTAGAAATTGCCTGTTTTTGGTAGATTTTTTCCCCATAAAGAGAATTTCCTGTCAGTGGCAATAAGCTTTAATTTATTATTATTGCTATTTTTTGTTTTACATGTTTAAGTTGAGCTTTACACTAAATATGTGTTACTGATAAGTGCTACAAATGTTACAACACTTTTGTTCATATGGCAGCAGAACATTAAAATAAAAGTGCTCTTTACACTACTTTTGAATTCATTCTTGGAGTTTGCGCATACAATGCGATTAATCATGATTAATCGGGAAAATTATGCGATTAATCGCGATTAAAGATTTTAATCGTTGCCCAGCCCTAATATAACCACAATGAAGTTTTCCTGTCTTCTCCCAACCCTCCAAAATATAAAATAAATAAAAATAAAAGAGTAGACAGCTGTTTCAACATTTTATTTACGGTTGATTTAAATATTGTTGGACACAATGGGTACTTAAAGAGGGCAGAATCATAGTTTCCAGTGATAGTTTCACACATGAAATAAATGCACATTGGAGAATAGATACCAGCAACATGCAGTACTCAAACACAGGATGACACATAGGTCAAGAAGAATATCTTAGAAAACAGTTGGTAAAAGGAAACTACTAGCAGACTTTAATTACACTAATCCAATACAAGGTATGGAAGCCACATCATACATCCCGGAATGAAGCAAAGGGCACATAGAAAAATGTACATCATAAATTGCAAATACTTCTAAAAAGTATTAATATTAAATAAACATTTGTTTTAAAATGAAAAAAATGTCAAAAATTTTCACATCCATTTGATAAAACAAAGACAAGAAATACAGGAAAACCCAGAGGACAGAAAAATCTAATTATTTAGATAAATTAAAGATTTCCAAATACAGGCAACTTATATTTACTCGATATATCAGTCATTTTATAGGGATATTAATTACATTTCCAGCCTGCTGCAATAGATGGTATGCTATCAACATCAAGATAGCAAATTTTAAACAAGTTGGTGCAGAGTTGGATTATTGATCGACTAAACTTTAGTTAAAATATCTCTGCCAGGAAAAAGTCCCACAGCATTAGTGTTGGGCATGTTTTTTAAGCAGGTGTTGTCACATTTTCTTACACAAAAAAATTGAAAAGCTGGGAGACTAGCTTAGGCTACATAAATCTGATATGTTTGCCTATATGCAACCCACATCAGTTTTTTTCATGGCAGTGTGAATGGCCCAATTCCGATCTTTTCACCTCCCAAAAAATCTGAGTCTGAACAGTCATTTCACATTTCATTCATCTTTTATGTCACTGTCCTGGCCCTCACTACATATCCACACACGTTAGTGGTAGTTAGCGCTCAATAAAAGACCATTGTTTTTAGCTGTGCTGCTTTATTCTTACCTTACTTCATCTTGCTATGATGTGGTCTAAATAATGTCAGCTCCCATTGCTCAACAGCTTTCTAATAATAACAAGGAGAGATGCCAGCCGCTATCTTTTTTTTTTCCCTCTTTGACCGCTTTTAACGAAAATTTGTTGAACACCTCTAGAAACAATTACATCCACCTTTACCTCCGTAAACAGAGCACTGTTGTGTGACGTCTCCTTCTGGTATATGCCCTTGCAGGTCACTTAAATGGTCTTTTATTTAATGGTCCCAATTTTACATCTCACGCAAATAGACTGGTTAAAACAAAACAAAAAAGATTGTGTTTTAAGGAAATTTTATTTATCTCATTTGTGTAGACTTAAGTCTAATTTCTCTTACCTTAATTTAGCAACTTCAACAAAGGAATTGAGAAAGCCAACTTTTAATTACAGAAATTTGTGATGAAATCAACATCATGTTTGGTCTCATTGATGTCACCAATCAACTCAATGTTTCAGAACCTCCAGCGACTCCCGTAAATTTGTGGCCATTCCACAATCACTGCAACCCCCCCCCCCTCATCCCCCTACTGTGACCCACCCATGGATACATTTAACTGAACTACCACTATCACCCAAATATTTTTCTTGAACCAGATTTTAATGATCCAGGCCCTTACTTTAGGGTAGACTGGCACATTTTTCTGTGTTGCAACTAGAATTGCTTAGTCCAACAGATTAAAAATGATATTTGCAACAAGTATCAGATTTGAAATCAGCCTTTCCCTTTGTTTGTTTCTTTCTATGTATGATCCTATATAATTAAACACATTTATAGATTCAAGTCAGGTTCTTAAAAGCCAAGATCACGATAAACATTCTGGCCAAAAATCAATTCAACAAAAATTACACAAATGTCAAATAACAAAAGGCAACATTTAAATTTTAAATGATTAAAACATAGCATCACTCATTTTGTTGATGTATTGCAAAATATTTCTAAGGGAATATCCTCAGTTCAACATAAAAGGATAAATAAGAGACATTCAACCCCTAAGAGGGCTGTTGAGCACTGTCTGTAGACCAAAGCAAGCTGTGTGACAAGCCACAACTCTCTACCTCCACTCCAGCTGTCACTTTATGTAAGAGTAACCCGCCCCGACAATTAGACGTTCCCCAAACGCAAACTGTTTTTGTGTTCATTTGTTATTCTGAGCCAATGTCTGTCTCATCAATTTTTTACTATGGTAAGAATTAAAGACAATAAAGTTTTTTTATTCTTTATTCTATTGAGACCACACGTCACATCACAATATCCATGTGAAACGTGAAGTAAAATCAACTGAAAACAAGAACTCTTGATGGCACAAAGACAGTCAGATACTGTTAGTTATTTTCTGGGTTATTCACACTGATCAGTACTTGGATGAGTATTCTGCACATTAGCTCAGATGCTATAGACCAGTTCACGCGTGACGTCAGCGCTACATCCGGGTCACGGTGGTTGGCAAAAACAGTACTGTTCTCGTCTACTACATGACAAAACGGGTGATTTAGAGCGTATTTTTAGTTAGTTTACTTTTGGAATCTAAACAATGTCTACCACTTGTTGTGCTCCCGGTTGCACACAGAGGCATTCCAAATTGTTGGATGCACGTTTCTGTCATTTCCCGAAGGACGAAGAAAGAAGAAAGAAATGGATAATTTCAATGAAAAGAGCGCAGGCAGACACTCCCAATGGACTGGGGGATTCATCATACTACGACAGAATATGCAGTCTACACTTCATCTCCGGTAAATACAACTTAATTCTGCTCTAGTCATTGTTCTACTTGAATAGCGGCGGAGGGGAGATGGCGATCGCTAGACGGAGTCGGGAGAAGCGGAGTCGATGCGCTGCAGCAGCAGCAGCTGCATTACGCCCCCGTTCACGGGCGCTAGTACTTCTGTGTTTACGCTGCAATGTCGCCGACACCCCCACCCATTTTAACAAGACAAAAACACCAAAATAATCCGTAGTGAACTATGTTTTTTTTTAACCTACCGGGCGGGTCTTCCTGTCTGACTCCGCGTTGGTATGTTACACAAACATGTCTGAACATCCATCCATCCATCCATGTTCTGACCCGCTTAATCCCTCATGGCGTCGCGGGCGTTGCTGGAGCCTATGTCCAGATATAATATAATTGTAGCCGTCCAGTGGTTTCATGGTTTCATGCTCTCTCGTGTGTACTGGCCTGCGTGTTTATAAGGTAGCTGTATATGTCACGGTACTGAACGCTTGGCCAGCATTTCACAGACTCGCTCCGTCCCTTCAGGCTTTTGCTGTGTGGATCTGGCAATCTGATACCATCAACCATCAACTTAGTCTTAAAACGATCTTGTGATACGTTATCTAAATAAGAAAAATACGTGGAGAACTCGTCGGTTTCTCTGTTTGCGTCTGCCATTGTGTTCGTCTTTTGCCAACCAGTCCGGCGCGCATGCGCGAAAACCCGAATCAAAACAATAACAATGAACTGGTCTATTAGTAGTGAAATTTACATATTTTGTTTGTGCAAACTTGAATAATACTTTGCTATTTTTTGTTTTGAAAGTAAAACATGTTTTGTTTGAATGTATGACATAAAATAAGTTGTTCTTTGTATGTCTTCTTTGAAGGTGAACACACAGAAATGCTTTAAACAATATAAAGTTGTATACAGTAAACAGTTTTTTATAGGCTGTTGCACTTAGCCAGGAAACATTCTAAGGTTTAGGGGCTGGGGTCATCTGACAAGGCAAATGTCTGTAAACAAATGTGGCTGAGATTAGGGGTTTAGATGAGAGTCAGTTGGGTAGATTATCACTGGAAGTCTTCACAGCCTCTAAATCATATATTTTGTGTACAGTGTTTCACATTATTGCTAATAGGTACCATGACAATTGCAGAGCCATTCACTTTGGGTGTATGTCTCTATGATGAATGCTTTACCTTAAAGACACAAAGGTTGTTTGTCGGTTTGTATTCAGTGTTATTGGGGTCTCAGTAGTAAAAACAGAAAAAAAATAATTATTTATTTTACTGCTTGTCTTTCAGTATCTAATAAAAATCTTCTTGGCATGGTGAGCGATGGATCATTTTATTTTAATATACTGGAAATGTTTCTTTTCACATTAAATCATGTTCTTGGTACCATTGAGGAGATAAATTATGATAGTACTTGGTGGAACAGTTGTTGATCAACATAATGCATGCTCCTCTTGTAATAAGTTTTACAGCAACATATATTTATTTGACCATCAGAATGAGACTTTTAACAAAAAAAGAAAAAAAAAGAACAAAGTTTGATTTCTATTCTGAAGTCAAGAAAAGACCCGGATTCTTAGAATGTTCCTTACCATTTTAACATTTTGGTAGTAACCAGATCTTTGATCTAGTTATCATTATTTTCTTCATCACTGTCTCTCATTGTGATCCCTTGCATCCCTCCTTCCCTCACCGAAGCAGTAGCTTCTTCTAAGGTCAGCCGATTTCTTACGGTCTCATACATTGTAGAGTTCAATGTCGAGTCCAGCACTCCCTGAAGACGGAAATCACGGTACTTTTTCTGTCACAAAGAATAACAGACAGTAAAGGCACTGAATATATTATTTTAAAACATTAGCTTGTGTCATAAATTGGGTTCCTTGTTTTGGTTTAAAAAGATTTTGTTCTTCTGTGAAAATAATGATAGCAGTTAATGTAGACAGGCTGCTGCACTTTCAATCAGAGAACTGTCCTGTGTGGGAGTGAAATTTGGGAAGTTTCCATCAGCAGTTGGATGCATGAAACATTTGGTGTGTTATACAGGCCCATATTTGTAAACAGCTAAAAATCTTTGGATATGGGATTGTACATTTAGTTTAACTTTCTGAAAATTTACACAACTTTACTTACTGGACAACAACAGTTGAATTATCTATAAAACAGTAATTAATTGTTAGAAAGTGTTTTTTTTCCCCCATACTTCTCTTTTATACATGCATACTGAAGCATGTTCCAAAGCTCTCATGGTGATGACATCAACGGCCTGACTCAATGTATCACTGACTACATGACCTGTGTGGAGAGCATTGTGCTTACACGACGGCTATGGTGCTTTCCAAACAACCCCCCCTGGGTGACCCCTGAGCCGAAAGTCCTCCTGAACCAGAAGAAGAGGGATTTCAACTCAGGGGACAGAGAGAAGCAGTGTAGAGCTCAGCGGGAGCTCCAATGGAGGATCAGGGCGGCAAAGAAAAACAATGGGAGAGAGATGGAGGAGAAGCTGGCGCAAACAACGTCAGGGATGTGGGGAGAGGCCTCAAGAACATCTCTGGCTTTGGGCAGAGGACCAGCAGGGCTGCAGACAGTGACACCAAGTTTGCAGATGAGTTAAACAGGTTCCTCACCCGGTTTGACTCCCCCCACACTGGCCCCCTCACTGCCCTCAACTCTTCATACGTCTACAACCCCCAGACCCCAGAGACCTATCCTCTCCCCCACCACCACTCTCACCAACCCCCAACCCATCCACACCTTCAGTCCTCCCAAAAGAGACGCCACCCAACTCCATCCCCCCTCCACCCCCCTCTCCTCAGAGCCTGTCTTCCTCCCCCTTCACAGTCACTTCAATGCAGGTGAGAGGCCAGCTGATGAGGCTGAAACAGAGGAAAGCCTCAGGACCGGACGGCTCCCAAGGCTGCTGAGGACCTGTGCAGACGAGCTCTGTGAGGTCCTCAGCTACATCTACAACCTGAGCCTCAGCCTGGGGGTGGTCCCCACCCTGTGGAAGACTTCCTGTGTGGTAGCGGTTCCCAAAACGCCGCAAGCCAGGGAACCGGCCCACTTTAGACCAGTCACCCTGACCTCCCACCTGATGAAGACCATGGAGCGCCTCATCCTCACACACCTACGCACCATGGTGAGCCCCACCCTGGACCTGCTGCAGTTTGCCTACTGGCCCAACATCGGAATAGAGGACGCCATCATCTACCTGCTGCAGCGGGCGCTCACCCACCTGGAGACCACCGGGAGCGCTGTGAAAGTCATGTTTTTTGACTTCTCCAACGCTTTCAACACCATCAGACCGGTGCTGCTGAGGGGGAAGCTGGAGGACGCTGGAGTGGACAAACATCTTGGTGCCTGGACCATCAACTACCTCACTGACCACCCTCAGCAGGTGCGGCTGCACGGCTGTCAGTCAGAGGTGGCAGTCTGTGGCAGTCTGCAGCACTGGGGCCCCGAGGGCACCGTCCTGTCTCCATTTCTTTTCACCCTCTACACCTCAGACTTCACCGACAACACAGACAGCTGCCACCTTCAGAAGTTCTCTGACGACACAGCCATTTTGGGCTACGTGTCGGAGGGGAACAAGCTGGAGTACCGGTCGGTCATCATGACCTTCGTGGACTGGTGTGAGAAGAACCACCGCCAAGCTTACATCCATCATGGACAACACCTTTCACCCCCTGCACCAGACTGTAGAGGAACTAAGCAGCTCCTTTAGTGACAGACTTATATACCCCGTGTAAAGAGGAGCGCTACCGCAGGTCATTCATCCCTGCTGCCATCCGACTTTACAATGCCACTGCACTATAACCTGGTGTAATAACACTGCAATAACGGTGCAATAACTACTGTGCAATAACTATTTAATACCCTGTGCAATAACCTGTGTAATAATCCTGTACAATAAGAGACTTAACCTATTTCAGCTATCCCACTTATTTTATTTATCCTTTTTTATTTAACAAACCAGAAACCGCACTTTTGTCTTTTACCTGTTACCACTTTAATATACGACCTTAAATCCATATGTATATAAGTCACCATAATATATCTGGATTGCACTGTATATATCTGGACTGCACAATATATACTCCATGTACAGGGGTTGGACAAAAAAACTGAAACACCTGGTTTTAGACCAAAATCATTTATTAGTATGGTGTAGGGCCAATACAGCGTCAATTGGTCTTGGGAATGACATATACAAGTCCTGCACAGTGGTCAGAGGAATTCTAAGCCATTTTTCTTGCTGGATAGTGGCCAGGTCACGACGTGAATCTGGTGGAGGAAAATGTTTCCTGACTCGCTCCTCCAAAACACCCAAAGTGGCTCAATAATATTTAGATCCGGTGACTGTGCAGGCCATGGGAGATGTTCAACTTCACTTTCATGTTCATCAAACCAATCTTTCACCAGTCTTGCTGTGTGTATTGGTGCATTGTCATCCTGATACACGTCACCTCAATGTTTGAGCCATTGGATGCACATGGTCCACCAGAATGGTTTGGTAGTCCTTGGCAGTGACGCGCCCATCTAGCACAAGTATGGGGCCAAGGGAATGCCATGATATGGCAGCCCAAACCATCACTGATCCACCTCCATGCTTCACTCTGGGCATGCAACAGTCTGGGTGGTACGCTTCTTTGGGGCTTCTCCACACCGTAACTCTCCCGCATGTGGGGAAAACAGTAAAGGTGGACTCATCAGAGAACAATACATGTTTCAAATTGTCCACAGCCCAAGATTTGTGCTCCTTGCACCATTGAAACCGGCGTTTGGCATTGGCACGAGTGACCAAAGGTTTGGCTATAGCAGCCCGGCCGTGTATATTGACCCTGTGGAGCTCCCAACGGACAGTTTTGGTGGAAACAGGAGAGTTGAGGTGCACATTTAATTCTGCCGTGATTTGGGGAGCCGTGGTTTTATGTTTTTTGGATACAATCCGGGTTAGCACCCGAACATCCCTTTCAGACAGCTTCCTCTTGCGTCCACAGTTAATCCTGTTGGATGTGGTTCGTCCTTCTTGGTGGTATGCTGACATTACCCTGGATGCCGTGGCTCTTGATACATCACAAAGACTTGCTGTCTTGGTCACAGATGCGCCAGCAAGACGTGCACCAACAATTTGTCCTCTTTTGAACTCTGGTATGTCACCCATAATGTTGTGTGCATTGCAATATTTTGAGCAAAACTGTGCTCTTACCCTGCTAATTGGACCTTCACACTCTGCTCTTATTGGTTCAATGTGCAATTAATGAAGATTGGCCACCAGGCGGGTCCAATTTAGCCATGAAACCTCCCACACTAAAATGAGAGGTGTTTCAGTTTCATTGTCCAACCCCTGTACCTTTTCCTCCTTTGTGCACCTTCTGTTGATTATAAGAGCCGATGTGACATGTGAATTTCTCCATTGTGAGATCAATAAAGTTTTATCTTATTTTATCTTATCTTAACATATTCATATGGTCAACTTTAACAATCAGCTTGTATTTAAATATGTGGTGGATGTTCTCACTTTGACAATCCTGATGAGTATCTTCAGTTGATAAATATGTAGCTGCAGGTCCATGCGGTCAGTCAGCCATGTTCCAATAAGGTTCATACTGCTGGTGTACCATTGCTGTAGCAAAAACAAAATCACAGTGCAGAATATGCACTTTACATGATGCACATAACCAAATGCAGAATGTGACATACAAAACAATGGCATCCCTAAAAAGTGTGGTGCTTAGATTTTCTGACAGATCTAATTAGACCCGAGAACCAAAGATCACTGTATCTGTTGCTCATATAAATAAATTGCTTTCTTGGAGGATTAAACATGCTCAGATTCTTTAAAGGAGAAGTCTGGTCATATTCAGAATTCAAACTTCTGAAAGTACTTTAAATATAAAATTATTACATACTGTTCAATAAATGATAAGTTCTTAATTAAGAGCAATTTTGATTTTTCATTTTCATTCAACAAAACTACATGCTTATACTCTAGCATCATCCATGCCGTGCCCCTGAAAACACAGAGGTAAATGTTATCTTGGTGATGTCCCCCTTTTTAAATATATTGTCATCAACCTGAGTTAAAAAAAACAACAAACAAAACAACAATTTTGTTGTTGCTTGGTACCGGATACTGGAATCTCTTGTTGGAGTGATTTGGTGGTAACATTGTGGTGGTAGTGTTCAATAAATGTTGGCCTAAGTCCCTCATGTAAAGTCTGATTTGTATAAAAATGGATATGATTAGTATTAGGCCAGCCCCAAACAGTTATCTATAAACATTTTATATGGGTCCTACAAATTGGATCTACTACAATTTCCATAAATATTTTTTATACTCAGTCCAGACTCCTTTTTTTGACATAGTTTTTAATTTAGACAAATACATGTAATAGCTGAGGACACATCCTGTTATTATTATCCTTTACAGAGAAAGCTCCACAACAAATCTGGCCCACATCGGTTAAAGCGTGTCCAAATTATGAAGTGTCAAATATCCATTTTGTACCCCTTTTTGCCTCTGCAACATGCTGAAGAA
Source organism: Fundulus diaphanus (assembly GCA_037039145.1). Classification (NCBI taxonomy): domain Eukaryota; kingdom Metazoa; phylum Chordata; class Actinopteri; order Cyprinodontiformes; family Fundulidae; genus Fundulus; species Fundulus diaphanus. The sequence continues at coordinate 61,409,141 of CM073126.1, read as the reverse complement.
ATGCTCCAAAGACACCAAAATCACACATTCCACTCATGATAATTAAGACAGAGGGCTGCAGCTGTCATTGAATCTCCATGACAACGGTGCTAGCCAGTGGCTCCTAGGAGGTCAGGGACATGCTCCATTGGCTTAGCATGGCACCTTTCGACGGCCACTGCGGGGGCTGTGAAGTCCGTAGGAACCTGAAATTCGCAGTGTTACTTCCTAGTAATATTTTTTATGGTACGGTAGGCACCACGAGGCAGGCGCCTTATTAAATTTCTTCAGAAATTTTCTAGTTATTGTTGTTATTTCAGCTTTTGACATTATGTTCTCTCTGTTTTTTCTCTTCATAGTAGCTACATCTGTCCTGGTGTTCTGTTTAACTGTGACAACATTCTGAGGGGCACATTGGCTGAGCTACTGCTGCCAACAACTTCATCTATAGATGATACAGCTGGCCCTGACTCTCAGAGTCTAACCCTTTTCTCTCCTAAACATAGCTATCGGCTGAGCTTTTACAACTGCCAACTAATTGTATGTTTTCTCTTTTATTCTCTAGTTTGGAAAGATGACTCTGGGCAAGGGCTTGGCTAAGTTTATTTCCTTTACACAGCCACCTTTGGAGCTAGTCTGCTATTACCCTCTATAACATAGGAATTCTCTTTTATAGCCCTTTATTGAGTACTGAGTACTCCAAAGCACTTTGGACTACAATCTGTCATTCACTCACATTCCCAGGTTGACAGTGGTAAGATACATTGTAGCCACAGCTGCCCTCGGGCAAACTCACAGAAAGTGGCACTGCCATACAATGGTTGTCATGAGACAATCTAACCCTTGACAGAGAGAAGCTGTTCCTGGATCACAGCTTCTGTGTTCTTTTTGCGTGTATGCTCTGTCTTCTTTAACCCCCAGTCGGTCATGGTAGATGGCCATTCACAGTGAACCTGGTTCTGCTGGAGGTTTCTTCCTGTTAAAGGGAAGTTCTCCTCTCCACCGTTGCTACATGCATGCATGGTATGAGGGCTTGCTTCAAAGTCTACGAAACAATGCAAGCTGTCCACTGTTGCTACGCGTTCTTTCGGGAGGAGTGAATGTTGCAACTCATGTGTTGTAATTTGGGGCTGTATAAATAGAATTTATTTGAATACAATTTTCCAATTGACAGTTACAGCAACATTTCAACTGCAGAAGATCTCTCTGTTTCTCAGCTGTCACATAGCTCCAAAACATGCTTAAACTGATGGGTAACTAAAAACAACAAATATGGTGCCACAACAGCAAGAATTTTTCAATAAAAGTGATATACTTTTTTACAGTCAAAGCCCTTATTTAGAGAGCGAAAGTTCAGATGGTCTGTAAAATAGTAAAAGGCTTTGGCCTTTAAAAATAAATGTATTTAAGATATGATGCTTTATTTGTCATTATATATACAAGGTATAGACAATGACATTTCGTAGATCAGATGGAGGGTTAGCCTGAGCTGCTGCGACTGAGCGCGCTGCAACTAATGGCCGACATCACCAGCAAGTATTTTAGTGGTAGCGCCCGGAGGAGACACGGGAAGAACATGCAAACTCCACACAGAAAGGGCCCTGCCAAGCCCAGGACTCAAACCCAGACCTTCTTGCTGTGAGGCAAGAGCGCTAACCAGGGCGATTAGGGGAAAAAGAATAAATAAAAATAAAACCTTTGGGTGCTGTAAGAAAAGAGGGAAGAAGTAATGTGTCCAGAGGAAATGCTGCGGTCAGAACATGTCAGTACTACAATACACATATAATCATACCATCAGCTTATTTCAATTCAACAACCGTTTATGCAACCTTTTATGTTTAAAAAGATAGTTGGCAGAAAGTTATCAAAGGTAGTCCAACCATTTGCATTGATTCATTAACTTTGCACCAATGAAATCTCTGGAGCAGTGGTTCCCAAACTTTTTTAGTCGCACATCCTCTTCTGTGTCCCAACCGGGTTGACGCACCTGAAAAAAACTAAATAAAAAAATGCAACAGGCTTTTTTATAGCCACATTAAAGGTGACATGATTAATCATGCTCAAATGACCAGAAAACACACAAAAATAAATAAATAAAACTGCAATTGCAGTTACAATAACACAACCATCATAACACAGGTTATGGAAATAAAATTAGAACAGAATTTTAGTTAAATTGCTATAATGTTATAACCTGTCCCTAGCCAGATGTATTTCGCTCCGCCTAGCTCCACTCACATCCATCTGGGACTGATCCATAGGAATGGCCTTTTTTGAAGGCTGGGCCTTATCAAAAATCCTTGCATATGATTGGATAAGCCACTTGTCTGTCATCTTTATCGACGTGCTATTTCAACCACTCACAGCGAAGCTAACCCGTGACGTTGTGAGAGCGACGCAGGAAAAAACAAAACTTTTTTTTTTTTAAATGTGTTTGCGGCTCTAGTGGCATGCGTTTTATTGACAGTGAGCTGGCAGGAAGAGGGGGGAAGACAGGCGGCAAAGCGCCGCGGGTCGGAGTCGATCCCGGGCCGACCGCGTCGAGGACTAAAGGCCTCCTAATATGGTTTGCGCTAACCGCTCCGCCACGGGCGCGCCCTGGAAAACAAAACTTGCCAAATTCGGTCGAGAGAAGGGCGAAAACATCGTTTCCACCAACAAAAGCCTTCAGAGCCGTTCTCTGATGTTCTTTTAATGAAACAATACTAGGTAGATTGGACAACACGGAAGAAATAGCAGCATCAATGCTAACGCTTGCTTCCTCGATGTGAGCCGCCATTGTTTGAATCAAAACAGTCTCACGGTCGCTTCTCCACTACATCACATCTATGAAACTCCAGCCCTGCGTCCTGATTGGCTGGACATTAAAATTGGTTGGAGAAATCACTCTCTATGGGAGAGGTCCCAGATGGATGTGAGTGAAGCTAGGCAGAGCGATATCAATCTGGCTAAGGTCAAGTTAATAATGTTACACACAACATCCACAACAGGATCTAAATCTGAGTCTGACTCACAATTTATGCCACAGAATAGAAACACAAAGCAGTTTAATTTGATTTGTGTCCGATGACGAGAGAGAGAGATATTATGCCATCATGCCATGGCAAAATTCAGATTTAATTTTGAACAACATGTGACATGGGGAAGGAATCAAAATGGATTGTGAGCAAGGAAGTTCACACCCACGCCGAGACAGCCCCTCACATCAGGGATTCCCTGCTATGAGCCTAGACCAGACTCTCAGTCTCCGCACTTCTTCCTGGAGCTCTTGAGGAGAGAGAGTCCCCTTGGACAAGCCAACCAGGCATGGGGCCTCATGCGACCCAAAAGACCCACAAGCCAGCACAGGGGGGAAATATCTCTTCGTCTGGAGGACCCAACTGGGTTCGGAGATCTGCCGACTAGAATCAGAGCTAAGTTTGCAGTCTGACTTCTGCGCAACCAGCCGCTGAAGTAAAGAATGCCAAAACCAGCTTTGTTTATTCTTCTCAGCTGTTGCAGGAAGCTGATTCCAGACAACAAGGAGCGGCCGAAAGGTCGGCACATGACCCACTTTCCGAAGCTGAGGGCAAAACCTGGATTGAAATCGCCTGCTGCATGCCGGAGACTCGGCTGCGACCTAATCAGAGACTGCAGGCAGGACGTCGGACCGGCCTACCCTGTTACAACCACATTTCGGCTAGCTGCAGAGCCGCATGTCTGCTGCTGAAATGACAAACATTTTCCCAGGACCTAACGGCTCGTTCGACCAGGATCCTGTTTGTGGATTTCAGCTCTGCCTTCAATACAATCATCCCAGCTCTGCTTCAGGAGAAGCTCTCCCAGCTGAATGTGCCGACTCCACCTGCAGGTGGATTACAGACTTCCTGTCTGACAGGAAGCAGCACGTAAAGCTGGGAAAACATGACTCTGACTCAGCTCATCAGCACTGGTTCCCCCCAGGGCTGTGTTCTTTCTCCTCTGCTCTTCTCCCTGTACACCAAAAGCTGCACCTCCAGTCATCAGTCTGTCAAGCTCCTGAAGTTCGGGGACGACACCACTCTCATCGGACTTATCTCTGATGGTGGCGAGTCCGCCTACAGGTGGGAGGCTGACCATCTGGCGACCTGGTGCAGAGAGAACAACCTGGAGCTTAACGCTGTAAAAACAGTGGAGATGGTTGTGGACTTCAGGAAGAACTCAGCCCCAGCTACCCCCATCACCATCTGTGACTCCGCCATTGACACTGTGGAGTCTTTCCGCTTCCTGGGAACTATCATCTCCCAGGATCTAAAGTGGGAGCTGAAAATCAACTCGCTCACTAAGAAAGCCCAGCAGAGGATGTACTTCCTACAGCAGCTGAAGAAATTCAACCTGCCAAGGTCAATGATGGTGCAGTTCTTCTCCTCCATCATTGAGTCCATCCTCACCTCCTCCATCACCATCTGGTACGCTGGTGCCACCGCCAAGGACAAGGGCAGACTGCAGCGTGTCATCAGGTCTGCAGAGAAGGTGATTGGCTGCAATCTTCCATCTCTCCAGGACCTGTTCGCCTCCAGGACTCTGAGGCGTGCAGGGAAGATTGTGGCTGATCCCTCGCACCCCAGTCACAGACTATTTCAGTCACTTCCCTCTGGCAGGAGGCTGCAGTCCATCAGGACCAAAACCTCACGCCACAAGAACAATTTCTTCCCATCTGCTACCAGCCTTATGAACAATGCCAAGAGCCGCCCGTGAAACTGGACACTGTCTCTCTCCCCGTTCAGGACTTACAAGCTTCTGCGTTACATTAACGCACAGTTTACTGAGTGTATATAGCTTCTGTATATATATATCCTTTTTATTTTACTGTATTTTTATTTTTTGTCTGCACCATCAACACCAAGTCAAATTCCTTGTAAGTGCAAACCTACTTGGCGATTAAACTTGATTCTGATTCTCTTCTGATTCTGGTTCAGCGAGGTTTGCTTCGTTTCGCTCCACCATCATTCGATATTGCTATGAGCATTATTATAGCATTAACACAGAATATTAATGTCGATTTAAAGGCGTTTTGTATAACTTTAGAAGTAACCGAATTTAGCGACCGATCGCTACAGCGACCTCTAGCCTCCCGGAGGTATAATCACATCAGTAAAATCAAGTGTTCCTAAGGTTTACCGATTCTTACTGAGAAAATCCTTCTTCAAAATGTTAGTTCATCAAATAATGTTTTGTTTAACTAAGGATTTGCATTGTGAATGGGTTGAAACACATACCAAATGTTGTTCTCAATTAGTTAAGCTAATTTAAGATCATTTTTTAACTTTGGTTCTTTAACTCAGATCTGCAGTGAACCAGGATTCACTGAATTAGTCTGATGATGATCAACCACTTTGTTTTTGTCTTTTGTGCCTTTTAGTGCATACATAATTCCTTATCTTAGCTTCTTTTTATTTTCATCTAGCTAAGTAATTTAGTTAAGTCTCACTAGCCTAGTAGAGAGGATTTGGTGATTGAAATATAGTATTAATTCAGATAAACAGCATTATATAGTGATGTTCTCTGGATGTTAATTTTATTTCTGTCAATAAATTCTTGAACTTGAAGAGAAGTTGTCACTCATTCTATGTGTGTGCATAGTTTGCTGTTAAAAGATCACCAGTGCTCGAATCATCCCCTTCAGCTATTGTCCTGATATCAGCTCTTGGGCTGATATCTACCGGGCAATACATAACAGACAGTTATTTATTAAACATTAAATAACTTTAAAACAGTGTATAATTGCACAACAGAGAGCACTTTGGTAGAGATGCCTAGAGTAACAATAACAGAGCGCCGGCCTCGATAGCGCTGTTATTAATCAGAGAAATAAAACATTATTTCCTGATTGTTTCACAGCGGTTACATTCAGCAGATAAACACGCCCATGGCAGCACACCTCAGCTCACCCTCTACCATCGCACTCACTGACCACAGGTTGCCGGTGTCATGATTTGTTTATGGATGAACCCGGACAGAGCACGCGCACACAGAGCTGAACTTGAGAGTTTATTGTAACAGTGGATGATGGATGACATGAAGAAGCAGAGTCGATTACCAAGCGGAGTTGTAGGGTGCAGAAGCTGGCTGGCAGGTACAGAGCGGAGCTGATTGTCCAGACACGGCGGAGCTGCGCTGCTGCAGAACCGAGAGTGAAGCCAGAGACCATGGAGACGGGAACGGAGGAACAGAGTCCAGCAGCGCAGCAAACAGGAACACAACAGGACAGACGGGAACCAAGACGGGAGGACAGGCATGGTGTTGGGTTGACTGAAGACGAGCCGGCAACGAAGAACAAACTGAGGTGAGTATTTAAAGCAGGGTGAGCAGGTGGAGCCAGTCACAGGTGATTGCAGCCTGACAGGTGATCCTGATCAGGCTGCGCTGGGAAGGAGGAAGCAGGAACTGCTAAAAATGCAGCCATCAGGCTGCATCATGACAGCCGGTTTCCCTGTTCATGTCTGTTTATGCGCTAAAACCGCATCTTTAAAATGAAATGCACCTGTCTGAATCACAATGAAAAGTACTGCAGCTCTGTGCGTGAACATAGTCAAGAAATCACGTCAATTTTACCAGCAGCAGCAGCGGAGGCTGCAGCGGTGTGGGCGTGACATGCGCATCCGTGGTTGTCACTGGTTCAATCACGGCAGCATGGGCAGCGCTGTTTATAGGTGCTGCGCGATCGATAGACAGACAGTCACTGAATTCAAAGGAGAAGTCCGGTCAAAATCAGAATTTAAACTGCTGAAAGTACTTTAAATATAAAATTATTACATACTGTTCAATAAATGATAAGCTTTTTTAATTAAGAGTAATTTTTATTTGAAGGTCCTTTTATGGGGGCCGCCATCTTGGTGAAGAACAGTACTGCCACCTCCCAGTTTGTGACGTTTTGTCGCGGGATCGACTGTAGAGCAAGTCCCAATGCCCTATCTGTCCCCTTGTAAATAAATAAAAAACAATAGCTCTCGCAAATTTCAATGGTGAAGTCCTTTGGAAATCCGAAATAATTGTTTCTGTTCGCAGCTGTGTACAACAGCTCCTATTGAGTTTGCTTGTAAAGCGCAGCGAACTGCCGTCGGCTCTCTGCGATGTTACGTCACAGGATGTGATGCCCCCATACACAGTGATCCAGACGACAATTTATGCTTTTTTTTCTTATTGATTAACGCTAAATTCATTAAATAACCACAAACGTTTTAGGTATAGCTAATGATCCCCTGATTTTTCCTTGTTGACCGGACTTCTCCTTTAATCTTGTAAATAAAACCTTCGGCCCGAATTCTATTTTTCCTCTGCTGACGTAAATGACGTAGTCAGGAAGAGAGGAAGAGACATTTTCTGATTCTCGTTCGTTTTCTTCTCCTGGATCAGTTGCAATTCTCTCCTCTGTTGCCTCCAATTCCTCTCTGTCTTGGTCCCTCTCCTCCTTCATCCCTGACTTTGACCGTAGATGTCTCATCTGCATTACAGTTTCCCTGACTTCAGCCAATTAAGCATATTTGCGAGAATGATTGAAGTAGAGGCCACAAGATAGGTGTTCATATACAGCACAATGCAAATATTTCATCTTAAAATGAAGCGTAGAAGATTTCTTCTAAATAAATAATTTTTCGTCTGAATACTGTATCATTCCGTTATGACACCCAAGCACCAGACGGAGGTTTTACTGCTAACACTTTATTTTAGGACAAACAGAACAGGACAGCTTTCACAGAGTAATCCGCCAGTCCCCTGAGCCACCACTCCTCCCCCCGGAAGCCACACATTTCTTCTGGTATAAACCCAAAACAATCTAACTTAAAGAAACAGTAAGTGTGCAACAGCACTTAGCAATAAAGTCTAATACAGATCATTATGATACATTTTTATTTATTGATTAAATGTACAGTTTTTGATTTTAATTTTTACAAAGGAAATGTTTATCTATACGTCTTTATGGTGTGGGGAAAAAACACCTTCACACTGCCATTACATTTTTCTAGTGCCAGCTTGCGCGCAACACACTTTGAGAATCCCTGCTCTAGAGAAATCTGTGAGAAATGGATGAATAAAAACGTAAATAATTAATTATAAATAAAAAGTAAATAAAACAAAAAATACAAATGTTGGGAATATTGTATATGCAGGAACGTCTTGAAGATTTTTTTCAAGGGTTTGGGGCAGAGAAGCATAGTGGGGAGAAGAAGCTGATCTGTTCCAAACGGCCTTACAGAGTTAAAATATTGGGTATTCGCACAACGCTGCGCTGATTTAGTAGTGTTCTTTGGGTCAGATCCACCGCCACAGAGAAAAGGTCCTGGAGCCTCTACACAGACAGTGACAGCTTCTTGCTGGGGGTTTCCTCCACACCGCAGTGGCTGTTGTCTGTGTGAAGCCCAGGCTGGGCTTCGCTCCACGCTGCTGCAGGAGCAGTCTCTCTCCTGCAGAAGGCTGCCATTGCGGCTGCAGCCATGTAAGGTTGTAGTGTAAAGAAAAACAAATTTTTGAACCACACCCTCTTCAGAGACAAAACTTAACAACTTTCAGTGTATCCAGTGAATCCCTCTCCTAGTATTGAGTCAGCAAATCGCAGCTATTTTTCCCCCCTTGTTCCACTGTCAGCTGGCTGGCCACACCCAAGGTCAATCACTGCATAGCAGTCTGCTCATGTCTTCTCTACTCGACTACCACCGTACTGGCCTCTGAATAGGGTAGAGATAATTCAGCCTGGTAGGGAAAATAATGCAGTCCGAAAAACTCTAAAAGCGCACGGAATGGAGTGCAGCTAAGGTGAGTCCATAGAAAGTCCCATAAAAGGCAATATTTTAAAACACAACACGACATTAGGAACTATATTGCATTGTTCGACCACGAAGCAAAAATGAAACAGCTATTCTTACCTGTAAAGAGGAGGGGCATCAAACTTGCTTTATCAAAGCCCTCCATCATCACCACACAGGAAAGAAAGTGAAGCTTACAAAGCTGATTGAAACTTATTTCTGCAGGGATCAGCAGTTAGTACAGTCATTGGTAATTAGGTTGTTTATGGCATGGAGGTTTCTTTATACAATAAGAATCCATCTTAATGATATTTCACTGAAACGGCAACCACCTTACACTACTATAACACAAAGGAAAGTGATGGGATCACAAGCTGGTAAGATAACTCTAGCTTGTGATCCATGGACAGCTATTGCCACAAAACCTGCATCTTATACAGCCTGTTTATTTAGATAAAAATGGGTTCAATAAAACTGTAGCAAGGAAATGGCAGATAGCTAAGAAGAACTTAGTTTTAGTTACAGGTAAGGTGAGAGATCTTGAACTCATGACCTTCTGCACCGTGATTGAATCAAATCATAAATGGACTATTCTCGTTCCTACTCAATATTGTAGTAAAAATCTGTGCTAACTCCTTTGCATAATTGTTGAAAAAATAAATTTGGGAAAGTAGTTTGTGCAGAATTTTTTTTTATCACACAATGTATTCTTGTAGACCTGAAAATGGATTGATAATGTTGGTACATGTAGATCATGCTTGCTTAAAAGGACAGTACACGTATGCCAGGAAAAATTGCTATCATGAAGCAGTGCTCGGGTGAATCAGTGAAGTGACCTGGTGCCAGCAGCTTCCTATCTGTCACTGTGTGCCTGTGAAGGCTTCAGTGCGGCAGCAGGCCTGTGATCGCGCCCCGAGCACAACCCCCTGCTGAGAGGCCAGGCCTGGAGTGACTGATCCACTGACTGGCTGCTGTCCCTCCCTCCGTTACCCACTCCTCCTTCCCTTCTTTTTCTGTAGATTTTGCACCTTGCCACGCAGGTCCCATCTGCAGCCATGTTTTTTTACAGCAGCCATTTTGTACTTGTTCTGTTTTTTTATTATTTCTGTTTAAATGGAAGTGAGCATCTTTTTCAAACAAATCATGAAAATGTTAAACAGTTTAACACTGTATCACTTCAATAATTTCTACCTAAAGCCTACAGAATGCGTGCGGTCTTGGATATTGCCCATAATTTTGTTCCCGTTCCTAAAAGTAACTTCTGATAGAATTACAGTGTGTAAAATCAAATTAATCAGCACATCAATCAGAGAGAGTTTTGGCATCTGTGGAAATTGCAGATTTTATACACACACAAACTAAATATTTCAAATTTTTTAGATCTTTCATCATCTCTTTCGAGTTAATAAACCTTTTTCTTGCGGTCAATGTAATTTATCATTTTGGTATAGAGAGAAGTCAAAAAATAATTGTCTCCAGAACCAAAGGGAACAAAGTGGTTAATGAGGTAAAGGCACACGTGTTTGTTTGACATGCTCAGCTAAAGTCAGCTAAAGTCAACTTTCTTAACATGCTGAAACTAGACTGCCTTAACCTTAAAGGACTGCCACCACATCTTACTGTAACTATAATATACAGTCATGGACTTTCCATGACTAGCTAGGATACTAAGTATATAAGAACAGACAAATTATCTGTTAGAACTGTTAAGTTCTATTTTATAGGCTTCAGAAGGATCGGCAGGGGGCTAGAATGTACTGGCAGCCAAAACAAGCGTAATATTGCTCTGAATAAATAATGCCATAACCCGACAGGGATCAAATCTGTGACATTCTAACAAGCGCCATTTTGCGTCTTTAACCGCATTATCTGTGTGTGCACATTTGTGTGTTTTGTCACTTTACAACATTGTGATGAAATTCTACCTATACACAGGCGATATGTGATTTGCAACACACACACATTCCCACATACAAAATCTACATCTGCTAGTCCATCCCCCTTTGAGTGAGAGCTAGGAGAGCGACCTCCTGCCCCCATTTGACACCAACTCATAGCTCCCACTGAAAACCTCACTTGTTTTCACACCCACATCTTCACACAGCACTTTAAGGGGGAGGGAATATTTGATACAAAAACAGTAGACCTCTGCATGTTTCCCTACATATTCTCATCCTTAAAATGACCTATTTTCACTTCTGAGAGGAAGTCTTCAAATTATTAGAAACATATGACAGCCAAAGCTCAGAGATCCAAAGTGCTCATGCTGAGGGGTGTTTTTTTATTATTATTACTGTGTGGTTATGCTTTGACAGCTTCTTCTCAGCTGGTACTGATGAAGGCCCGTTTTGTGAACAAAAAATAAAATAAAATAATGGAAAAGTAATGCTTTAAATCTTTTAATAAGTTGTGAAGTTGTGCAGATGACTTGCCTACGGCTGCATCCGAAGAGATCTAATTGTTAAGGACTCTTTAGCCAAAGCAGAAGTACGTCAGAGTTCACTATGATAAATGCTATCTGAATAGTGCTGTCAGTAAGGAAGGAGGTAGAAAAGGAGCCACTGTGCTTATGGTCATAATTCCTTTAGCATAGGGAGCTCACAATGTCTTTACTGGCGCTCAATCAGAGCCGACAGGAGGAGAGAAAGCAGTAAGAAGAGAGGAGGGTGCGTAGCTGTGTTCATTAATAACCGATGGTGTAGATCTGAACATGTTACGATTAAACAGAGGATTTGCACAATGGACATTTAGCTGCTAGCTATTGGACTAAAGTACATGTTTCCCAGAGAGTTCTCACATGTGATGGTGAAAACAGCGTACGTCCCTCCTTTCCACAAACAACGAGGCATCCTGTGACATCATCAGTAGCGCTGTGAGCGGAATTTAAGCAAAACACCCCCAGGCTCTTCTTCTCAACTCAGGGGACTTTAATCATGTATCCTTGTCCTTCATCCTCCCCACATGTAAACAATATGTTACCTGCAAAACTAGAGACAGTAAAATTGTATGCATGTTAATATCCAACTGCTTCCTCCCAGCTACAGCAAGCGGCTGTATGTTAATTGCATACACACACACAACCACAGCTGTAGGGCAACAATATCAGTGAAGTCTGGAAAAGCCAAAAAAAACATATCAGGTCACAAACAGAACCCCCAGGCTGCAGGTGACTTGAGATGGGTGAATGAGCTGAACCAGCACTTCATGAGGTTTGACCAGCCTGCCTCCCCAACTCAGGCTAACATGCTGCAGACACCCTCATCCTGGACCCAGAATTGCACATCTTTCAGTCCTCAGCTTGTCATCCACCCCCTCCGCTATGGATAACTCCACTAATGAGCCCCCACCAACCCCTGTCCTTCTCAACGCTCCAAGTGAGGAACATTCTGCGGAAGACTAAAATGAGAAAGGCTGCAGGTCCAGATGGCATCAGTTCCAGGCTCCTGAGGTGCTACGCGGATGAGCTGTGTGGTATCATGGGGCACATCTTCAACATTAGTCTGAAGCAGAGGAGAGTACCACAGCTGTGGAAAACCTCCTGTGTGGTACCAGTGTCTAAGACCACACACCCCAGAGACCTCAACAGCTACAGGCCAGATGCACTAACATTGCACCTAATGAAGACCCTTGAGAGGCTGATCCTCAACCATCTTCACCCCTTGGCATCTTCACCCCTTGGCGCTCCTGAAGACCTTCTTTAACTCTGTGATGGCAACAGTCATCTTCTATGGTGTGGTCAGTTGGAGCAGAAGTTTGGCTGTAGCTGAGAGGAACCAGCTGGATAAGATCATTAGGAGAGCCAGCTCTGCCCCGGGATGCCCCCTGGACCCAGTGCAGATGTTGGGCGACAGAAAAAAAATCACAAAAAAAAATCACATCAGTGATGGACAATGTCTCCCACCCCATGCATGGCACTGTTGCAGAACTGGAGAGCTCTTTTTGTTACAAACTGCTGCATCCCAGATGCTCTAAGAAATGTTTCCGTAGGTCATTTCTCTCAGACTTTTTGACAGATGCAATAACTATTTAAATCATGCCAATGGTTCCATAGGTTCTGATCTGATCTTTAACTGTTTACACTGTCCCCAGGAGCTACGGTAACTTGCACATTCCTTAGCTTCTTCGGGAGGCTACTTCGCTGTCATTCACAATATCATTCACTACATATCGTGATATTGTGTTTTATGTAAATAGGATGGAGTCTTTTCCACTGTTAATTCTTTTCCACTGTACAATATTTATTTACTCTGGTATTTACTTTTTTATCCTCTATTCTTGGTGTTTCTTTAGAGCTAATTTTAGATTAGACTAGTTTGTTCTTTCTTTTCTTCTATTTGATTGCTGATAATAGTGTGTAACTGTCTGTGTGTTTGCCTAGCCTCGTGAGACCATCCTGATCTCGCGAGCTTTCAAGGTTTCACTCGCAGATCAGTCTGGCTACTCTCCGTTAAAGAAAATTTGGAGCCATTCACCAAATGAACGTCCAATCAGCGTTGGCTTTGAGGCGGGTGGAGGTGTGACGCAACCAGAAGCGCGACAGTTCAGTCTAAAGAACATGGCGGCTTCAGCCGATGAAACTAGCGTTAGCGTGGCTATCGAGCAAGTTTTATCTGAATTACAGAGTATTTCTTTGCTGAGCTAACGAGCCTTTACCTGCAGCAGCAAAAGTAGCTTGGCTTGTGGTTGTGTTTTCGTCGTCGCTCTGTTATGAGCGACGACGAAGCATGTTGACGAGTACGTCATATGCTTCGTTGATCTGATTGGTTTATTTGGCCCGTCTATCACCAACATAGGCCAATCAGCTAACCAGTATTTTCGCCCCTTCCCAAAATTACTTCAACGGAAGGTTTCCAGATGGATATGCGGAGCAAATCTATCTGGCGGCGTCAGGTTAGTGTTTGCCACTGTCAAACTCAAATTTCCCCACTACGGGAAAGCAAAGGAATTCTTAGCTTATCTTACCTCACTGAGACAGTGTCTTACCCACGGCCAAAATCAAACAGAATAAAAGTCTCTCTCTTCAAAGATGACTTGATTTGTGATAATCAGATATATGAATGTGTCAATTCCTTGTAATTTCCAGAAACACGGGGCCAGGAGAATGAGTTTCTAAATCAGATTTATTAATTATTCCAAGGCCAATTAATAGCAATTAACTCTTAGTTACCCTCATCCAAATTGATAAGCACTAAAACCACTTTTGTTTGTTTTGTATCATCCTCCAGGCCCACCAAGCCTAAAAACGACACCACTGCGCTGTCATTTTTCATTTGACCTGGAGTGTTGAGATAGATAGGTTGGGGAGTGGGGGGTGGTTAATGGGGTAATAAAATGTGGAGTCAGTAGATGATTACTGGGAACTGAGAGATATGCAGTTCTGGGAAGAAGAACAGGCAGTCATCCAGGATAGTAGGTGTTGGTGTGTCAAACCTCAGAAATTGCAGATTCAATTGTTTTTCCCCAGCTAATGTCACCTATAGCCTGGGTGTTCTCTTTGTGACTTGAAATTCTGTTCAGCCTTTTCCAAACAATTGATGTCTCACAACTGCCCTTCCATTTTCTTCCTGTTGCTGTTTTTTATTTCCCAGTTCTTTCTGCACAGCTCACAGTTCTTCTTTCTTTCCTGACCTGAAAGCCCTCTTCTTTTCTTTTAGCAAAGCTTCTATGTCAGGGCATATCTAGGGCTTGCTCTTGGAGAAGCACCTAACTTTCATGAGGGGCACAGTCTATTGATATACCCCGTAATGCATTCTGTTATTTCATCTATGTCGTCCCCCAATAGGATAACAGAGTTCATCTGATGCTATGGAACTGAAGCACTCTCACAGAGCCTCTTCAGCCTCCTCAGACCATTTCCTCACTGTGCGTTTTACAACTGGTTCTCTATGTACAAGAGGTTTATACACAGGCTGGAGGTGAACCAGGTTATGATCAAGTTCCGGGGGTATTGCCATATCTGTTGGTTTTTCCACATGGCAATTATTCTAACGCGCTCACATAACGCCAGTGTTCGTGCTCGTTCCTTTGTAGTTTCCACTTGATGGCTGTGTATGTACAATTCTAGTGTTTATGTATCCAGTTAGGTTAGTGGATAGGTTGGCGGTTAGCCATTCATTGTAGCTCCACTGCTCTCACCATAGACTTTGAACATGGGTGAGAGTTGCATAAAGCAAACCACGTTCATGTTTATCAGAAGAAGAGGAAGACATCAGTAGAAAGTAATAAGACCAGAGTGGATTTGGGAGTTTTTTAAGATGCAATCCCCCCCAAGAGCTGAAGAGCAAGGTAAGCAGATTGTGTGTATACGCAGTTATTTAAAAAGGGACTTGGGGGAACTTCGGGAAAATTTGCCGACCCTAGCTGTAAGTTCTCCACCAGAGACAATAATAAATTGAATCAAGTTTACTGCAACATCCCAAGAGCATATAAAGCTGCTGCAGCTCCCCACTTTGGATCATTTCAGATCACATCTCCGTGGAACTGATCCCTGTTTAGATATCACCGATCTGCAGAACCAGACCTGTGACCAAAACCATAAAGGGTTGGACTGAGGAGGCCTGCTCAGCTTTACAGGACTGTTTCGAACACACTGACTGGGATGTATTTAAATAGGGCACTGATCTAGAAAACTATTCATCATCTGTGTGGTCTTATATTCACTTCTGCACTGATGCTGTCCTACCCACGAAGACAATCAGAGTGTTTCCTAACCAGAAACCATGCGTAGACAGCACAGTGCGGTCCCCGCTGAAGACCAGACTGGCCTACAGCAGAGTTAGAAGTGAATTGAAAAAAGGCACCCAAAAGGCAAAGTACAGGTACAAGCAGTGCATCGAGGGCCACTTCGGCAGCAAAAATCCCCGAAAAAAGGGGAGAGGCATCAGAACCATCATGGACTACAAACACAGCGACCAGCAGCCCATCAGATTCGTAGATATACTGAGGCTTTCTCTCATTTCACGCTGAAAGCTGTTTCTGAAGTTTCCATCCATTCACCTCCTATGGTACAAGGCAACGGCTGTCTGCCTTTCCCTGCTCCCGGTCTGTCTTTCTGTTCTGTACTTCCGGTCCTCCATCTGCTGACAGAGCAACCCACAGACTGCAGTAAGCATGCAATCAAACTGCATAAAAGTGATATCACTGCGTTTAAAAATATTTTAAACTATTAAAGTGTTCTCCTCGCTGACCCAAAAGCTTTACATATTAACTATTTGTCTAAAATCCCACAGGCGAAACAGTGGTGTTCTTTCTGAGCTCTGGCTGTTCTACAGACCCTCGATCCAGGGAAATTTTAAACAGGCTCTACTCCCCTGGTTTAGCTGGGGTTTAAGCCCTGGAAATCAAACCAATAAAATAATTTCACTGCGGTTAAAAATAATTTTTATTAAGGTGTTCTCCTTGCTTGCTCCTGCCATAGTTGAGGTAACAGTTCTAATATAAAGATTTAAATAGCGTCTGAAATCCTCCGGCGAAGCAGCGGTTTCCTTCGAAAGATTTGGCCGTTCTGACACAAGCTCGGTCTGGGGAAACATTTGAAGCAGGATCCGTTCCCCTGGTTCAGCCGGGGGAGCCTGAAAATCAAACCAATAAGCTTGGACCTCAGGGAAATTCTGGAAGCTCCCTTGGCTGAGAGGCCAGACATTCGCGAGCTAAAATACTTTGCTTCTGTCTCTCTCCCAACACACAATTAAAGCAGACAGAGAGGCTCTGTCTGTCTGCTTAACTTCTCACTTCTCGGGCTTTAAAAGGAGTACACAGACAGCTGGAAGACGCCAGAGTGTTACCCCGTCATGGTATGACTAGGCCACTGATCTGTCGCCCGGCTTCGTACCTGTGAGTTTTGGAAACCCTGTTTTTGGACTAATCCTGTCTCCTGTTATTCTCTCGTTTGTCGTGTTTGGATTTACTCACCTGTGTTGACATCGTGCTCAGTGAACCAGTCATCCGAATCCCCGCAGCTCAAATTTTGCTCTGGCATCTCGCCTGCATTCCATCTGCCAGCCCTCCTGTCACTCAATCACCAGTTACCATCAGCGAGTTACGGTCACAGAGTCCCTTTTTCACTCATCCCCCCCGGACAGGTCTCCCCAACCAAACGGTAAGCGCCGCAGCTTCTGGAACATTTCCCCCTGGTTTGATCCTTAGTAAACATATCCTCTTTCTTCCCGCAGTTGTTCCAGCTCTGACGTTCAGACCTCGCCTGTTGCACACAGCGTGTACTTCCCCTTTGTTGAACCTTAGAATAAACATATTAAAACTGTTCCTGCTTCCGTCTGTGTCTGCATGTGGGCCAAACACTTAAAAACCGTGACACCTTGGTGTTCATCTGGACAACAGACTAGACTGGAGACGCAACAGTGAAGTCATCTACAAGAAAGGACAGAGCAGACTGTACATTCTGAGGAAGCTTAGGTCCTTCAATGTTTACAGCAATTGACCTCTCTAGAAAGATACCATCGTTATCTTTCTAGACCTCAGTGGTCTCATGGTTAAAATTTTACAACCCACTTAAGTTCTTCTCTTTAAATGCTTGAGAGATATCCTCCAGCCTCTATGTTAAGTTTGTCAGATAAAGTCCCTACAAGCATTTGGATTCTCCAGAGGATGTGAGTAGGAGAAGATGGTTTCTTAAAACCTGCTGACAAATGAGAAGGCATCCTTCATTCAGTTTGATGAAGGAAAGATTTGTTGGTCAAATAAAGTTTGTCTTCTCAAGAACATAAAAGAATCTCCATTTGCTTTACTTTTTAAAATATTATTTAAAGTTCTCACAACTTAAACATCAGTTTTGCTTCCTAAGCTTCAAAACAAAGTTATAGAAATAGCAGTTTATTGACACGTCTCACGTTTCCTTTCACAGAAAGCAAGGCAACCCAAGTTTTTTTGTATAGCACATTTCAGTACAAGGACAATGCAAAGTGCTTTACATGATTAAAATCTAGGAAAATAAAAACAGAAGAAAAGCAAGTAAAAAAACAGATGCAATAAAATGTAGGAAAATGGAATCTAAAAGCTAATGGTTTTAAAAACAATTGGACTTAAACTAATGATGTTTCAGTTAATAGTTTATCTAGAACAGTCAAAGGCAATCCTAAACAAATGTTTCTTTAATCTTAATTTAAAAGCATAGGAAATAAATGCTGCTTCTCTATGTTGGGTTCTGGTTCTGGGTAGGCTAGAATCAGAGTAGGCTTGAATCAGAAGCCATGAGCGGTCTGGGAGGTTGTATTAGTTTAAAAAAAATAACAGAAAATGTGATGGAAGATCACATCGACAGGTGCTGGTCATATAATTAGAATATCATGAAAATGTTAATTTTTGTCAGTAATTCCAGTCAAAAAGTGAATGTTATATATTATAGTCACTCATACACACAATATATTTCAAGTGTTGATTTCTTTTAATGTTGATAATTATAACTGACAACTAATGAAAACCCCGTCCTCCGGCGGGGCGTCCCGGAAGACGGCCCCGGCATGTCAGGTTGTCCAGCAGGGGTCCCGGAGGACGGTCCCGGCATGTCAGGTTGTCTGGCGGGCGTCCCGGAAGACGGCCACGGCGTGTCAGGTAGTCCGGCGGCCGGCAACGGAGCAGGACCCTTCGAGGGAGTCGACGATGCAGGGCCCTACATGGGTGGAGTTGACGATGCAGGGCCCTTGGAGGGCGGAGTCGACAATGCAGGGCCCTTGGAGGGCGGAGTCGACGATGCAGGGCCGTTGGAGGGTGGAGTCGGCGATGCAGGACCCTTCGAGGGCGAGGTCGACGATGCAGGGCCCTTTGAGGGCGGAGTCGACGATGCAGGGCCCTTCGAGGGCGGAGTCGACGATGCAGGGCCCTTCGAGGGCGGAGTCGACGATGCAGGGCCCTTCAAGGGCGGAATCGACAGTGCAGGCCCCGTGGCGGGTGGCGCCGTCGACGATGCAGGCCCCCGCTAATGCTAAACCAGAAGCTAGCCGGGAGTTTAGCATCAGGGGGCACCGGGTTACAGAGTTCAGAAGGCGCCGAACTACAGGCTTCAGAGGGCGCCAGTCTACAGGCTTCAGAGGGCGCCAATCTACAGGCTTCAGAGGGCGCCAATCTACAGGCTTCATAGGGCGCCGAGCTACCGGCTTCAGGTGGCGCCGAGCCACAGACTTCAGGCGGCGCCAAGCTACAGACTTCAGGCGGCGCCAAGCTACAGACTTCAGGCGGTGCCAGTCAACAGACTTCAGGCGGCACCGGAATTCAGAAGGCCCCAGACACTTGGAAACCAGTAGTCTTAAAATAAGTCTCCGAAGTGTCTCAGGTAGTGACAGCTAATGTAGCCACTCTGAAAGTTGGCTGTCACACACAATAAATGGAGGCACGGACTTCTGAAGAATCCCAGGGACCTTTAAATCTCCAAGAGGCCCCTGTTGCTTGGCTCCTCGACGAGGCCTCTGAAGCTTGTCGTCTCGTTGAGACCCCCGACCCTTGTCATCTTGACGAGGCCCTCGACGCCTGGTGTCTGGACGAGGGCCCTGATGTTTGGACTCTTGACGATACCCTGAGTTGCAGACGAGAGGTGGATCCCCCTGGATCCCCTCCTTGCAGACCTTGGCGGGCCCACCTGGACCCCTTCCTCACAGGACAGTGGAGCCTGAGTTAGAGACGGATCCACCTGGATCCCCTCTTCATGGACTGGTGGTGGACCCACCTGGGTCCCAACCCCACTGACTGGTGGAAACCCCAGCTGGGTCCCCATCTCACGGGCCAGCGGTTTCGTGAATGAAGCACCCTCGCTGACAGGCAGACTGGCGAGTGTAGCACCCTCGCTGACAGGTGCCGAACCAACAACCAGAATCTCATTGTTGACAGAAGCAGGTTCCAAGGTGCCGATAGGCCCCTCAGTGACAGGCACAGAGTCTGACACGGTAATCGGACCCCCAGAGAGAGGAGCATAGTCTGAGACCACAACCGACCCTTCAATGACCGAAGCAGATTCTGATGCAGGAGCTGTGCCCTTGGTAACCGGAACAGAGTCCAAAGCGACAGCCCTCTGAGCGGTGGGAGGTGAAGGGCGATTGTACAGAGTCCTAAGAGCCATCCGGTATTTCTCCTCCAAATCGGCTATCTTAGCCTCCAGCTCGGGGGAATAATGAGTACACAGTAACTTCCTCATCTGTCTAATGGTAAAGGTGAAGGACCTTAATTTCTCTGCTCGCCTCAGGAAAAATATCCTCGGCCTCAGTGGGCAGGGCTGAGGATGACTCGAATGGAGTGGAGACAGGCTCTGCTGTACAGACAGGCGGAAACGGAGCTGTAGCAGAAGTGGAGGAGACCTCGGGAAACGAACCTGATTCTGGAACAGATGAATACTGAGGATTAACAGCTGACTGACCGACAGGAGAGGAGGGAACCCGGCTGATAGTTCGTCGGCGCCGACAGAGAACGAAGCGCTGCAGCTGTTCTTCTTCCTGTGAAGGTGGGACAGCATGGGCTCGCGCTGGCGAACACATTTCCTCCACATAATCTGGAAACTGGTGAGGGTTAAGGAGAAGATCTGAGCGCAGATCTGCAACCAAATCTGCCTTAACTTCCACTAACAGCTTCGGGTCTGGGTTGAACAACTGAGAGGAGCAGACACCGGAATCCCTGGGTGAGTAAGTCTCCCTTCTTTGAACAGGGAGTGAGGTATGGGCGTCGACCACCATAATTCTGTCATGAACGGGACAGGTGGCGCTCGTGGTCAAAAACAGTCCTGAACGAGGTAACGCTTTATATTAAGGTCCTTGTAATAAGCATTAGTTAATAGGTAATAAGACCTTAATAAGTGCCTACTAGATGATTATTAACATTATTATTTGTTTATAAGACTATATATGCATTAATAGACACCGTATGATGTTGTTAATACCAGACTATAAGATATTTATAATAACTTATAAGAAACTTGTTAAGATCTTTATAAGTGCATGCAATATGCTTATTAACATTGTTAAGTGTTTAAAGACAGTATATGCAACATTGTTGATGTTTAAGTATATTAATAAAAAAATCCTCCTCAGTATCTTATACATTTTAATAACATTACAAACACCAATATTGACTCAACAAGCCCAACCATGTCTTTGTCTTGCCTTTAGTAATCTTTTTTGGTTCGATTTATTAACATTATATACTTTATTGCTCATCTATTAGAAATTAACTATGCACTTGTTAACCTTTAGATTAGATTAGATTAGGTTCAACTTTATTGTCATTACACAGGTACAGGTACAAGGCAACGAAATGCAGTTTAGGTCTAACCAGAAGTGCAATATCAGCAAGCAAGTGCAGGATAAACAATGGTTCCATAAGTACAGGACATGGGTTTTTACTGAATAATTATAGAGATGGATACTATTACAAACAGAATTGTACTGATAGATTTGTCCTATGAATATAATAGATAACTAGCATTGTGAACTAAATTTACAGCTGTATATGTACCGAATATAATATACATGTGGATATTACTATAAATTGAGTTTTTACAGATATGTACAATAGCAAAATATACAGATGGTTGTTATTATAACAGAGTTTACAAGTGAATATGTACTATGAATATATGTACAGATGGCTATTACTATAGGCAGAATTGTGAGCATGATATACAGGTGTCTATTACTATAAAATGAATAAATAAAGTTCGGATAGAAGCTATCTAAATTAAATTGCAGTGGAAGGTAATTGCATATTACAGTTAAAGTACGGTATTGCAAATGTATATGTAAACAATTGGTACTGTGAATAAACAGTCGGCAGTGCAAATCAATATTCAGTCAAGGTGAGTAGTGCAAGATGCATGTAAACAGTTGTTACAAAAGTAACAGTCAGGAGTGCAGGTGATCATTATAGTCTTGTAAATAACAAAATGGAGGTAGGTGTGAGGAGGGAGAGGAGAGTCTGTCAGTATATGAGGGGAGTGGGATCAGCAAGGATTAGAGTTCAATAAAGAGACAGCTCTGGGGAAGAAGCTGTTCTTCAGCCTGCTGGTTCTGGTCCGGAGGCACCTGAAGCGCCTGCCGGAGGGCAGGAGAGAGAACAGTTCTCCTGCAGGCCACACCTTGATGGTCTTCACTGATGGCTTCACACGATTGGTGAGAGGTGCATATTTGGGGGTGAGGAACAAAGAAAGGTGATCTGACTGACCCAGGTGGGGGAGGGGTGTCGCAACGTAGGCTCCAGCCACATTTGTGTACACGTGGTCTAAAGTTTTGTTTCCTCTGGTGTGGCAGGAAACATGCTGGTGAAATTTCGGTAGCACTGACTTTAAATTTGAATGATTAAAATCACCTGCGACAATAAACGCAGCTTCAGGGTGAATGGTCTGTTTACTGATGGCTGCGTGAAGGTCTTTCATAGCAGACTTAGCATCAGCGTCCGGGGGAATGTAGGCTGCAGTGATAATAGTGGAAGTGAACTCCCGTGGCAGGTAGAACGGTCTACATTTAACCATGAGAAACTCAAGGTTAGCTGAGCAATGTCTCTCAACAATAGCAGAGTTTGTGCACCAAGCTTGGTTAATGTAAATGCACAGTCCCCCACCTCTGGTCTTACCGGAGCCATCTGATGTTCTACCCGCCCGGAATGTATGACCTCCCGCTAGCTCAATAGCATTGTCCGGTATTCCGCTGTTTAACCATGTTTCCACGAAGATTAGGACATTACAGTTCAAAAGTCTTTTGCTGCATGTAATGTTGAGTTGGATCTCCTCCATTTTGTTCAGCAGCGACCGTACATTGGCAAGGAAAATGCTGGGTAAAGAGAGCTGGTGTGGTGTTAGCTTTAGCTTAGCTCTTAGTCCTCTGCGCTTCCCCCGCCTTTATTTACGATCTCGGCGCCGCCTGGGAGCACTTCTGCCCGGCCGAGCTGAGTGCGACGCCTCGGGTGTTCTGGCGATCACAGGAAGGAGTCGAAAGTTGTCCATAAAACTGTCAGAAATTCGTAAACCAATATCCAAAAGCTCACATCGGGTGTGCGATGTAAGGGCACAACTGTTCTGCACGAACAGATCCGAAATTAGCAAGAACAACACCGCAAAATTGCAGAATCTGGAGAGACCGCGAGCCACGCGATGTACTCGCGCCGCCATCTTGGTCTTCTTTAACTGTGCTTTTTGCAGGTACCGGATCTAAAGCAAGAACAATGTCTTATTAAGGCTGATATATCTTTTATTGTGCACTGTTATGCCTTTAAGAACATATTTTTTTTCTTGATTTATCAAAATGTACTTTATTATGCTCTTATTACAAGTTAGTTATACACTTGTCAACAGCTAACTATGCTTTTTGCAGCTACCAGATCTAAAGTGAGAACAATGCCTTATTAAGTCTAATAAATCTTCTGTTGAGCATTTATTAATGCCTTTTGATTTTCACAACTTCCAAATCTGGAACGAACAATACATGCAGGCAAGGTTGATGGAAAGAAAACCTGTGAAATAGGTTGGTTTAAGATCCATCTAACAAATACATTTGACATCCCTTTTAATGGCTGCTATAGAATGCATAAATAAGGACAAACCTGCTTAGTAAATAGCTCTAACTGACATTGCCCCCAGGAAAAAGTTATTACCAGCCCCTCTTCTTTGTCATCTTCATGTTCTTGTGACAAATACGGCATTTGATTTTTTTGATTAGGAGTTTTTTTTCTGAAGGAATTTAATTAGCTTCAAAGTTTTCCTGGATGAACTACCTTCAAAAATAAGTTTTCTAATTTTGTTTTGCAGTGTCATTGTGGTAAAGTCACTTCTTTTTTTCTCCTCTTCCTTTTCTTTTCGCAGGCCGCTTCTTTTTATGTTTCTCTACTTTCGGGGCTCTTGTCTTCGTGCGCTTCTCACAAGCTTTTATTTTGAAGGCAGACCATGAAACCGACACTTCCGGTTTGGGTCTTTCCGGTTTAAGATAGTAGCTAAGCCACTATTGATCGCGCGCATAAAATGGAAGGAGTGGCCACAACGTCTTCGCCCCAGAGAAGAGTACAAACTCGCTCTGAGCCTCGAAAAAATAATGGTGACAAGAGGGGCCGCTGTGATTTGGAGGATGACTCTTCTGCTAACTAGGTTTTTTTTTGGTCGCTCCACTACGGAGCCCGTCTGGTGACATGGACAGAAGACGATGTTAAGTAGTAGCCAGGCGTTGCTAATGCGTGGCTACTACTTAACATCTAAAAAAAAAAATCTGTCCATGTCACCAGACGGGCTTGGAACGCCTCTGTGTTTTAGTGAGGGGTGAAGTGAATCAGACTTACATACGCAACCTATTCCCTACACTTTCCTTTGTTACAAACACCTATGGCTAAAAGGGACACTTTTTTAAAAAAACTTAATAACTTATTTTGTCTCCTGATATGCCAATAAACAGCCAGGTTATATTATGAAAATAATATAGCTTCTCCCTCTAGAAGCGCACTGTCTGATTATGTTTTGTTTTTTGTTAACAAAGAATACCACATGAAAAATAGAACTAAGTGGGTTATCATTATTTTAATTGTACAGGTCTTTGATTCCTCTTTAACTTTATGTAATTTGGTTGATGTGGTTTTTATCTGTGTATTAAATTGTCCCTGTATACACCCCTCCTGGTAAGCATTATCCATGATTAGTATTAAGTTTGAATTTGTGTTTCTGTCAGGTGCTCCCCAAATGGCCCCCACTGCCAAACTCCAGAAGCACAAATATGAGCTGGAGCTGGCTAAACTGAAAATAGCTTGTCAGGAAGACTTGATCAAACAGCTAACCAAGGAGAGAGACTCTCTAAGAGACCAGCTCTCTCAGAGTAAGTCAGTGGTGTTCACCATTATGTTGAGTATTATATGTTACACTAATCATGGTGTTTTATTTTTCTTAACTGAATATAATTTGCACTTGTTTTTACACACATAAACCTAAATCAAGCCCTTGATTATGGAGGACTATGACATAATTAAAAACAAATGTATAAGAATACAATAAATGCACAAAATACAATAAAGTAGTAATTAAATGATGTAATGAGACATAAATGTAAATATCTCTTGCAATTATCTTATTTATTTATTATTTTTAATTAATTGTTTCTCATTAAAATAGTAAACTTTTTTGTTAATTGCTTAGTTCTCAAATGCATTCATTTCTCTGTTATATTTAAAAATTAAGAAACAGACAAATAAATGCATTTAAAAACTAACTAGTTATTAAATAAAGTTGACAATTATGAGAAATGAATAAATAAGGTGATAAGAAATATTTACATTCATGTCTCATTATATAATTTAAAATACTTCTTACATTTATTTATTAGCTATATTTTTATGCATCTATTTTATGCTGATGTATTTATGGAGCATGTATTTATTTCTGTATTTATTTTTAATGTTGTCAAAAATCTTCCATACTTGATGTCCTAAACAACAGAAACACAATCCTATAACAGTTCAGTATCTATTACGCAATCTATTTTAAAACAGTTGGAATTGAACCCGTCTCCTATCTATTGTGGTCAATATTTTATTGTATTGTCTTCATACAGCATCAGGAAACATGAACAATAATGACACATCCCCTGAAGCATTTGCATCACATGCTGACTTTTCTGGATCCTCCAACTCGAGCTCAGATTCATTCTCAACTGACCCTTCCTCAGACTCCTCAAAGTTAATGTTGCACTTTGCGAACTCTACTTTTCCATGTTAACTAATGTTTTACATAATATGTCCCAATATTCAAAGTTAAAAAGTCTCCTGTTAGAAAAAAAGCCAGTTGTAGGTTTTTTTTTTTTTTTTTTTTTTTTATTATGTGGGGTACGTTTCTACGAAATTGTGTTTGTGAAAGCCACAGAAATAAATAAAACCTTTTTGGGCTTTACTGTTGAAACATTTGTTGTGTTAAGCAATTTTGTTTTCTTTCCATCAACCTTGCCTGCATGTATTGTTCGTCCCAGATTTTGAAGTTGTGAAAATCATAAGCCATTAATAAATGATCAACAGAAGATTTATTAGACTTAATAAGGCATTGTTCTCACTTTAGATCTGGTAGCTGCAAAAAGCATAGTTAGCTGTTGTCAAGTGTATAACTAACTTGTAATAAGGGCATAATAAAGTACATTTTGATAAATCAAGAAAATAAATATGTTCTTAAAGGCATAACAGTGCACAATAAAAGATTTATCAGCCTTAATAAGACATTGTTCTTGCTTTAGATCCGGTACCTGCAAAAAGCACAGTTAAAGGTTGAGAAGTGCATAGTTAATTTCTAATAGATGAGCAATAAAGTATGTAATGTTAATAAATCGAACCAAAAAAGATGACATTAAAGGCAAGACAAAGACATGGTCGGGCTTGTTGAGTCAATATTGGTGTTTGTAATGTTATTAAAAATTTATAAGATACTGAGGAGGATTTTTTTATTAATATACTTAAGCATCAACAATGTTTAACAAGTTTCTTATGAGTTGTTATAAATGTCATATAGTCTGCTATTAACAATATTATAATGATACTATTAATGCATATACCGTCTTATAAACACATAAGAACTCAAAATGGTTTGTAAATTATCTGGCGCTGAGCAGGTAACAGAAGCAGGACTAAATAGGGAGGTGAGCAGGTGAACAGGAGTGAAGACTAATTACCAGAGGCAGGTGAGAATGATCAGAGGGAAGGTGGTGACTCAAATGAACTGATATGATTGGCTGGTGACTAAACAGGGAAGTGACAAGCAAACAGATAGGTGGTGAGGTGAGCTGACAGAATGCTGATTAAAGGCTGGTGACAGAAGAGATCTGAGCAGGCCGGAAGAACTGATAACATAAAACAAAGAACAAAATAAACCAAAACTAAGACAGAACCTAAACTAAGACAAAACTCAACTATGACAACCTGGTTTAAGGACCATGGTAACCCTCTTCTTGATTGGCTAGCAAACTCGCCTGACCTTAACCCCATAGAATATCTATGAGTTATGGTGAAAAGGAAGACATCATATTCTTAACAATGCGCAAGAGCTGAAGGCCACTATCAGAGCAACCTGAGCTCTCATAACACCCGAACAGTGCCACAGACGGATCGACTCCATGCCAAGCCACATTGCTGCAGTAATCCAGGGAAAAGGAGCCCCGACAAATCAGAATCAGAATCAGAAATACTTTAACAATCCCAGAGGGAAATTGCTGTTTCAGTACAACCGCCATCACATACATCACAAACATTTCAGGGGAGACGATTTACTGAGGCCATGCTGCCAAGGACACCACCTTACATGGTGCCCACAGGGCGCTGCCATTACTCTGTGGAAAGATAGGGGCCACAATAGACCCCTTGCCACCACGTGACTCCGTTACCCAGAACCCCTTGCGTGGCGGCCATATTGGTTGGCACGCCATTTGACGAAATGACGAGTTCTCCGGGTATTTTTCTCCTTTAGATAACGTATCACAAGATCGTTTTAAGACTAAGTTGATGGTTGATGGTATCAGATTGCCAGATCCACACAGCAAAAGCCTGAAGGGACGGAGCGAGTCTGTGAAATGCTGCCAAGGGTTTCGTACCGCGACACAGCTGCTTTATAAACACGCAGGCCAGTACGGACAAGAGAGCGCGAAAGCCCCTGAAACCACTGGACGGCTGCAATTATTTTATATCAGGAAAAAGGCTCCAGCAAATGCCCGCGACGCCATGAGGGATTAAGCGGGTCAGAAAATGGATGGATGGATGTTCAGACATGTTTGTGCAACAGCACAAAGCAGAGAGGAAGACCCGCCCGGTAGGTTAAAAAAACATTATTCACTACGGATTATTTTGGTGTTTTTGTCTTGTTAAAATGGGTGGGGGTGTCGGCGACATTGCAGCGTAAACACAGAAGTACTAGCGCCCGTGAACGGGCGGAGGGGAGGTGGCTACAGCAGCAACAGCGGCTTCTCCGGCCGGCCGCCGCAGCCGCCGCTGTCTGCTGCTTCAGACAGCGGCGGCTGCTGTAGCGATCGCTATACGGGCCGCTTCTCCGGCCCGTATAGCGATCGCCACCTCCCCTCCGCCGCTATTTAACTAGAACAATGAATAGAGCAGAATTAAGTTGTATTTACCGGAGATGAAGTGTAGACTGCAAATTCTCTCGTAGTATGATGGCTCCCCCAGTCCAATGGGAGTGTCTGCCTGTGCTCTTTTCATTGAAAATATCCATTTCTTTCTTCTTTCCTCATCCTTTGGTAAACGACAGAAACGTACATCCAACGATTTGGAATGCCTCTGTGTGCAACCGGTAGCACAACAAGTCGTAGGCATTGTTTAGATTCCAAAAATAAACTAACTAAAAGTACGC
Source organism: Fundulus diaphanus (assembly GCA_037039145.1). NCBI lineage: Eukaryota > Metazoa > Chordata > Actinopteri > Cyprinodontiformes > Fundulidae > Fundulus > Fundulus diaphanus. The sequence continues at coordinate 61,381,100 of CM073126.1, read as the reverse complement.
TCTAAATCACCCGTTTTGTCATGTAGTAGACGGGCTGTCAGGCTAGCGTGCCCACCAAGATGGAGGCGCGCACCCCCGATCACGTGACTGTGACGTCAGATGCAAGGGGTCTATTGGAAGGGGGGAGGGAAAAACACATATTTCAAACTTTATCCTAATATAGAATACCGTTTGAGATATCAAAAACCTCGGCACAAGAAGCACAAATAAGAAGAAACATAAAAGCAGAAAGGTTAACATTGGAGACTTGTCAAGTGTCAGTTCATCTGTTTTTGTGAGCATCAGTTATGTGTGTCTGTTTGGGTGAAGTGTTTATATTTCCATGAACACTCTCCAGAGGCCATTGTCCTTGATGTTATCAGCCGGCCAACAGTTCAGAAAGCATCCGCAGATGTCAGCGGGGGAGGAGGGAGCGGGGGAAGAGTTCTGAGCATTCTACGCCATAACAATCGGGGAGTGACAATGATAGGGGAGGCACAATCCAAATACTTTATTTGTTATGAGGACAAGCTGCACTGACTTTCCCGTCAGCTTTAAGTCATTACTGGCTCCAAATGGCAAATCCAATATTCCAAATTAGTTGGGCTTTTCCGTGTTTCACTTCCAGATTTTATCCCATCTCCCCTTAAGTTCAAACCACCAAAGCCAGTCTGCGTACCAGCACATCCAGCTTTTCAGCTCTGCTCCTCCAACATCCCGGTCTGTTTGTTCATCGCCATAGTGAGCGCGTCATATGCAGCCAGTAGACTGATCAAGGTCAAATGGCTACCAACATCCGCTGTATTTGCTGATACATCAAAAATCCACCAAATCCAATAAGTATAAATCCAAGTATCCTGAATCCAAACATGCATACGTCTCCACGTCCAGGACTGACAAAGTCGAAAGAAAATGCTCAGAAAGACAAGACATAGCAGCAGAAGCAGGAGAGGGGGAGGGGGGGTGAAGAGCAGGAGAGGAGAGAAAAAACAAGACCGACCTCGAAGAGAGACAGAACAAGAGTATTGTATTGAGTGCTGTAAATGCTTATACTTTTCATGTTCATACTTTTCAGTTGATCAGCATTTCTGAAAATCCTTTTTTATTACTGTAATTTTCTGAGATTTTGAATTTGTGGTTTTCATTAGCTGTCATTCATAAACATCAAAAACACTTGGAATATATCAGTCTGTGTGTAATGAATTAATATAATATACAAGTTTCACTTTTTTCTAATGGAATTACTGAAAAACAAAACTTTTTTGTGACACATTTTGCATTTAGTAACTGAACACATTGTAAAGCCAACATCTGAACTTGGATACACTATTAAAATGTCTGTAAGAAATCACCCTTTATATTAAACAGTCAGATATAAATGTTATGTTTGAAAATGGTTTACTAAGTTGAATCAGGGCACAAAACAAAGGTAGCATATGCGCTGACATAGAGCAGAACCTACCTAGCTCACAGTTAGTTATTTTTTGACCACATTAGAAAATTTGTATTAGGTGTTGATGCTAGGTGTTTAATTTTCAACATGGCAGAGTGCATTATGGCAAATTACCTCTACTTTAATTTAATCTGTCCAAAGGACATTGTTTCAGTAGGCTTTTATTAATTCTGATGCTATTATTTCAAAGATAACAGTTGTGGTCATAAGTTTACTTACACTCATGATGGACCTTTCCTCATTATAATTTTGGCATTTTTATTATATATTTGATATAGTTTTCTTCAGCGGAATGGCCAAATGTGCTGGGTTCAGTTTGCTCAAAGTTCTTTAGTGGTTTTATTTGTGCTGCAAACATAAAGGGCAAGGGTTATCAATTTATCTCTGTTTGAGCACAGCTGAGTGGGAACAAAATAGGCTTAGTGGGCATTGCATCCATACAGCTGGTTAGAGGAGTACTGAGGGAAAAGGATTGTAGGCTACCTCAGGAACAGCATCATAGGAGAAAAGTAAATGTTTATCTCAGATCAGAGTTTCATTTCAGGCCAGCAATCCAGATCTCTTTCAAAACTCTACCTGCAAGTATCAGTTCAACAGACAAGTGAGACTCAATAAAGAGCAACTTTACAAAAACATGATGCCATAAAGAATGAATCGCTGCATATTGGGGCAATGGGTGGTTGGGGTGAGGGGCCATGTTGTGAGGAACTAAACAGTTGGAATTACGGTCAGCAACCAGTCATTGAGTAAATATACAATGAACTACAGAAAAGCTCTGTGGTTGACAATAAAAGAAGAAAAAAGCTACCAGCTTCAGGCCCTGAGAAAAGTGAGCCATTCTACTTACAAAAAGCCGCTTAGGGATGGATTGAGGAAAGAAAAAGGAAGGCTAAAACACTTGTGGGCTCAGGGAACTCTATAGGGGGAGTGAAAATGGAATAAGCCAGCAAGCACTTGAGGGCCCTGCCGAGAACCTGAATGGGATAGAGGGGTGTAGTGACTGAGGGGGGTCTAGGGAAGGTGAATGGCCTTCTTTTTGGGTCCAATTTGTCTCTTTTCACCCCACTCGCCCAGCTCCTGCTCTGACAGATGTACAAAGAAGGAGTGGCGCTGAGCCACTCATCCACATACACCCATGAGCAGCTGTCACTTTTGTCAGACAAGTTAATCAAACAAATGCCACCGTACCACCCTTTTTAATAAGGCAGAGGGAAGAGGAATGGAGAGGAATTGTGAAAGGGTGATAGAGACCAAAAAGATGACATGTGTGTCCTTGATCAATTTACCCTGCCTGCCCACATCAATAAACAAGTGGAACATGACAAAGGATAAGTTCTCATTAAACTTGTATTTTCTTACTCTCGGGAGGATAAAGGTTTTAGTGTCCTTAGCTGCTTCCTCTCAGCAGCCCATATATCAACAAACAATTTAACTCAAAAATGAAGGGGGAAAACAAGATGCATTCTCTCAGTAATTACAAAACACACTAAGCTGCTTATAGACTTCATTAAATGGAAGTGAAGCCTTTTCTGAGCATGTTTTGAATAGTCACATAAAGTCTTACAGATGGATATGTTTTCTTAGTTCTTGTAAGCTCTGTCTGTACACTTTTTCCGCTTTTTGTGATGTAATCCTATTACAGTTATATTCTTAAAAGAAAAATGGATTAATTGTAGCTAGGAAACACAACATAAATGTAGGCATTTACTTCTAGATGAACAATTAAGATAATTTAGATGGCTCTGACAAGCAACTAATTGTTCAAAATTAACAACTGCATGACATTTTCATCTGTATGCTAGCTACTGTAACAGGGACACCTTTGTTTGTTTGCATATCGTTTGTTTAATAGGAAATATATATAGGAGTTTAATCTCAAATAAAAGTCTGTAATATACCACATTTCCATCTGCTCTCCCAGATCATCAAAAAACAAAAAAATAGAAAAAGTCAAGTACAGAAAAACAACACAAGTCTTCCCAATGCTCATTAAATCAAAATAAATATATAGCTTTGGAGTTGTGAAATATAATTTCACTGTGATCACATGGAAATATTAGGAATTTGCAATATTTTACATTTAGATGTCTAACTTTGGCTTTGTTTTTCCATGGAAACCAGTGATAACATCTAAGGATATGGGTGTCAAATGTTGTGTTTATTATTTGAAAATCCACGTAGCCTGACATCAGCGCTATTAAATCATTCACTTTACTTAGAGCTGGCAGTTCATAAGACGGCTAAGTAGTAAAGTTTCTCCTAACAGCTAAGTGACAGCAGTTCCGTCAGATTGTCTGCTGGTATTATCTGCCAAACCACCCTTGTACACCGAAACAAACAACAATCACTAAACCCATCCACAACAAATGAAGGTGAGGAAAGATCTTTAGTCATCTCATCTGTAGCTTGATATAAGCCCTTGTGCTCCATGAAATACATCAAGTTTGTAAGCAGAGAAAGACCGAAGGAGCAGCAACAACCAAAAGCGACTTAACACAGAAGTGCAATTTTTCCACGCTTGCAAGTCTGATATTTACCCAAGGTCAACGGAAATACTTCAAACCAATCAATGAGCTGCACTCTAATCCTCTTTGGACAAAGACAGATTAAGTGTATAATTGACCTATGTAATCCCAGTATCTGCAGCTCCAGGGGGTGGGGGAAGGAAAAATAGGAGGTGGCTCAACAAATCTATTGGTCACAACATAATTTGTGAATTCTACATTCTTAAATTACTCCTTTTCCCTCGATTCATCCGACCTGCTTAGCTTGCTTACAGTCTGAGACAATAGCAGGGGGGATATCATTTTGCAGATGTGGTGTATCAGTGTAAGGTTGGATTTGGCTCAGACTAAATGCAGAGCTTTTTTAATCACTGATCCCCCAGTTTGTGCCATGTTCAATTCTCATCCCACATTATTTAAGCACATCTGTTTTAATCTGAGCTTCTCTAGCTGCAGTTTAAAGAGTTAAAGAGTGGGGGTGTAGGAGACAAAATAAAATTTTGCCTATTTTCTTGACACATGTAGACAAACCCAAAGTTCTCATGGAAGACAATTTTTGACAATTACTGAAGTAATGTTTAATCACTACAAAGGGTTTAAATGGGAAAAAAAGACCAGTACTGATAATTAGATCAAAAACAACAAAATAGAAATTTGGCTTTTATTAAAATATGCTTCTGTAGAAGGAAAAATGCACAGCAAACATGGACAACGATATTAATGCAGAGAGGTTGCAAGTTGTACCATAAGTTTTGGGTATCAAAGGAAACATTTCTCCCTTAGTTACCTTAAACACCTCTGGCTTTTTTACAATGACCCTAAAGCTTTGTAAAGTTATTGAGTTAGGTAAAAGACCTTGGACAAACAGACAGATGGATGGAATCTGTGTCAGGACCATCACAGGTTATAAAAACAGCAAACAGCAGCTCAGCACTGACCCAACTCCTTGACACCTTGAACAGCTTCTTTGCATGCTTTGACCATCAAAGCAGCAGAAGGCATGAACATCTTCCTCAGTCAGAGGTGCTGAATCAGCGCCTTTTCCTGCAGCTGCAACAAGTGACCTGCTCCTTAAAGAAGGTCAGTATCAACAAGGCTGAAGGTCTGGACATGGTGTCAGATTGAATGCTCTACATGGGATCCCCATTCTCTGGCACTTCACACAGCTCTGACTCATCTGCAGCATCTCAGCACCTATGTTAGGATTAAATTTGTCTGGCTCCCCTAAAGTGGTTGGAGCTTTCACCTGCTGGTGCGTTGGTGGTCCTTGGTGTCCGGGACTTGGTGCTCGGGTGTGTGATAGCTCACTCCTGGTGGCTGCTTCGCAGGGCCAGAGGTCTCTGACTCTGTCGGGGCCCCCCCATAGGGGCGGTGTGCCACTGGGCCTCAGGTCTCTGGGCCCATGTCTGGATCTTCTCTGGATCCAGATCAGCTGGATCTTCCCTGGTGCCGAAGCCCCCCAGCCAAATTCTCGCGGTATTTGTGCATTCACAAACACACGAGAATTCATCTTGGACAACTCCCACTTTCAACCGTTTGTGACCGAATGGTTCACAAACAGTCGAACAACGTTTAAGGTGGTACATACAGCTAAGATGACAGCAATAGCTGCTAAGACCAGAGCCAAACCAAAATAAAAATGGTAGGACAGGAGGACGGGTGTTTAGCTGCTGCTATCTGTTTTGTCAGAATCCACAGTTTCAGCTTTGAAAAAAGAAGGTGGTGGGGTGACCTCTGACCTCTCCTTGTCAGGGTTTCAGGTGAAGGACCAAAGTGACAGCAAGGACGACAGCAGGCACATACTGGAAATAATAATATTTTAGTGAAGCTAACTCACAGAATTACACAAGTTAGGAACAGGGATGGAAAACAGACGACGCAACATAGAAAGAACAAAAACACGGAACTCAAATACACCTGGGGATCAACGGAAATTGCTTACAACACAGGTGAGTGGGATTAACTAATTAACAACAACATCCAAGGATCATGACACTCCTGGACTGTGAACACCTCCCACCTAATAAAGAAGGCTCGACAATCTTTCTCAGGAAATTGAAATGGACTGGACTTTCCTCCTTGCTGTTAAAAAAGCTCTTACAAAGCTACAACAGAAAGCATTTTGTGTTTCAGCATGACAGTCTGCATTGGGAGTTACACAGTGCAGGAATAAAAAATTTAGCATGAGTGGTGAGGACAGCACGGGGTATTGTGGGATGCCATCTACAGGACCTACACAGTCTATGCTGCATGAGTTCAGAAAAGGGTCAGACGTATTGCCATAAATCCCACCCACCGAGGCACTGCACTGTTTGCCCTACTTCCATCGGGAAAATGATTCAGGAACAATAAATCAAAAACTAACAGACTTAAAAACAGCTTCTCTCCAAAAGGTGTAAGAGCTATCACTCCCTGTTTAAATTCAATAAACCATCAGCCCAGTTCATAATCTGTTACATATTACAAACACAAAACCGCTTGCATAGGTTTCTGAGCTGATGAAAATCATTGATTCTGTCTCACACTTCAATGTATCAAGGACTGTTTAAACATCCGTGCAAATTGCACAATTCTGTAAATAAACTTATTCTACAGTATTGTAGTGTCCGACTTTTTGACTTGAAAATCAGTCCATTAGCTGCTAAAGACTGTACACATGCTTAAGCCCCCTGGGAGTGTTGTTGTTGGCCAGTGCAAGGAAAGGTCATGTCCTATTGTGTCTGCATGTTATGTGAAACTATGTGCATTCTGAGCTGGTGTCTGCCTCACCAAAGATTTGACTATGAGTTAGAGCTACCACACTCTGTTGGTGGTGAAACACCTTTGGTAGACCCAGCGGTTTTCCCCTAAGGTGACCTCACTTGTACTTTAAAGTGCTTTGGATATACGACGCACGAAACAGAAATCTATACTTTAACTTGTTTAATCTAGGAAAGTTGGAAAAATGTTTACAGACACATCAGCCCTCACGGGCTCTTGATCGGCATTTGCACCTTTGGTTTTGTTACAGGTTAAGAAGGATCAGCTTCATTGTTAGAACGCAGACTGTACCTAGGGCGTGATGCATCTGGGGGCTGGGAGTAGACTTTCTTTTTCTGCTGTAACATAGTTGGAGGATATATAGTGTACCCTCTTCCCTTACCAGCCTGTGATTGTGCTGGTTTAGGGGCACTGTCGTCTTTGGACATAACAAGGATTTGTTCAAGCAAGTCGGAACATTCATCTATTCTTGTGGACATATCTGTTTCTCGCTGTGCTGTAGCTCCCAGGTCCAAAAGTACTTCTGGTCACCTTCGCTCTCCTACACTTTCCTTTTCTTCCTTTTTCAACCCCTCATCTATGTCTGCCATTTGTTTTGTCTGTTCCCTTTTGGTCTCTAATTCCTTTTGATATTTTTCAAGTTGGAGCTGCAATTCTAATTTTTTCCTCTCCATTAGTATCAACTCCTCCTGTTTATCAAGTTTCTCCTTCGTCATAACATCACCCTCTTTCACCCTGTAAACACATCCCCTGTTATGTGTAACATCATTCTCTGCATCCTCTGTATCGTCTTTTAGTCTGAGATGAAGGGCAAGTCTCACCGCTTGGTCTATCATATCACGTAACCAGCCTTGATATACCTGCCTCACTGATCCACTCGCTGCCAGATTGTCATTTCAGAGCACTTTACTTCACATCTCCTCACTCGTGCCCTGCCGCAGTGTTTGTCTACGTGCTCCACTTGCTTCGGCTCTAGACTGACTCCAACCGCATCTCCTGGTCTGTTTTTTCTTTTTTCAACAAAAACCTTTTTTGTAACTGTTGAATTTCGGGTTCACTCCTACAATCATTACAGTACGATCTGGCCACCATGAACCCGATGGCGAAACAGAGTTTATGATGAGGTTTCAAAATTATGATGGACATAATGTCAGACTCTTACCAGAGGTCGTCTTAGAAGCTTCATGTAAGGGTTCCAGGCTGGCGATCTGTCCTCCCAGTGTGGGTCCCAGACACTATCTCTCCAGCAGCGACATTGCCCTAGGCTGCCTCACCACCGTAAACTCCGACGTCTGACCGCCAATCCAGTTTCCAGTCCGCCTGTGAGTAATACAGTCAGTGATTCGTCTGTACAGCTGGTCCTGGCTGCGGAATCGCCGTCCCGGTGTTCCGTTTCCCCAGGACCACGGCCATGCCGTCAGAGGGTGCTCTCCGCTTCTCCAGCTGCTACTTCCTCCTCGTGATGTGTCCCTGTTGGGTCCGCTCATTTGTCTGTCTCCGGGAAACCATTCAGCACTCCTTCCACTGATCCCTCTGACCTCACTTTTGAGAAAGTTGAGGAGAGATTTAGATCTTTTGCACCGATGATCAAGAGGCTTAGAAAATACTTGATTCATCATTATTCTTCTGATTTAGAGGAAGGATTAAAGAAGCTGGAAGAGGAGTATAGAACTACATTAAAGACTTTTTACCATCATCAAGTTTATCCTTAACCACCAGAGGTCATTCTGATCCCAGTCCTAAAGCCACAGAACCAGTTCACGTCATTGGGGATGCTTCTGTGCCCATCCTCATCAGGATGAACGTTCCTGTTCCAGTTCCTGTCTCCGAGGGACCGGTGGGCGCCTCTGTTCCAGTATCCGAGAGTGCGGCGCACGCCCCTGCTCCAGTCTCCAAGGATGCGACTCTCACCTCTGCTCCAGTCTCCATGGGAGCGGTGCTCGCCTCTGCTCCAGTCTCTCTGGGTACGCCGCTCCTCCAGTTTTTGCCCTTGAGATGGTCGACAAGGGCACTCAAGCTGGCCTCCCAGCTGTCGCTGAGGTCCGCAGTGAGCCTGCACAACTACCTCAGCACTCAGGGCCTGATCGAGAGGGCAAACTACCAGTTCCGTCAGATGCCAAGCTCCAGGTCCATTGTTTAGGGCGTCTAGTATCTTTGATCAGTGGCCCTATTTTAGACATGAATAATATATCCTTAGTAAATGGATATGTACCACAGGTTTTTAAAGTAGCTGTTATTAAACCTTTACTTAAGAAACCTTCTCTTTATCAAGATGAGTTAATACATTACAGACCTATATTTAATCTTCTTTTCCTATCTAAAATTCTTGAGAAAGTAGTTGCTAATCAACTCTGTGAACATTTACAAAGTAATGACCTACTAGTTTCAGTCAGGCTTCAGAGCTTATCATAGCACTTGAAACAGCTCTGGTAAAGGTCACTAATGATATTCTCATGGCCTCAGATAATGGACTTGTGTCTGTACTTGTCCTGTTAGATCTTAGTGCTGCATTTGATACAGTTGATTACAATATTCTCCTACAAAGACTTGAGCATACTGTAGGGATTAAGGGGAAAGCATTAGGCTGGTTTAAATCTTATCTGTCAGACAGATTCCAGTTTGTTCATGTTAATAATAAATCTTCTTCAAACTCTAGGGTCACTTGTGGAGTACCACAGGGTTCAGTCCTTGGACCAATTCTATTTACTATATATATATGCTTCTGATTGACAAAATTATCAGACAGCATGGGATTAATTTCCACTGTTATGCTGATGACACTCAGTTGTATTTTTCCATAAATCCTGATGAATCCAATCAATTACTTGGACTAAAGGCATGTCTTGATGACATCAAAAGCTGGATGACTTTAAATTTCCTGCATTTAAGTTCTGACAAGACAGAAGTTGTAATCTTTGGATCAGAGTCCTCAAAAAATAAACTTCTTAATCAATCACTTAATCTGGATGGCATTAACTTGGCCTCTGGTAATAAAGTAAAAAATCTTGGTGTTATTTTTGACCAAGACATGTCATTTAAATCCCATATTAAACAGGTTTCTAGAGTTTCCTTTTTTCACTATAGGAATATTGCAAAAATTATAAAACATTCTGTCCAGGGGTGATTCTGAAAAACTAGTCCATGCATTTGTTACTTCAAGGCTGGACTATTGTAATTCTTTACTATCAGGAAGTCCACAAAATGCAGTTCAAAGTCTTCAGCTGATCCAAAATGCTGCAGCAAGAGTGCTGATGAAAATCAAAAAGAGGGATCATATTTCTCCAATTTTAGCTTCCCTCCATTGGCTTCCTGTTAAATCAAGAATAGAATTTAAAATTCTTCTTCTAACGTATAAAGCCCTTAATAATCAAGCTCCATCATATATCAGAGCTCTGATTACCCCGTATGTTCCTAACAGAGCACTTCGCTCTCAGACTGCAGGTCTGCTGGTGGTTCCTAGAGTCTCTAAAAGTAGAATGGGAGGCAGATCCTTTAGCTATCAGGCTCCTCTCCTGTGGAACCAACTCCCAGTTTTGGCCCGTGAGGAAGACACCCTGTCTACTTTTAAGACTAATCTTAAACTTACTTTCCTAGACTACCATACTTTTTAGAAGCTGGTTTTGGACCTCTGGGACTGTTAAACTATGGAAGAAAAACAGTCTCATTGGAATCTGCCTTTTTTAAAACCGAATTTAAAACACTGAATTTTTTTAGACATTGAATTCCTTACACTGAATTTTTTAAGACATTGAATTCCTTACACTGAATTTTTATCTGGTAAAAATTATGTATGGTATTTTTTATTATTTAAAACTTATCTCCAAAACATGCCCCAGATAATTTTCACCTGCAAAAATTTGCCTTCAAAAAATTCAGCAGCAAAAGATTTGGCTGCAAAACATTTGCCTGCAAAAGATTCAGCTACCAAAAATTGGCCTGCAACAATTAAGCTGAAAAAATCCTCCTTCAAAAAATTCAGCTGCAAAAAATTCACCTGCGATTTGCAGACAAATGCAAAAAATTTGTCTGCAAATGTGTTGACCTCTTGGTCAACACAAGCCAAAGAAATCTGCACTCAATGGAGTCAAGTAACTTCTAGCTAATGAAATTAGCTCATTTGGTCACGTGACACAACAGTTGGGCACAGCTTTTTTCCTGGCTGAATAGAGCTGAATGAGGAGTTTTTCTAGTTAAATAGATATGATTACAAAAGGTAGCTAATAGACAGCAATTTTAGTTTTCCATCTAATCGGACTGGGTGAAATAACTGAGCCAATACGATTAGATGAAAAACTCAAACGGCTGTCTATTAGTAGCTACCTGATGTTTTGTAATCATATCTATTTAACAAGAAAAACTCATTCCACCTTATTTTCAACAGAAATACAGAGACAGTGAGTTGACATTTTTTTTGTGCGAGACTTCCGTCAGTCACTTCCTGTCTGGCTACCAAATTACTTGTCATTATGACTTAAAGGAAGACAGGGATCGTTTGTCCAGTTAGAGGCTGTCATAATAACTGGTGTAAAAGAAAGGTTTACACGGAGCTGGAGTGTTTTAATCATTGACCGTGTATAAGAGCTGAAGAATGAGAAATTCCTTCACCTGTGGTTAAAAGCTTTAAATTTGAAGAAGCCACCGAAGCGATCTCCATTTTGTGGAGAAAAGACTGATGGAAGACCACACAATGCCAGAAAAGTGGCTGGGCTACGAAGTTGCATTAAAAACTCCAAGGAGACAAAGAGGAGAGCAGACACAGATAAGCTAAGCCAACTTTAACTCTAATTACTTAGTTTGTGTCGCTCTTGATAAAACATATGCTCTCACATGAAGACAGCCATCTTTTAGCTTTGTTCTCTCTGTAAATTATTATCTGGATATTTTTCATCCCTGCAAGTAGGTATGGAATTCCGTTTGTAAAGTTATACAATGAAAGATTTACAGCAAAATATATTTAGTCATAAGAGATAATAGGCGGGGTTCATTTTTCAGATTTTTGTTATCCATACATCTATAAACAAGTCACAGTTTCATGTTAAATATTTAATTTACAAGCTAAATATTTAGCTCCAAAGTAAAGTTTAGTTTGTAAAGGTTTAGTTTGTAAACTAAGCATTTAATTTGGAGTTAAATATTTAATTTGAAAACTAAATGCTTGGTTTGCATCTTAATATATAGTTTACAAACTAAACATTTAGCTTTGTAATTAAATATTTACAAATGTATAACGTGGTGAAAATCTGACTATAAAAATTAAACCCGATTTTCTTCCTCTTAAAATATTGCTGTTAGATTTTGACTGTGTAACCTTACAAATGGCAACCCAGATAGTAGCACAGGGTGTTATATATATTATATATAATATATATATTATTCACCTATGAAGAAAGATGCTGAAACTAAAGCCTCTGATGATATCCCCTAGGTGAAAAGAAGAAAAAAAATAATGTATGTGGCAGGGAAAACACTGGCTTCCTGGAGTATCTTCGTCTAGGTGATAAAGTGACGGCAGACCTCTGATGGTAAAGCCTCTGCTTTACCATCGGAGATCTGCTGTTTGAGAGGAGATTTAACCTTGTTCTACCAGCATTCACTCATAATCTGTTATCTGTTTGTGTCCACTCTGTTCTCTCCTGTAGTGTCTTGTTTAATGTTCACTGTTTTTACCTGCCTTAGGACAGCGGATGCAAATTAGCTGTTGTGCTAATTCTGGCATATTTACATTGATGCTTTATGCTGACATGTTGATGAATGTGCATTGTCCTAATTCAAATAAATAAATAAATAAAAATAAAGGAGAACAGTTGTCTGATGAGGATGTAACAGCCACAAGGAGGATTGCAGATGTCCACATACAAGTGGAAAGAGTTATCAGGAGGCTCAAAGTTTTTACAATAATCTCCCAGACTGTACCCATCAACTTGGTATATAAAAATGGACAAAATCTTAAGAATCTGTGCAGCCCCTGTGAACATGCAGGGGAAATCATCCACGAGGATGCTGATTGAGCGGAGAAGTTTACATGTCAAAAAGATCCTGATTAGTTATATTTTACTGTAAACCAGTGGAATTATAATACACTAGAATGTGTTTTGGATCTCTGCTTTTAAATATTTCTTTGTTTAGCACCTTAAGGTTTTACATTTTGGAATGAATTTTTCATTTTTAATAACTTTTCAAGTATTGGGTATCCTTATTTATATTATATACAAAAATTGTCTCCAACTAAAATGTGTATTTATTAAATTTTGCAATCCATTTCACTTGCTAATGTAATTTGCATTTATTCATATTTTGATCAAGTGGATTTTGTCCTTAGCACATATAAAGAACTAACATGTATCTTATGTACATAAACTGGCAAGAAGATAGTATTTCATTTATTAATTTATGCAATTTGTTTACATTAAATGTAATTACATTTCACTTTTAAAATAGTAAAACATTGCTAAGTTTAAACATTTCACTTATGGCATATTTGTAGGCCTTTTAATTCTTTGTGGTGCAGGAAACATCCATCATTCAGCCTTTTTGGGATGGCGCTGCTCATCTGTGCTTTTAACAAAGTTAAAGGAACAGTTTTTTTTTTTTTTATATTACGATCCTTGGTGACATATTAATATAAAAATATGGATAGTTTATAGTGACAACTATAAACTGTCCATATTTTTCTACTTACGTTCTGTCATGTTTTTAACGTATTTGGCCCACATGCAGATCACACTCGGGACACAGGGAGCAGTTTAAGGCGTTTTATTTTAACACACAAACGTGCAGAGGTGAATGTGAGGATAAATGTCACACTTAAAACCAGTCGTTTGAACGTTTTGATATCCCATTATAACATCAGTCCAATGCCAAACATTTAGCACTGCTATCTTTGTAAAATTAACTGACCAGCAGTCTAATCACAACGAGGCAACAGCCAGTATGTCTCTGAATCAGACGATTAGCCTACCTTCCATAAGATCGCCGCTGCATGAATGGAGGACTTCCCCTGGAGCCACAACACAAGAGCAATCCGGCTATCTCAGTGGGGTTGATGTTGTCAGGATCCAGCAGAGTGAACGTCAAACTTGCTTTGGCTTAAATCAACATCAGCCTTCATGAATACCAGGTAATCGATGTTGCTATTTATTAACACCGTGCCAACTTTTCCACTGTGGAGGTTCGCCTCGGTACATTCTCATTGCAGAGCCATCCGCACCAAGTGACAACACAAAATGGTTAAAAATGTCCTCGTACATTATATGAGGCCACTTCCTCATGTCATCCTCTCAGTCACGAATAGTTTGAGGCTGTGGCACTGACCTGCCACTTCGATTGCTCTGCAATTTTTGGAAATGTTGCCGTGACAGATTATCATTTTAGTCAAGCTAAGGTTATTTGGCCTAGGGAAGCACTGAAACGGAAGTGCCGCACAAAAAAATGGAAGTTGCCCGGCTGTTGTGTCTCGTGACCAAATGAGCTAATTTCAATTCAATTCAATTCAATTTTATTTATATAGCGCCAAATCATGAAACATGTCATCTCAAGGCACTTTACAAAATCAAGTTCAATCATATTATACAGATTGGGTCAGATTATACAGATTGGTCAAAATGTCCTATATAAGGAAACCAGTTGATTGCATCAAAGTCCCGACAAGCAGCATTCACTCCTGGGGGACCGTAGAGCCACAGGGAGAGTCGTCTGCATTGTACATGGCTTTGCTGCAATCCCTCATACTGAGCAAGCATGAAGCGACAGTGGGAAGAAAAACCACCCATTAACGGGAAAAAAAAAACCTCTGGCAGAACCGGGCTCAGTATGAACGGTCATCTGCCTCGACCGACTGGGGTTACAGAAGACAGAGCAGAGACACAACAAGAGAGACAAAAAAGCACAGAAGCACACATTGATCTAGTAATCTGTTCTACATTAGATGGTAATAGTCGGTGATCTGTCCTCCCTGGATGATTTCACAGTCAACAGAACGTCAGACCAGGTGTGCCTACTATGAAGAAAAAAGAGAGAGAACAAAAAGTTAAAAGCTGAAATGACAACAGTCATTTCAATGTAATGCAATGCAAATCTGGAGAACAGTAGACTGGAGAACAGTAAAAATCAGTAGAGTGAGAAAAGTAGGCCCTGATGTCCTCCAGTAGCCTAAGCCTATAGCAGCAAAACTATAAAGGTAGCTCAGAGTAACATGAGCCACTCTAGTTATAAGCTTTGTCAAAAAGGAAAGTTTTAAGATTAGTCTTAAAAGTAGACAGGGTGTCTGCTTCACGGACCAAAACTGGGAGTTGGTTCCACAGGAGAGGAGCCTGATAGCTAAAGGATCTGCCTCCCATTCTACTTTTAGAGACTCTAGGAACCACCAGCAGACCTGCAGTCTGAGAGCGAAGTGCTCTGTTAGGAACATACGGAGTAATCAGAGCTCTGATATATGATGGAGCTTGATTATTAAGGGCTTTATACGTTAGAAGAAGAATTTTAAATTCTATTCTTGATTTAACAGGAAGCCAATGAAGGGAAGCTAAAATTGGAGAAATATGATCCCTCTTGTTGATTTTCATCAGAACTCTTGCTGCAGCATTTTGGATAAGCTGAAGACTTTGAATTGCATTTTGTGGACTTCCTGATAGTAAAGAATTACAATAGTCCAGCCTTGAAGTAACAAATGCATGGACTAGTTTTTCAGCATCACTCCTGGACAGAATGTTTCTAATTTTGGCGATATTCCGGAGGTGAAAAAAGGAAACTCTGGAAACCTGTTTAATATGGGATTTAAATGACATGTCTTGGTCAAAAATAACACCAAGGTTTTTTACTTTATTACCAGAGGCCAAGTTAATGTCATCCAGATTAAGTGATTGGTTAAGAAGTTTATTTTTTGAGGACTCTGGCCCAAAGATTACAACTTCGGTCTTGTCAGAATTTAGATGCAGGAAATTTAAAGTCATCCAGCTTTTGATGTCATCAAGACATGACTGCAGTCGAAGTAATTGATTGGATTCATCAGGATTTATGGCTAGATATAGCTGAGTGTCATCAGCATAACAGTGGAAATTAATCCCATGCTGTCTGATAATTTTGCCGATCGGAAGCATATATATAGTAAAGAGAATTGGTCCAAGGACTGAACCCTGTGGTACTCCACAGGTGACCCTAGAGTTTGAGGAAGATTTATTATTAACATGAACAAACTGGAATCTGTCCGACAGATAAGATTTAAACCAGCCTAATGCTTTCCCCTTAATCCCTACAGTATGTTCAAGTCTTTGTAGGAGAATATTGTGATCAACTGTATCAAATGCAGCACTAAGATCTAACAGGACAAGTACAGACACAAGTCCATTATCTGAGGCCATGAGAATATCATTAGTGACCTTCACCAGAGCCGTTTCAGTGCTATGATGAGCTCTGAAGCCTGACTGAAACTCCTCAAGTAGGTCATTGCTTTGTAAATGTTCACAAAGTTGATTAGCAACTACTTTCTCAAGAATTTTAGATAAGAAAAGAAGATTAGATATAGGTCTGTAGTTTACTAGCTCATCTTGATCAAGAGAAGGTTTCTTAAGTAAAGGTTTAATAACAGCTACTTTAAAAACCTGTGGTACATATCCATTTACTAAGGATAGATTAATCATGTCTAAAATAGGACCACTGATCAAAGGGAATACCTCCTTAAACAACTTGGTTGGGATTGGGTCTAACATACAGGTAGAAGGTTTAAATGAAGCTAAGATTTTAGATAGCTCAGAAAGCTCTACTACTTCTAAACAGTTCAGACACAGCGCAGGTTCTAAAGATTCCTCCAATGCTGCCTTACTTACTGGGGACGAGGTAATCATGTTTGGGAGGATGCCAATTATTTTATTTTTAATGGCATCAATTTTATTTATGAAGAATCCCATAAAATCATTACTACTAAGAGCTAAGGGAATGGTTGAATCAACAGAGCTGCAGCTCTGAGTAAGTTTGGCAACTGTACTAAAGAGAAATCTAGGATTATTTTTATTCTCTTCAATTAATGATGAAAAATATGCTGCTCTAACTCTGCGAAGGGTCTTGTTATACAACAATAGACTGTCCCTCCAGATTAAGTAGGATTCCTCTTGGTGTGTAGAGCGCCATTTTCTCTCCAATTTCCTAACATTGTGCTTCAAGGAACGCAGCTCTGAATTAAACCAGGGAGCCAGCTTCCTGTGAATTATCACCTTCTTTTTCAAGGGAGCTACATTATCTAATGCAGAACGCAATGAGGAAGTCACACTGTTAGCAAATGTATCTATTTGTGAATGGGAAGAAACAGCATTGCTGCCATCTACAGGGCATTTCTGCAATACTGAGGATATTAAGAGGGGGACAGACTCTTTAAGTTTTGATACAGCATTATCCGATAAAGATCTACTATAATGGAACCCTCTTTTGGGGGTGGAGAAATCGGTTAGATTAAACTCAAATGTTATTAAAAAATGATCAGATAGGACAGGGTTGTGAGAGAATACTGTTAATTCTTCACAATCAATGCCATATGTCAGCACAAGGTCCAAAGTATGGAGCCGAGAGTGCGTTGGCTTATGCACATTTTGAGCAAAACCAATTGAATCTAGGATAGTTTTAAAGGCTACACTAAGGTTATCACATTCAGTGTCAACATGGATGTTAAAATCACCCACTATAATAACCTTGTCAGTATTTAACACCAAATCAGATAAGAAGTCTGACAGTTGATCCAAAAACTGAGTGTAAGGGCCTGGTGGACGATACAAAACAATAAACAGAAGAGGTTTTATTGCTTTGCAGTTTGGATGAGGGAAACTGAGGGTTAAATGTTCAAAAGAACTGTAATTATTAATTGGCCTGGGACTAATTAATAAATCAGACTGAAAGATGGTTGCCACTCCTCCTCCTCTTCCCACAGATCTGGGAATGTGGAAATTTGAATAACTGGAGGGAGTTGACTCATTTATACTAACGTAGTCCTCTTGTAGCCAGGTTTCTGTGAGACAAAATAAATCAATCTGATTATCAGAAATCAATTCATCCGTATGGATTTTTATTAGATTTTTATGATTTGTTCCCTTTAGATCAGTTTTTGATCTGTTAAGTTTTGGCCGTGGGAAAGACACCGTCTCAATAGGATAATGGGTGGGTAACAGTACAGAAGCTGCAGAGAGGTGTGTTAAACTACGGCTCTGCTTCCTGGTCTGGACCCTGGGTTGTCAGCATTTAGGAGAACTAATAAATCCGGCCAGATTCCTAGAAAGAAGAGCTGCACCATCCAAAGTGGGATGAATGCCGTCTCTCCTGATCAGACCAGGTTTTCCCCAGAAAGTTTGCCAGTTATCAATGTAGCCCACGTCGTTTTCTGGACACCACCTAGACAACCAGCGGTTGAATGATGACATGCGGCTAAACTTGTCATCACTGGTCAGATCAGGCAGGGGACCAGAGAAAATTACAGAGTCCGATATTGTTTTAGCAAACTCACACACCGAAGCAACACCAACTTTGGTGACCTCTGATCGGCGTGACCGGGTGTCATTACCGCCAGCGTGAATAACAATTTTGTGGTATTTACGCTTATCCTTAGCCAGCAGTTTTAGGTAGGATTCTATGTCGCCCGTTCTGGCCCCTGGTAGGCATTTAACTATGGTTCCTGGTTTCTTTAGTGCCACGTTTCTTATTACAGAGCTGCCAATAATTAAGGTCGGCTCCTCGGCGAGACTGTCGCTCAGAGGGGAAAATTTATTAGAAACGCAGATGGGTTGGTGGTGATCTGGGGGCTGAAATCTAGAGCTATGCTTACTACGAACCGTCACCCAGCCGGCCTGCTTAACCGGCTGTTCGAGTGCGGCTGTTTGTTCGCTACGTGAAGTTACTCTTTGTGAAGTTACTCTTTGTGGCTCCGCGCTAGCAAAGGAGCGGCTATCAGCTGGTTTTTCAACAGCACGGAGCCGGGTCTCCAGTTCTGACACCCTCGCCTCCAAAGCTACAAAAATACTACATTTATTACATGTACCATTATCACTAAAGGAGGCAGAGGAATAACTGAACATCTGACACAGAGAGCAGTAGATAGGAGACTTAGTCAGAGACGGAGAAGCCATTATGAGGCTAAGGCTTGGCTAGCGCTAGGCTAATGCTAGGCTAAAGCTAGGCTAGCGCCCTGTTATCACGCCAAAGAACAAACCGTGTGAAACACGAGGAGTTCCCAAACGTGATGAGCAGCCACAGAAAATGTTTTAAAAGTGCTTATGTTTGGAAACAGGTGTTACAACAAAGAGGTTTAAAGATAAAAAGCGAGAGAGCCTGGAGCAAAAATCCGTCGTTCACACAGCAACAACAGGAAGTGACACAATACGCCTTACCGCAAACAGGAAGTCAGGAAGCGTCCCCAATCACACGAGCTGAACACTTCTTTCATTGGTTAGAAGCTGCTCAACTCCATCGAGTGCAGATTGCTTTGGCTTGAGTTCACCAAAAGGTCAACACAATTGCAGGCAAATTCTTTGCAGGTGAATTTTTTGCAGGCAACTTTTTTGCAGCTGAATTTTTTGAAGGCGATTTTTTTGCAGGGGAATTTTTGGAGGTGATTTTTAAATAATAAAAAAATCACATACATAATCTGGAATTCAATGTCTGAAAAAATTTCAGTGTTTTAAATTCGGTGTTAAAAAAAGGCAGATTCTAATGGGACTGTTTTTCTTCCATATTAAGCCAGCGTAGTCAAGCGCAACTATTTACTTCTTATCGATACGTTTGCAAACAATTTATCTGAACCATTTCTCTGCCTTACATAATGCAAAATCAGCTGATTTAAGGAGTAAACGATACAGCCAAAGTGCTTTAGCTATTAAACACTGGAGATATTTAAAAAAGCACAGGCTGTGTCCTCTCTCCGGAGTAGAATCCTAGCCAAAAGCGGAAAGTGGTACGTTGCCTTTAGGGTCCGAGGCGGAAACACAAATTTGTTAGAGCTACCACACCCTGTCGGCGGGGTAAAACACCTTTGGTAGACCCAGCTCTTTTCCCCTAAAGCGACCCCACTTGTACTTTAGAGTACTTTGGATATACGACACGCAAAACAGAAATCTATAGATTTCCTAGATTAAACATAAATTGTTTAATCTCGGAAAGTCAGAGAAATGTTTACAGACACATCAGCGCTGCCGGGCTCTTGGACACGATGCAGGAAAAAGGAATGTAGCAAGAGCCCCAACCGATCCTTCCATAAGTGTTATATGCAAGGGCTGTACACTTCCTCACATGTCATCAGTAAAATAATGTTTCACCACTGGGGTGCAATCTGATAGATTGTGCCATAGCCTTGTGTCCCAGACTATCTAAGTAAGCATGCAGCTCCCACGATAACTCCACTCATACATCCCATTTCTAACAGTGGTAACACATAATAACAATAATGTTTATTGATTCTTGATTTTGTTTTTGAAAGGTTCTTATGTTTATTTATGTATCACCAGCACAAGCATAAATAATGGTTTTGAATGCTTATGATAGTGTCGATCTATGATTAAAGTCTGATTTGGACTAAAATTGAACATTTGAGAGGAATCATCATGCAGTGTGGCTGGTATCCAACATTTTACCATCTGTGTAACCAAGTTCCCCCGTCTCCAAAATGATCACATGCATTGGTCAGAGTTACCATGAGAACCGCACATTTCCCGTCCATTATTTTTTACAGATCTCACCCTTTACATTCCAAACTCTCCAGTATGATTGAAGTAATGATTGAATAGGGGCCAGTTAAGTTCTTCCACACCAAACTTGGTTACACGTCTTTCTGGGAAAGGCAGTATCTCAGTAGGAACAGTCGTCAACTTACAAAGGAAGGTTTTGGGTTTTGAAATCTTGCTTGCTCCCCATCCACATGTTGATGTGCCCTGAGTTGTTGACCTATCTCTGTATCAGTGTATCAATGTGTGTACAATGTGAGTGTGCCTGGGTAAATTTAGCTCTAGTGTGTAAGAGCTTGGACTGGCAGTATGACTAGAAAATAAATTATATAAACTCAGTGTTTCCGCTACATGTAATTGATCGTGACGCACTGCTACGGCAAAATAAAAGCCGCCAAAACTTCAGCGTCAATTTTTTTTAAATATATATGTTGAAACAATTTAAAGTACATGAAATATATAAACCGCTATATTATGTATAGGAAATGGGATAATAGTACATGGCTTGTACTTGTATAGCGTTTTAAGTAGTCAGACGACCCCAAAGCGCTTTACATTACAATCAGTCTTTCACCCATTCACACACATATTCACACCCTGACTGTGGTGAACTATGTTGGTAGCCACAGCTGCCCTGGGGCAGACTGACAGAGGTTAGGCTGCCATACATCGGCACCATCGGGCCCTCTGACCACCGCCAGCAGGAAATTTGGGTGAAGTGTCTTGCCCAAAGATACAACAACTGAGATGGTCTGAGTGGGGGATCGAACCAGCAACCCACCAATTGCAGGACAAACTCCTTAACTCCTGAGCGACTGTGGCCCCAAGTTTATTGGCGCACTTATACTTATCATAATCCGAGTATGAAATGAATTTAAATATCATGAAAAGTTAAAAAGTACTTTATTTTGAAAAACCAACACTGCCTGCTTTTTCCTGCCTGGCTAGCAGCAGTGGCTACCACACTGCGGTGTGCTGCCCTCAGCAGGGAAGGAAAACTGGAGAGGACAGTCCATTGTTGCCCATTTAGCGTCTTTGTTGCAACTTTTCAGACACCTCTAGCAATTTTATTTCAAAAAGCGACTAGCAACAATGAGTTTTAGCTACTTTTCTTGTTTTAATGGCGACTTAACCGAAAGCACTAGTTGTTCTGGAATTACAGTTTTGAGGCAGCAGCGTGGGTTCCTTCTTCCCTCAGCACTGTCTCACAGGCATACCACAGCTGCTGCTGCTGCCTCATCATGTCAATATAGTTTTTTTTAAAGTAGTCTATTTTGTCCCTGAAACTGTTGCACTAAAATTATTCCCTGAATTTGATTCACACACAGCTTCACTCTCTTAATCACCTCATTCAGTTTGTGTGCCTCGGATAGCTGTCTTTTTGGGACAGTTTGTTTTATGCAGTGTGGAGTCAGGCAATGTATTAAAATTCATAAATCATTTTATAAATGTAATTCTTAGTTCTAAACACATTTAATCACTATTTTTAATAACTTTTTTGTCTTGGCAAAAGCTCTCCTTCAGTCCAAAAGTATAACCAAATTTGCAAATTAGATGATGATGTAATCCCCTCCCCTCACACACACACACACACACACACACAAAACCACCATGGTTTAAAAAAATCCTAGAGGAGATTCTGAAGCTATATAATATCATTTCATTTACAATTTATCAACCTTTTTTCTTGCCCTGATGTACAGTCATGTTGTAATAGGTCAGAGTTGGTTAAATCTGGATTTAGACAGTAAAAACCCTGCCTAGTTTTCTTAACCAGGTGACTTTAAACCAGTGGTCTCAAACTTAAATCCTCGAGGGCTGGTGCGCTGCAAATTTTAGATGTGTCTCCTGGCCATACACCTGATCCAGATAGTGCAGAGGCAGATACACAGACAGCCAGGAAGGAACATGACAGAACCTCCCCCTCAAGAGTGGATTCCAGACACCCAAAACCGAGTCCTCAACAGACAAAATCCACCTGAACAGGGTGGGCAGAGGAGGCATCAGCAGATGGGCAAGAGACCAAAAAGTAAAAACAAAAATCAACTCAGGCAGGGTGAGTGGAGAAGGCCTCGGAAAGAGGGCATCCATAAAAAAATAACTTATGGTGGGTCGACCAATAAACACATGGAGGTCTGGAGGACGCGGTTCAGGAGGAACTTCGGAGTCTTTTGGCTTGGTAGGAACCGTTCTTCTTGTGTCTAGTTCATACAAACTTTTAAATCTTCATCTTTTTAATCTTTTTTAATCTTTTGAATGCTATAATTGAAAACACTGCAACCCTTGTTCATTCCCTGTTTGTTTTTCTTTTATGTGTACTCCTAGCCGGAGTGGCCAAAAAGAAATTTCACCACAGTAACATGTAGTGATAATAAAGACTCTTTGAATCTTTGAATTTGTCATAAAGGGATTTCAGAGCCGCATTCAAAGTTCAATGATTGTGTGTTGCACACCAGTTTTCAGAGCAATTTCACAGTATCACAAAATATTTAGTCAAATGATTGGATTAGCACACTTCTAAGCATGCAATGAAAAACTGTATCAGTCTTGGAAATTTCTATTATTTTCTGTTTCTCTCTCAAACACATCACATGCATGCATACACAGTCACAAACACAGAATGGGTATTTCAACACTGATTAAGGTAAAAATTTAAGTTTAACGAGTTGGTGGGGTCAAGTCATGGATGGAGAACAAAGACTGAATAAATTAACATAACATAAGTCAGTACCACTTATTGTTGTAGTGATTATTTTATTGCCAAGTTAATTACACAAACAAGCTGATCAAACGAGTTGAGCAAAGTATCAAAATGTAAAGGACAAGCAATCAAATAATTTTTGTTTGATTTCCTGCTTCATTTATTGGCAGAAATTCCCTTCAGGTTTTGACTGAACCACGCAAATACTAAGTAATTTAACAAACTAGATCCTGGATCAGTGACTTCTGCACTGATGCTATCCTACCCACAAAGACAATCAGAATGTTTCCTAACCAGAAACCATGAAGTGATTTGAAAAAGGCATTCAGATTATAAAAAAGCAACCAGCAGCTCAGCAACTACCACATCTCCCTTAAACATCTTATTCAAGTTTCCTGACAGCATAAAGTCTGACTGTCCTCCTCAGCCAGAGGTGCGGCATCAGCCCCTCATCCTGAAGTCCCCTCCTCCTTAAAGAAGGTCAACATCAACAAGGCTGCAGGTTGAAGACATGGCATAAGGTCAGACACTAAAAAGGTGTGCTGACCAACTTTTAGGTTTTTTTTCTGGAAATCTTCAACCTCTCCCTGCAACTCTCCATGGTCCCTGCCTGCTTGAAATCCTCCATCATCATGTCTATTCCCATAAAAATCAACCATTACCTGTCTCAATGACTACCATTCTGTTGTTCTGGCCCTGTCATCATATAGTCAATACATTTAGAGGCATGCTACTTATAGTTTCTTTTTGTAGTTAGGGTGTTTTTATTTCTAGAACCATTCAAGTTGAGTATATTTTTGATCAGATTTTGAGGATGATATGTTATCACTAGAGCTTCAAAGGTAACACGTTGCTGGGCAAGAGTCTCTGGCTCAGCACCAAGACGGATGAATCGTCAGCGTCAGGGACAGGAACCTCTAGAGACGAAGACAACAGGTTAGTGACCAGGTAGATTTTATGGAAAGACACAGTAACTGATCTGACGGTCACTAACCTTCTCACTATCTGGGAATAGGCGGGGAAGGTGAGCATTGGCTCTGGCTGACGGGAAAGGATGTTGAAGATTCCTAGTGTGATCCAGACTCTGGTCAGAGAAGCTCTCGGGTTGTTTCCCAGAGGACTGGCAGGGGTTCGGTAGTCAAAAGGCAGGCAAAGGGTCAGAATCGTGATGGCAACATCAGGCAGGATTATCAGGGGGAATATCCAGAATCCGATATCCGTGAGAAGGTCCAGGGTCAGAGCCGGGTGATCAGAGATCCAGGGAAAATCCAAGGCGGAGTACAGGGCAGAGTCAGGGCACAGACACCATCAGGTCCAACAGGGGTTAGGCAGGCTCAGAGAATCAGGAGGCAGAATAGGTCAGGAAACAGGCAGGCAGGTAGACAGGATACAGAACGCTGGACTAAACTCACCGGTGGCTCATAATAATCTGGCACTAGTGACTGGTCTGAGGGCTGGTTATATAGTGAGAGGTGCAGGTGGATCTGATGAGAGTTGATGAGAATGGGGCAGAGATGCACAGGTGTGTCAGGTGAAGAATCAGACCAGCACTAGTGCCAAGATCATGACACATCATCCTCTATGGAGTGCAGGATCCAACTTGTTGTGCTATATTACCGCCATGAGGAATAATTGATGTGAGATTGAATTCTGAACAGTGGAAGAGGTGACAAAGGAATCCCACTCCTGCTGCAAAGGAGACACAGGCAGAAAGGACGGCCTCTCTCTCTCTCAGCAGGGTGCTTCTGTAAACACCCCACAGATAAAAAGGGTCAGAGTGCTTCTGACTACTCTCTCTTCAGACCCTCTTCTGCAGCTCTTCACTTCAGACTCCAAGCTGCTCAGCCACCTCTCCCTGGAGCAGACCAGGAGAAGCCCACTTCGGACCATGGTCCCTGCACGGGCCTGACCGACACACGAACTAACACCTGGAAGAAACTTCTTGTCACCAGGAGGACATGTCCGGGCAAATCAGAGTTAAGTCTGCTGTCTTAACCTCATCATCAGTAGCAGGACCACTCCTTATATGGTAGCAGTAGGAGTGGTATTATTTGTGGTGGTCTTTCCAGATCCACAATAAAGGTAACCAAAGCTCTTAACAGAATCAATATGTAACAGCAAAAACACACAGGGAGATTAAGGAAAATGTAAAAAAACAACTAGTTAAAAACAAGGGAGATTAAACTAATTTAATAATACAAGATAGATACAACCAGAACTTCCACCAACATTTTAAGTATTAAAAGCCTGGCTGAATAAAAAAAATCTTGAGCTTTGATATAAAGACGCCAAGTTCAGAAGATGAAAACCAAGATGACCGGAGGTGCGGCTGAGATCTTATGAAAGATGTGCGTAAGTAATATGGTGGTATACTGGTAAACAACCTCTTGTCTCCTCGCTCTTGGCCAATCACTGAAAAGCAGTGTGTATACATCCAAACTCTGCTCATGTTCACTTGGTTTGACTCTCCTCCTGAGCACGTCTGAAGAAACCCGGGCTGGCCCTGAAACAAACTCTTGCTGAAATGCTCGCAAGCAGGTGGAGCTGAGTAGTGCCCAGCCAAACAGAGCTGGTGGAAAGGGGGCTTACTATACCCAGAAAGGTCCTAAAGAGGACAGAAAACAATGAGTCAGGGGATTTCCACAGAATTCCTGTGGGAGGGGAGCTTGATTAATAATCACATGATTGGTACAGGACAGGATAAAAAGTTTAAGGGGGGCAGACGGGAGCAGAAAAAAACCGATAGTACCAAAAAAATAAAACAGGCGTGACCACTTTGTAGTTTTCTTTTAGTAAGTCTACACAACTCAAGTCAAAAGAACATACCCCAGAAGCTAACAGTGCTTCTGACCTATCTAATAAGCTTGTACAACTGGCAAGAAAGTGCTTCATGAGAGTCGAGTGTGATTGTGTTACACTGGTACAGTTTTTTTAAGCAATGTAAAATACAGCAGTAATGTCACTGTTTGAATTAAGCTGACCAGACGTCCCCGCATTCTGGGCACAGTCCCTGTGTTAGACAACCTGTTCCCAGCTAAAGAAGAAGAAAACATATAGGTGTGGCAAGGGATCAGGAATCATCCCACATGATGGGAGTGGGCCATTTTACCAGGAGTGGGTTGGGATAGGAATTTTTTTTCCCTGGACCAGGATTAGAACAGCACACGTGTTTTATTTGTGGGAGTGGGATTGGCCAGGAGGAAAAATCCACTACTGTGTCACATTTTAATTGACATAAATAGAAACTAAGAGACTATTTTAAAACAATCTTCTTACTGTGGCTTGTACTAAACACATAACTAAACTTCAATTACAATGACACAAGGCATAGACTTAGGCTGAATTTTAACAAAACATAGAAGATGTTTGTAAATATTTGGAGACCTCAACAACCCATAGCCTTATGTAATATGTCTCCTCTATCTCTGACCTCCATTACAAATCCTAAAATTCTGTTAACAAGTAGCATACATACTCTATTGAAAACTCAAGTTGATACATTATTTCTCTGTTTTACAGAGCTGACGACACATAAAGATGTCTTATTTGGAAGGAAATTAACTGTTCTTAAAGACTTACTGTCCTGATGCAATTTTATCCTGCCCGCAGATGGCTTTAAAAAATCTAATCTTGTCAATTGTGATAAAGTAGGTATTCTCCTGGGTAAAAAAGAAGATCCTAGGTTGTTTTTTTCAGTCTTGTAAAGTTAGAAGAGATTGTAAACTGTAAATAAATTGTTTTGTGAGCAATTTTTTTGTGTTTTGTGGGCGGATGGTCCCTAAGAAGGAGGGCCAGAGTCCAGAAACCAAAATAAACCCCTCTGAGTGGCATGGTTTCTGGTGGGCGGTCTGGAGTCTGACCTTGGCATGGCAGGAACTCTGGCGGTCGGCCCGGAGGCAGACAACGGAGTGGCAGGATCTCTGGCGGTTGGCCCGGGGCTGATCATGGCGTGGCAGGATCTCTGGCAGTCGGCCCGGGGGCAGAGCACTGCGTTGCAGGATCTCTGGCGGCCGGCCCGGGGGCAGACCTCGGCATAGCAGAGTTTCTGGAGGCCTTCCCTGGCATAGCAGAGGCCTTGGAGGCGAACCTTGGAGGCTGGGAATGGAGCTGGTCCCTTGGAAGCCGACGACGGAGCAGGACCGTTGCCGGGCATCAACAACTGGGCAGAACCCTTGGCGGGCATTGATGACGGTGTTGTGCAATCAAGCCATGAGGAATAAAATCAGACTGAGTTGGAAACAACATGAAATGTGAGACTTTTACAGGCCCTCAGGGGACTGTTCTCACAGCAGAGGGCCACTGTATAAAAACCCCTGTCCACGAACAAACGCTCTCTTTGCACACTGTTCCTCAACAGTAGCATTGGAGGGACACCCATTCTGGATTAAGCTACAAACATGCATGGTTGGCCAAGCTGAGTACATCCCTGCCCTATTCCAACATCAGAACTGAACAGGCGATTGCCATGAAACAGGCTGTTTATGATCTTTCTAAACTGTGCAGGAGAAACGCTGATCCAGCAAAGAATCACACCTCTGCCGTGAAGAGATCCACATGCTACAGCCCCAGCAGTACTGACCTTCCTATGGCCTGAGACCAGGAGCCACTAGTTTCGAGCTAGCCACCTGCTCGCTGTCGCTGCTCAGACAACCAGGCTTCACCCTGCTTCAACTGCTTTGAATTGGAAGCCCCGAAAGTGAACCGAACTGACACAGAGGCAAAGTGGTTTGGCAAAATTAGGCAGGGAAAGTCAAATGGTTTATTTAAAATGGTTTTGATGTTTTGTTTTAAGGTTTGACTTAGTAAAAACTCCGGGAGCTTACAGGCTAGCTTGTGCTTGCATTATGGAAATCAAGTTTTGCTGATGTGTTTTAATGTTATAACCAACTTTATTTCCATAAGGGCTTTATACACCGACGGGTTATTAATGTTTGTGTTGTATGGTCCACTCATTATCACAAAATATGGCTTAAAAGTATTTTTAAATTTGCGTCAAATTTCTGCTAGCATAGCGCTATTAGCTACCCGGATACCATTAGTGCTACCCCCGAGTCAACACAACTACGGTTTGTTTTAAACATAATGCTTGTGTTCATTTCACTCCACCATCGTTCGAAATAAGCAGTGATTAGTGAACATTAATGTCGGTTTAATGGTGTTTTATAAAACTTAGAATTAACCCATCAAGTGACCGATTGCTACAGCGCCCCTAGCTTCCTGGAAGAAAATTTGTATTAATAAAGCTAAGTGTCCTAAAGATATTGATTAACACTGAGCAAATCATTCTTTAAAATGTTATTTTCTAAAGTAATGTTTTGTTTAACTCAGGATTTGCATTGTGAATAGGTTGAAATACATACTAAATGTTCTAAATTAGTTAAACCAGTTTGATCTCATTCAAAATTCTTTAACAACTTTAGTTCTCTAACTCAGATCTGCAGTGCAGTGCTAGTTGAGAGGAATTGCTGATTGAAATATAGTGTTAATTCAGATAAACAGCATTCTACAGTGGTGTTGTCTGGATGTTTATTTTCATCTTTGTTAATAAATTCTTGAACTTGAAGAGAAGTTCACTCCTTTTTTCTATATGTTTGTAGAGTTTGCTGTTAAAAGAATGCCAGTGCTCAAATCAACCCTTTCAACTATTGTCCTAATATCAGCTGTTTGGGCTGTTATTCACCGGATAATACCTAACAGACAGAGTTATTTATTAAACACGAAATAACTTAAAAGAGTGTGTATTAATAGCACAACAATGGTGCAGGGCCCTTGGCGGACTTCGATGACAGTGGAGGACCCTTGGGGTCTCTGAATTAAAACCTGCAACTTGCCTGGAGCTTGGTGTCAGACGGGACCTGGAGCTTGAGATCTGACGTGACCTTAAGTTTGGAGTCTGACGTGTGCTGAAGCTTGAAGTCTGACTTGACCAGAAGCTTAAGGTCAAAAGTAACCAGGAACTCGGTGTCCAGCCGAGGCGTCAACCGAACCCTCGGAGGCAGGAACAGAACCAGAGACGTCAGCCGGACCCTAGGAGGCAGAAACAGGACCATAGGCATCCATTGGACCGTTGGAGGAAGCAACAGGATCATAGGCATCCACTGGATCCTCAGAGGCAGGAACAGGACCATAGGCATCTATCGGACCCTCAGAGGCAAGAACAGGACCATAGGTGTCAATCGGATCCTCGGAGGCAGAAACAGGACCATAGGCGTCCATCGGACCCTCTGCAACGGGAACAGGACCATAGGCGTCCATCGGACCCTCTGCAACGGGAACAGGACCATAGGCGTCCATCAGACCCTCAGAGGTAGAAACAGGACCAAAGGCATCCATCAGTCCCTTAGAAGCATGAAAAGGACCCGTTCGGGTCATGTTGGCCCCATCCCCGGGGGGGCTTGTCTCGTGGGCCGTCTGTTCCGGGTACAGGATGGGGTTCAGGACCGAAGCAGGAACGGGGTAGGTTGGGTTGTGGTGGTGCCATGATTTTAGGGTTCACTTACTGGGTCCGGGGGCCTGGTACCCTGTTGGGGTGCCGGTGCCTGGACTTGGGAATATGGGATATGGGTGGTATATGCAAATGTGTGTACTCCGTCTTAATTTTTTGTAGTCTCTGTTTGTGCGTGGGGGCACTAGGGTGGGAAGGAGTGAATGAGACTGTGTATGTTTTTTCAGGGTTTCCACGGGTCATTAAAAATCATTAAAAGTCATTAAATGAAATTTTTTAAAATTAAGGCCTTAATTGGCATTAAAAGTCATTAAATGTGATTGTCTGTGGCATTAAAAATGCCTTTTTTTTTTCTAAAAAAAATACGTTAATAAAAACAGTTTTGTCAGATATATTATATTAGATGTAACCGATTCCGTGTGTTTGCGCGGAACCAAACACGCGGAACTGCTTCCGGTTGATTGTAAAGCCATTTGTTTTTACAATGTTCGGAAAAGAAGCTCGAGGCGGAGAAAGAGCAAGAGAATGGGGAAAATGCAAATTTAAACAAAAGTGGATGGAAAACGAGGAATTCGGGACCTGGCTGCAGCCTGTGGACGGCAAAGATGACAAAGGATTTTGCTGGGTTTGTAAAAAAATTAAGCTTTGCACAGTGGGTGTCGATGCTTTACGATCTCACATGAAGTCGAACTGGCAGTGGTGTCGTCCAGGGTGTACGCGGGTATGCGGCGTTTACCCACTTATTTTTCAGTCAGCATTGCCTATACCAATTTCTGGAGCGATACAGCGTTTAAACATCGCGCGTGCTCAAAACCTGTTTGCCGCGCGCTGAAATCTGATAAACTCTTCTCAACCGAGTTCGGTTCCGTGTCTGCTTGTGACCTGCTCATTCCACGCTCAACACCAGCTGTGCGCTCGCTCGGCTGTTTCTCAGCTCGCTGGATTCTGTGTGCGAACGTGACTTCAAAAACTGTCCACCAGCCAATCACAGACAGGTTTCTTTCCATCCAATCAGAGTAGGGCTTGCAAATACTGCATTCAGGTGGATTAAATCAAAAGGCTGCAGCATTTGGCCGAAATTACTAAACATAACGATGGGATTGAAGAAAAAACAACAACCAATAAACAGTTTAATATTTTAGCCTAAAATATTTAGTCTAAGATAATTCCTTGAGTTACTAAGTGAGGTGTGAAAATTTTTTTTCTCTCTTTTCTTTTCAGCTTCTGGGAGGTGATGCAAAAGTTTCTTGTGATCATAATCATCATCATTGTCATCATTATTTAAAGAGCACTTTAACACGAGGTAAAACAAAATAACATCTAATAAAATTACTTGGGTAAAGACTCAACAGTTTAAAACAACAACAACAATAATAATAAGCTGTTTAATCCTTAAAAACAAACAGAAGTTCTTTAAACTGAACTCTAAGATAATCAGACAACCAGTGAAGAGAGGCCAGGATAGGGTAATGAACTTTATTTATGTTTTTCAATTAAAAGGTGTGCAGCAGCATTTGAACCAGCTGCAGACGTTTGAGTGAGGACTGACCGATTCTGAGATAAAGAGAATTACACTAATCCAGCCATGATGAAATGAAGGCTTAGAGTAGTGTTTCCATATTTTTGCCTTGAAAGAATAGGTTTTATCTTTGCTTTGTTCCTTAAATGATAAAAATGACTTAACTGAGGTCCTTTTTTGACTGTCAAGTTTAAAATCACCGTCCATTTTAAAATCGAGGGGTTAAACATTCATTGTCGGTGTCTAAATCAACAGGATCAACAGTTGTTTGGGTGTTTCAACTGGTATATTTGACAATTCATGATTTGCAAAGACAAAGTGATTCGAGTTTTGATGTTCTCCTCGTCATTACCTTTATCTCTTTCTATAGATTCTTTCTCATTCAATTCAGGACTTTCCATTTGTCTTTTCATCTAGGTCTGTATTGAAAAACCTACAGTAAAGTAATGAAATGTTGATTCTGGATGTAGTGTAGGAATTCCTTCAGTATAAACCAAAGAACATTTTACATTACCTTCCAGAAGCTGGATAAAATCTTTAAAAAAGAGACAATATTTTCACACCTCACGTTGTAGCTCAAGGAAATATTTTAATCTAAATGTTTTAGGCTAAATATTTTAGGCTAAAATGAGTAAACCCTACTGATGGATATTTGGGTAAACTAAATAGAGCAGTGTTACATGTCATTGTTTCTAAAACGGCCTTTTTCTGAGCTGCGTCTAATAGGGATAAATTGAGAGTATACCCACTGCTCCATGGACCACTACACCACTGCAGACAGCCACAGATCAGCTGCAAGTGGCAGACAACAGCTAACAATGTCAAGTTACTTTTCTGTAACCAACGCAGTCACGTCTGCATTAGCTACCGTAAACAGCACAGCAGCAGCTGGAGCAAGCTTTACTGCCACTAATGTAGGGAAATCAGACGGTCTTCGAACAACATTTGGTTCCAGTTTAACACTGCATGCGGAGGTGCTCTGGTGCCTTTGCCCACTGGTGCATCGGTGGTACTCGGTGTCTGGGCGTGGGTGCCCGGGCAGGTGCCATCTCATTCCTGGCAGCTGCTTCGCAGGGTCTGGCCCCTCGGGGCTCGGTCCGTGCCCCCGCCAGGGGGTTGGGCGCCCCTGGGGCCTCGGGTCCCTGGGGCCCATGGCTGGTCCCACTTCAGCGTAGCTGGCTGCCAGCGAAGCCCACGGGCTCGTCCACGCGGCTCCTGGGGGCTTCGGCTTTGCGGCGGCAGGCGGTTTCCTTGGGGCCATCTCTCCTCTTCCCTTGGTGGGGAGGGGGGCAGATTTCCTGTGTTGGCTCCTCTTGGGCACCTTCACTTTGGAGGTCCCTTTGGGCATCTGGGGTTTTGGGTCCCCCGGCGCCTGCCTTGGTGCTCGGGGGGGGGGGGGGGGGGGGGGGGTCTTTGGCTCTTCACAACCACTATTGAGCATTTTTCTTTTGGATAAGCTTTACATACACAAGCGCACCCTCACAAACAACTACAGGTGCTTGGTTCCAGGTACTTACAGATTCACTTCCATACAGTAAACCCTTATTTTGATCTTCAGCTGCCACGTTATACATGTCATATTGAATAATACTACATATACTTCAGCGATGGTATCAAGGTATGTGTAATTTTATATCTGTTGATTGTACTGTTGTTTTTACATCTCTCTTTGCAGGTGATGAAGCAGACTGAAGACGTTTTATCATTCTCTCCCTTTTATCTCCTCTTTCTTTCAGCTTTTCTCCTTATTTTCTTTTCTTGTTTTTCTTTTCCTCTTCTACTTTCTCCTTGTAGTGTCCTTATAACATGAAATACTCCTTGCATACATTACAATAAAACTACTTACATGTATAAATCAAGCAGAGCACTATGGCGAAAGCAGTACTGCTCCACTTGTGAAAGTATAATCTGCTGGGCTCTTTTTGGCATTAAGACAACAATTCTTATTGCCACATTGCCAGACAGGACCATGTAAAAAAAAAGGAACAGGAACAAGGAACATAGGCATTTATCGGACCCTAGGAGGCAGAAACAGGACCATAGGTGTCCATCGGACCCTCGGAGGTCGAAACAGGACTATAGGCATCCATCAGACCCTCTGCGAACGGACCAGGACCAGAGGCGTCCATCGGACCAGAGGCGATGGTAGCAGGACCGTAGGCATCCGGTGAACCCACAGAGACGTGGATGGGCACAAAAGCATCCTCTCTGACATGGATGGGCTCAGAAGCCTCTTCTCTGACATGTACTGGTTCACAGGTTTGAATGCTGGAGATTGACTCACCTCTGATGGAAGACCTCAGAATAGTGGGTGATGCAGGACGATGGTAGAATGCCTTTAGAGTGGCTCCATAGTCCTCCTCCAGCTCCTTTAGTTTGTTTCTCAAAACAGGGGAATTACTGTTACTGAGAGTTTCTCTCAGTCTCTTAATAATTGGTACAAAGGACCTTATCCTAATCTCCAATTCTTCATTCGTGGCGTCATAGGAATTGTGGTAGGAGTGCTACATGAATTGGTGGCAGTTGGTGAAGAGGTGGTATGCTGCATGGCTCCCCGGTGACTGATGAAGGGGTGGACTCAACTGGAACGGATGACGAGGAGGAAATGGCAGCTGAAGAAGTTAAGGCCTCCTCCTGTAGACACCGACCCTGTCCTCAGGAATCATAACACTGAGACGGCAACTCCGCAGCCCGGACCAGCCACACAGAATACTTGCAGAATGGATTACCCACAGACGTACAGGAAATTGGACTGGCGGGTGGACGCTGGTGCTTACAACGGCGAGAAGGTCGACGACACATAGTTGACAAGTGGTTAAGAGGGAGTGGGATCACTTGTACTCATGGCAACTCATTGTCCTCCTCTTGTGGAGGAGACAGATACTGGAAAAGGTTGGTACAAAGATCTTGTATCTGCTCAGCATCAACCTCCATGAAGATCTAGGGTGAGTAATCGATGCAGCTGTCATCACTGAGCAGAGCACAAGTGTCCCTCTAGATAGCTTTCCCCGAACGTAAACACTGTGCCAGTGATGGGTTCATGTTTTTGGCCAGATCGTACTGTAATGTGTATAGTTAGATAAACCCGATATGCCAAATGGACACAGAGTTAAGATTCTTTTCAAAAGGATGAATACTGGTAGCTGATGAGACCGGCAGCATTAGGCAGTAGACCAGAAAGTACAGTTGGTGATGTGAAGTGAGCAAGGACAGGAGCAAGAGGCAGGATCAGACTGAACAGGAATTATCCAATAATCTTCCCTCTAAACTACCTGAAAAAAAGGCCACAGGACCAAGAACCCCAATATTGTGCAATGTATATGTACAAGAGCACAGAGGTGTTGATCTATCACTCTTTGAACTATGTCCTCATGTCTAATGTTACAGAGATCATTCCAAGGATCATGAAAGAAAGCCCGACCCTGGAAATACTCATAGTACAAGCTGAAGCCTTGGGTGACACTGTCTGGAAAGAAAAAAAGTATTGAAAGAGGATTACATTCATCTGCTAAATTTCGTTGATGAACTTAATTTTAAGGTGTTTCTCAGTGACCCTCACATGCCCATTAATTGTGGAGATGAGATTTTTGAGTTCTGATTCTTAACAAATGGCAAAAAAGCATGCAAACAAACAACTTTAACCTTCATAGACAACATTAACATATTTTGAGAGAGGAGACATCTGTTCCACAGAGATTGTTTTGACTCTGCCCTCAAGCTAGGCTAGTGGATTAGCCTGTTGTCTCGCCCGAAGCCATCTTGCACTTGACAAGTAGGAGCCGGAGTCCGTACGTCATCAGAGCTGCCAATTTTTGTGTAGCACAGAGTAGCTAAGCTAATCGGTGTTAACACTGGTTTACCATCAAGGCCCTTAGCTGCAGGTTATTCTGAAGTGACTTGTTGCTAACCGGCTAGCCATCGTTAGCTGACCGCCATCTTGAGGGCCTGAGTTTAGAAGCTAACTGTTGCATGAACGAACACTGCTATTAGCTATCTTTGCCAAAGCATCAGCCATCTTAGCTTTAGGCCTGTTGTGTAAACCAGCCCTTTTCCTACCTCAAAGCTATTGACCAAAACTCATTCAATGCTGTTACATCAAAGTGCTGCTATTCAATTCAATTCAATTCAATTTTATTTATTTAGCGCCAATTCATGAAACATGTCATCTCGAGGCACTTTACAAAGTCAAATTCAATCAGATTATACAGATTGGTCATTCCAAAAAAACGTAAAAAACAAGGCAACTGGACTTGTTATCCGTCCAGTTGCCTTGTTTTTTACTTTTTTTTTTGGAATGACCATGACCTGGATGACTGAGAATCTTCACCAGCATACAGATTGGTCAAAAATTTCCTATATAAAGGGAACCAGTTAATTGCTTCAAAGTCCCGACAAGCAGCATTCACTCCTGGAGAAGCGTAGAGCCACAGGGAGAGTCGTCTGCATTGTCCATGGCTTTGCAGCAATCCCTCATACTGAGCAAGAATGAAGCGACAGCGGAAAGAAAAACCACCCATTAACGGGAAAGAAAAACCTCCAGCTATGTTGACTGTGATTGTTCAGTGTTGGGTCCAATAGAATTTTAATCAACTGTGAACTGATTACAAATTGCTACCTCTACAATTAATCAATTTTTACTGACTTTTATTTTCATTTATTTTAATTTTTTGTGTTTTATGTAGTAGTGTTATTAAACAGACTAATTGATGTAAAAGGGAATTATCAGTTTAATAAATTCCAACTAACTCATTCGCAGTTTGTGGTTATTTTGAATCAGCAATTGAATGGTCTCTAAGAGTTATCAATTTATCTTCTTTGGAGTTAATAACTGAATATACTAAGACATTTTCATTGGCTTGTGGTGAATTACTAATGGTTAAAACTCCAAATGCAATTGTAATTAAAGTTATCAATGTTAGCTCTAACCAGTCTGCAACTGGTTAGACACCACTTTTCCAGGCTAAAAAAGTTAACTGTTAATTAATAAGACAATTGTTTGTGCTAATCATTAAAAACTCCTAGCCCTTGATCACAACCACGCCCGCCGACAGGGGTGGACAAACGGGTCTGTTGTCCCGGGCCCAGGACAGAGGGGGGGCCCAAAACTGACTCTGACCAGCGCGCGCGGGCGCTGCTTGCAGAAACTGTATGGCACCAAAAAGTCACCCTCACGGCACTCTGCTGCTCCCCCTCCCCTCTCCTACATGGCTCAGCGGCGCCAGCCAATCAGCACGCAGGCTCAGCCCGGCCCGCCCACTCTGCTCCCAACACAAACATCCGCGGTTCTGTTCAAATCAGACTCGGAGAGAGAGAGGGACTGCACGAGTGGAAAAAAACATGAACAGGGAAAGAAGCGCCATTTGGCTAAAATTTTATACCGTAAATGAAATCAGGCTGTATGGTTTGTAAAAAGCCGGTTGAATTCAGTGTTAACATAAGAAATTTGTATAAGCTCGGGAAAAACCATGAGCAAGAAAACGTTGGGCAACAAACGGAGAGAGGAGACGAATCGTCTCTCATTGCCCCGACAGACCCACAGACTGACGTCACTGACTGAGGCGTTTCAGTCCTCCAGAGAACATCCAGGTAGATCAGAGTGGTCATCTTCAGCAGCAGTTCATGTTAACTTTCAAAGTAGATATTATCTATCATATGTTACTGGAGCCCATACATCAAATGTAATTAAGACCTTGAAAGAACCCAGTACATATATCCTATTAAAAAGTGTTAAAATAACATTTACTAATCCTTTATTTATCCCACGATGGGGAAATTTATAGGATTAAAGCAACAGGCAGGTGCACACAACACAGACAAAATTACATAAGGATTGAAAGATATAAGAGGTTGATTTGGGGAAAAAAAACACTATGAACACAAGATTATTATTATTATTATTTAATTGTAATAGTAAAATAAAAATCACAAAGCCCGGAAGGTCAACAGTTTCATGATACATCAAGCTTAGGCACTGGCTAATATACAGCAGGTCAAAAAAAGGCCATATTTTGGCTGCAGTGCTGCTGTTCTCCTATGAAGAAAAGATCAACTAGTGCACAAAATTCAATAGATGGGTACAGAGATTTCCAGGGCATGAAGTACACAGTTAAGTTGACTTTTTTTAGTGTGTGTGTGTGTGTGTGTGTGTGTGTGTGTGTGTGTGTGTGTGTGTGTGTGTGTGTGTGTGCGCGCGCGTGTGTGTGTGTGTGCGCGCGCGTGTGTTGGCGACAGGTGTAGAGGGGGTGCCCAAAAAGACTGCGTTGTCCCGGGCCCTAGCAAAGCTGTCAGCTGGCCTGACCACAACCATTTGAAATAATTTTTGTTGTAGCTATCCTTTGCTTTTGAATGATATATTAAATTATAATTGGCAACTATAATTATTAATAATATTCATAATTAAACAGGTTAGGGTTAGATTGTACAAGACATTAATTTAATGAAGCACCTATCCTCCAAACTACAATTTGCTTTGTGAGAGCAGACAGCAAAGGAAAGGTGGAGGAGTTGCATCATTGTTTTGTGATTCACTAAAGAGTAATAAGGTGTTTCTGGGAAAATGTGATTATTTTGAATAGTTGCCTCTCCAGGTAAAAAGCCCGGTACAAACTATGTTGCTGAATGTTTACAGGCCTCCTAAGTCCAAATAATTTTTTTAATGATCTTAATGACCTCTTATCTGTGATATGTGTTGATTATGACTATTTAATATTTGTGGGAGACTTCAACTTTCACGTTCAGAACCCTGAAGACAGAGGTGCAAAATAACTGTGTGACAAACAGGGACATATTTTAGACATGATCATCACTAAGGGTTAGGGCTGGACTAGGGCTGTAATTCAATAACAATATATATCGATCGATAGACGTGTGGCACGATAGGAAAAAAACGGGTCGATAAAACTTCGGTATAGAGACATTTTTCCTTCCTTCCTTTCAGCCTATCATATTTGTTGATGCTACAGCCACTATCCTCTCGACCAATCGTAATCGCGGACCCAGGCACGCTGTTACAAAGCACCGCCCTCTCAAACCACAACACACAGCACGCGAATATGGCTGAGGAAACTGTCCCAAAACGGGGTTTTACTAGTTCACCAGTCTGACAGAAATAAACCAGTGATTTGTAAAACTTGCAAGGAACCGGTAAAAACAAAGTCTGGTAACGCAACCAACTTGTTTCATCACGTAGCCGCTCAGCCGCTCACTACCGCAGCAGCGCGAGCCGTTTTAGCCCCGCGCGACTCGGCGTCGTCTTCGGAGGAATCTGATGGAACTTCTTCCAAAACAAAGCAGGTACAGCAGCTAAACTGGGCTCCCTTCTTTGTGATAAAATGACAAAGCGTCCAAGGGGCATAAGGACATCACGCA
Source organism: Fundulus diaphanus (assembly GCA_037039145.1). NCBI lineage: Eukaryota > Metazoa > Chordata > Actinopteri > Cyprinodontiformes > Fundulidae > Fundulus > Fundulus diaphanus. Next base: position 61,342,680 of record CM073126.1, on the reverse strand, counting down.
TGCAGTAACGTGCTTCATAGTGATGGATATGCTGCTGTTGTCTGCAGTTGAAAAACCTGGCTTCAAACAACTTCTCGCCACTCTTGATCCGCGATATAAAGTTCTGGGCTGCAAGTTTTTCTCTAACAGCGCTCCCTAATTGTGCAACGAGTGCAGGGAATCAGTGCAAAATGAGCTACAATCTGTGTCCTTACACACCACAACCTCAGACCTCAGCCCTGCATCAGCCTCTCAATTGACTATATAGAAAGAGAATGGAACCTGAGAAGTAACTAGTGTACCATTCCCACCTAAATAGGCTATTTTATTTATTTATTTGATATATTTATTTTGGTCATTTTACTGGTTACTTTAGTTTATTCTTTGTCAGTATTTAATAACATAACTCAGGTCTCTTAAGTTATTTTTCTTTAAAAAAATTCTGTTATGGTTAAAAAAGTTCAATTCAATTCAATTCAATTTTATTTATATAGCGCCAAATCATGAAACATGTCATCTCAAGGCACTTTACAAAATCAAGTTCAATCATATTATACAGATTGGGTCAGAAAAGTTGGTTAAATAAAGATTTAATTGGAATTCTGTGTTTGTGTTCTTTATTAAAATTAAATCATTTAGCAATATCATAAAATGTCCAGGCAGAGCTGCACATAAAATATGGTTTTAAATATTTTCAATAATTATCGATATCGATCAATATGCATTTTTTTTATCAATAAGCTTTTTTTCTATATCGTCCAGTCCTACTAAGGGTTAAACATTTCCAAAGTCAAAGTAAGTGATGTTGCCCTATCTGATCACTTTTCTGTGACCTTTGAAAGCATCATTTCCAAAGACTCATTTAGCCAAAGGGACATCATAAGAAAACACATCTCTAAGAACAATATCACGGAAACTTTTATCCAAGCTTACTCTTCTACTTCAACATTGGGCTGTAACTCAGTATATTAACTAGTAGATTAACTTTCACTCTAAAGTTTCAGCCGTCATTGACTGCATTCCTCCAATTAAAATGAAGGTTGTTTCTGGTAAGAAATTTTTTTTTATAGAGAAGTGCTCCAACAGTTAGAAGTGAAAAAAGAAAGTGTCGAAAAGCTGAACGCAGGTGGAGAAAGACTAGACTTAGGTATTTTTGTTATCAGGCTCCTCTCCTTTGGAACCAACTCCCAGTTTTGGTCCGTGAGACATACCCCATGTCTACATATAAGACTAAGCTTAAAACTTTCCTTTTTGACAAAGCTTATGGTTAGAGTGGTTTGGGTTATCCTAAGCTATCTTTATAGTTATCCTGATATAGGCTTAGGCTGATGGAGGCCATCAAGGTCTATTGTTCTCACTCTGCTGAGTTATCCTACTGTTATACAATTTGCATTGTTTGTTATTATTTCAACTTTTAACTATATGCTCTCTCTGCCTTTTTTATCTTCAAATTAGGCACACCTGGTCTGGAGTATCTGTGACACCATCCAAGCGCGCAGATCATCTGCCTTTACATATAACATAGAAATGATTCCTGGATCAATGTGTGCTTCTGTGCTTTTTTGTGCCTCTGCTCTGTCTTCTCTAACCTCCAGTCTGGAGTCTTCCTCTCCAATTTCGCTATGTCAAAAGACAGCAGTAATTTCTTGAACAAGCTGAATGTTTTGATACCAAAACTGTTGAAATCGGTTGAAGTATGTGGAAGGGGTTAAGCGCCCAAGAACCAATACAGGAAAACAATGCATAAGAATGCTTGAAAGCATTTGTACTGATAAGGAAACATTTAATCAAATAAATATAATACAGAAATAATGAAAAAGCAAATTATTCATATTCTAATAAATTTTCCCAGGAAAACTAAATTGATTAACAGAAGACTTTGTTGTTGTTTCATCTGACCTGCAGCCGCATGTCTTGGACACTCGGGTGAAGAGAGGGGCGGAGCTCTCCACCGACCAGTACCTGGTGGTGAGCTGGCTCCGATGGTGGGGGAACAAGGCGGTCAGACCTAGTAGGCCCAGACGTATTGTGAGGGTTTGCTGGGAACGTCTGGCAGAGTCCCCTGTGAGACGGAGCTTTAACTCCCACCTCTGGGAGAGCTCTGAACACGTCCCGAGGGAGGTGGGGGACATTGAGTCTGAATTGACCATGTTCCGCACCTCTATTGTTGAGGTGGCTAGTCGGAGCTGTGGCCGCAAGGTTGTCGGTGCATGTCGCAGTGGCAACCCTCGAACACGCTGGTGGACACCAGTAGTGAGGGAAGCTGTCAAGCTGAAGAAGGAGTCCTATCAAGCTTTATTGGCCTGTGGGACTCCGGAAGCAGCTGATGTGTACCGACAGTCAAAGCGGCAGGCAGCTCGACATGGAGAAAGACTTCCGTACGGCTTCGAAGCGTTTCTGGTCCACTATCCGGCGTCTCAGGAGGGGGAAGCAGTCCAGTACCAACACTGTTTATAGTGGAGGTGGTGTGCTGCTGACCTCTACTCGGGATGTCGTGTGCCAGTGTGCAGAATACATCTTCCATTGAGGAAGCAGAACCTGAGGACTCCGGGTCAGGTTTTCTCATCTCTGGTGCTGAGGTCACCGAGGTGGTTAAAAAGCTCCTCAGTGGCAAGGCCCGGGGGGTGGATGAGATTCGCCCCGAGTACCTTAAGGCTCTGTATTATATGAGGCTGTGTTGGTTAACGCGTCTCTGCAACATTGCGTGGACATCGGGGGCAGTTCCCCTGGATTGGCCGACTGGGGTGGTGGTCCCCCTATTTAAAAAGGGGGACCGGAGGGTGTGTTCCAACTACAGATGAGTCACATTCTTAAGCCTCCCTGGTAAGGTCTATTCCAGGGTTCTGGAAAGGAGGGTCCATCGGATAGTGGATTCTCAGATTCAGGAAGAGCAGTGTGATTTTCGTCCTGGCCGTGGAACACTGGATCAGCTCTACACCATCAGCAGGATCCTGGAGGGGGCATGGGAGTTTGCCCAACCAATCTCCATGTGCTTAGTGGATCTGGAGAAGGCATTTGACCGTGTTCCTCGGGGGGTCCTGTGGGGGGTACTCCGGGAGTATGGAGTACCGGGCCTTCTAACCAGAACCTGGTCCGCATTGCCAGCAGTAAGTCGGAGTCGTTTCCAGTGAGAGTTGGACTCCGCTAAGGTTGCCCTTTGTCACCGATTCTGTTCATAACTTTTATGGACACAATTTTTAGCCGCAGCCAAGGTGTTGAGGGCATCCGTTTTGGTGACCTTTGGATCGCGTCTCTACTATTCACAGATGACATGGTTCTATAGACCAGTTCACTGTTATTGTTTTGATCCGGGTTTTTCGTGCATGCGCGCCGGACTGGTTGGCAAAAGACGAACAGAGTGGCGGATGCAAGCAACGGACACGAGGAGTTCTCGCCGTATTTTTCATCTTTAGATAACATATCGCAAGATCGTTATAAGAGTAAGTTGAGGGTTGATGGTATCCGATTGCCAGATCCATATAGCAAAAGCCTGAAGGGATGGAGCGACACTGTAAAATGCTGGCCGAGTGTTCCTTACGGCAACATTTACAGCTACCTTGTCGACACGCCAGGCCACTACACACGAGAGAGCGTGAAAGCTTTGAAATCACGTACCACACACGTACACACACACATTCACATTCATTCATCCACATTGATTGAAATCGGTCATCCACTACTTACTTAAATATATACCCCAATTTTTTATTTATATAATTACTTAAGTAGAATAAATTAAGTTATATTTACCGGAGATGAAGTGCAGACTGCAAATTCTGTCGTAGTTAGACGGCTCCCAAACACGTTTGGGATTGTCGGCCTGCATCCTTTTCATAGCAACGATCCATTTCTTTCTTCTTTCTTTATTCTTTGGTATACGAAAGAAACGTACATCGGACGACTTGGAATGCCTCTGTGTGCAACCGGGAGCACAACAACTCAGAGGCATTGTTTATATTTCGAAAGTAAACGAACTAAAAGCACGCTGTATTTCACCCGTTTTGTAACGTTGTTTAGCGAGAACAGTGCCGCTTTTGCCAACCAGCGGGACCCGGATGTAGCGCTGACGTCATGCGTGAACTGGTCTATTGGCTTCATCAGGGCGTGATCTACAGCTCTCATTGGAGCAATTTGCGGCCGGGCGTGAAGCGGCTGGGATGAGGATCAGTGCCTCCAAATCTGAGACCATGGTCTTGAGCCAGAAAAGGGTAGAGTGCCTCCTCCGGGTTGGGGAGGATGAGCTGCCCTTAGTGGAGGAGTTTAAGTATCTTGGGGTCTTGTTCACGAATGAGGGGAAGATGGAGCGGGAGATCAATAAGCAGATTGGTGCGGCGTCTGCTGTGAAGCGGGCGCTGTACCGGTCCGTTGTGGTGAAGAGAGAGCTGAGCCAAAAGTCAAAGCTCTTGATTTACCGGCCGATCTACGTTCCTACCCTCATCTATGGTCATGAGCTTTGGGTCATGACCGAAAGAACGAGATCCCGGATACAAGCGGCCGAAATGAGTTTTCTCCGTAGTGTGCCAGGGTTCTCCCTTAGAGATAGGGTGAGGAGCTCAGTCATCCGGGTAGGACTCAGAGTAGAGCCGCTGCTCCTCCACGTTGAGAGGAGCCAGTTGAGGTGGCTCGGGCATCTGGTTAGGATGCCTCCTGGACGCCTCCCTGGTGAGGTGTTCCAGGCACGTCCCACTGGGAGGAGACCCAGAGGGAGACCCAGGACACGCTGGAGCGACTATGTCTCTCGGCTGGCCTGGGAACGCCTTGGGAATCCCCCGGAGGAGCTGGCCCAAGTGGCTGGGGAGAGGGCCTCCCTACTGAAGCTGCTACCCCAGCGACCCAACCCCGGATAAGCGGAAGAGAATGGATGGATGGAGAATAGAATTCTCAAAGTCGCAGGCGACATTTCGTTCGGCACTCTATACCAATAGGTGACAGTAATCCACAACTTAGGTTTTTTGACAACCACTAAAAACCTCAAAAAGGTGATGAGGCAGATGAAGAAAGAAAGAAAAGGGAGTCCTTGATAGCACAATGGCTGGCCATCGTCTTTGCTTCAACTCACCAGAAGATCTTCATGGACACGGCATCTCAAACCAGCAACTTCAATCAGTCCTGTAACAGACAAGAAGAAACTGCTGGCTGCCGAAAGCGGCCTGACCCAGTTTTCTGCTGAGGGTAGTCAACAGTCCTCAACTGAATGACAAGGTGGCATTTACGGTGGGCAGGCCTTCTGCTCTGGAAAGAAACAATAAGTCGTGTGCATAGGGGAAAGATGGCTGAAAAGTCTGTGAATAGCAGTAAGACTTGGTTATTTCTTAAATAAAAGCACCAAGAATCACTGCATGTTCACGAGTTCACAAAGTAACTTTTTTTGTTTAATCCTGTTTAATATAAAGCAGTCCTCACAACAAGGTAAATCGCAGATGCTATGATCATCTGCAGGGGTAAGAATTAAAGACAAAGCAAGCAGTCTAATCTGTGACAGTCAGTGATAACTAATTACAGAATGTGTCCACCTTATAATGTAGCAGTCATTGTTTTTGGTCGGAGCCATTAAAAAGTTGTGCTTGGAAACCAGCAGGAATGATAACAGTAGGGTATTGTACAAACACAATTTTTAACCCCAAAAAATTCATTCATTCATTCATTTTAAGTTCAATTTAAAATCTAACCTATATATAACAAAACTGGGTAAATACTGCTGTTTCTTTAGTTTCACATTTCATGATGATAAATGATGTACAGTCATTACTATATGTTGATTTTATTTCTAACTAAGACAATAGACTAGAAAAGTACTTTATTGTGTCTGCACAACTTATCTCGTTCTTTGCAAAATTTCATATTCATAAAAATGGCCAGACTGTAATAGTTTGGGTTTTGTTTACTTTTGGACTTTTCTTCATTTAGCCTGTCACACCTCTCAGTCACCAGCCATTAACCAGTCAGTTCAGTTCACCTCTCAGCCACCAGCCACTTACCAATCAGTTCAGTCCACTTCTAGTCACCACCCTTCCTTAGATCAGTTCCACCTGTTACCAGTAATTAGTTTTCTCTCCGGTCACCTGTTCACTTCCTTACTTATACCCACCTCAACCTACTTTTCTCTGCCAGATTATTTTGAGCCATTCGGTGAGTCTAGTCCAGTATTTCCTGTTTGCCTACTTGTGATCCAACCCGATTTTGCTTCCTGATTTTGTGATCCAGCTGATCCTTGTCATACCTGATTACCTGTCTGTTACCTGACCTGTTTTCTGTCCCTGGATTCTCTGAGCTTTGTCTTCCCGTTTTTGGCTCGGTGCTTGCTTAGCTTCTTCCTACGCATTACCTCCATAATAAACTGTGTTTTACAAAATCTAAAGTTGTCTGGCTGAATACTGGGTCCTCTGCTTCTGGTTGTGACACAGACTCCAAACCAAGGTTTATAAATTCTTTGCAGGAGTTACACGAGTACAACAACAACAGTATTAAAGGTCTTGAAACCCAAAAGACACTGAGTATACCCCTTATCTTGACCAAATATTTATATTAGCATGCATATTTTTATTTGATATATATATTTTGTATTGTTCATTTATAGGAAGTGTCCGTCGCCTGGAGGTCTGAGGTAAATAGTAGGTGCTATGATGATCGACAAGGTTAAGAATTATAGACATAACATATGCAGTCTACTGAATGAAAGCAATTCATTCAAAATTAATTACTCTTTTTTAACAGTTATCTCCACATTTGTTTTGACAGACATTTTGCCTTACAAAACCTTATAAATCTGAATTTATATGGGTTGGACAATATTGTTGTATGCACTGTGGTCTTGCAATTCATCTATAATTTCGTCCTGTATGCACTCTGTACATACAAAATGACAAATAAAGATGTCTAAGTCTAAGTCTAATGCATATAAGAGTTGTGCTCCAGCTACATGCAAGATGCAGTATGAGAAGCTTTGCCAGAAATTCGGATACAGTCAGTCAGATGTTGTTGCTAGGGAAACTTCCATTAGGAGTTCTGTTCTGTGGCAATCAAAAAGAAAGCAGGAAAGATTTATTTAATCATATTGTTGGTACGTGTTATGGGAATAGTATTCTGAAGTCACTATGGCCTCACGCCACTCAGACATGTGAGCACGGGCCTGCTGACTGCAAGGCCAAATGCTGCGCAGCTACTGTGTGGGATGATGATTGTCTAGGATAGACTGTCTTTGTTTTGTCTCATGCCAAGACCACAATCGAGTGTATAGTGAATAGTATTAAGGAGAGCCGAAAGCGAGGAGGAGCAGAAACAGACAGATGCAGACTGCAGCGGGACCGTGGGGTGCGATTACTTTCCATCTATGTGATCTCTGCTCTGTTTCTCAATAAAAGTGCTGGAACTTCATCACTCCACCGTTTCCTTATTCAATAACTCTAGGGAATCAGTTATTGTGTAGAATTCCGACCACAGTATGCAATAATGGGATGGTAACCTAGGGACTGTATTTCAACATGAAAAATTTCATAATTAATTTAAGTACATTTAATTATTGAAATTTGTTAATCCAGACCTACTATTTTGTGTGACATTATAGATTCATGCTTAGCACTCCTCAGTGACACAATTTAGATTTCTGTTTATCATTCTATGATTTTATGTATTCTGTATTTGAGAAACGTAAATTAAAAAGAAATTTAAACATAGAATCATGCATATCTGTTCTGTTTGTTGTAACAGCTGCTGAAAGAGAGGAAGTGGTGTTCTGGGAAGCTGACCTGATGTTTGAGGAAGATGGCAGCTTTGAGGGAGTGTTTGAATGGATTGTGCAACCCCAAAGTTTCTGCAGCCAGAAGTTCAGTGACCTTTTGTTGCATGCTATAGAACAGACTTGGGGCCAATCCCAACTACAGGACAATGCATGACACGTAAGATCATTTTCAGACAGCAAGTCACCAAAACATGCGACAGAACATTTAATTTCTGAAAAATGTTTATGAATCAATGTCTTGATCGGCAGTTTTAGATGGGTATTTGCACAGTTTTTACCTACTCTAGAAGGATTTTTCTAAAACCATGCTGTTATTTCTTTTTAACTTGAACATTTATCATTTCGTCTGAGTATGCCATTTTTAATAACCATACAGTGATATTGTCTTTTGCTGTACAGTAAAACATTTAGATTTTTCAGCAAAAAAGTTTTAATCCAGATGTTCCCAAGAAATTAATACATGTAACATACGCTATATAACCTGGAATAGTCTTCAGTAAGTTATATATTTGTCTTACCGGGTTTATTATGATGATGATGATGCAGAGGTTTACCCAAGCCTGTATTTATAAAGCTCAGTGCATTCAATAGGGATATATCTAACAACCAATCACAAGAGATTTACTGATTAGTGATGTCATTTGTTTCATCCAATGACAATTATGCCACATTGGTCTACCGTTGTCACAGCTGCTATACATATGTGTTGTGGGTTCTTGCTAGCAGCCCATAGGGTGAGCCTGGACAACATAAACTTGACTCCAAAAAGAGGAAAAAAATCACAGAGGATACGTCAACATCTTCAGGCTATGATTTTATGTACACGCCTCCCAAAAATAAAGTACAGAGTAGTAGGGAAAAAATTTCAGAAAAAGGTGAATATATACATAATATATCTCTTTGTCTTTCTCAAAAATATTCCTCTTGGGGCTGCACATCGTTATTACCTTTGTTGTAACCAGGTCAGACTGACCACAGTAGGCCAGAAGCTGCTCTTATAAATCCTAATCCCACAATTAGATCAGCGAACAATTAATAATTTATTTTACCACATAGCAAAAACCAAAACACTAATTGAACAATGCTACACAGGTGAGTGCAAACTTGTGTATATGCTTAAGTGTAAATGTGCACTTTTGCACGTGGGGTTTTCAGATGTCTGGCTGCACACCTGTCAGGAGTTTCCTCATCAGGCTGTGGGGAATATGAGTAGCAGTAAGATGAAAAGTCTTTCCCTGATGCTTAACCTACCTGGTTGACTACTCATGCATATGCCCCTGGATTCTTCTAGAGATGTCCTTAAGTGGCTCCTCTTTGGACCCCCAGATCTCAGTCTGCCTGCTCTCCAGCTCCCTCCATCTTACAGGATTCAATCCCTTCTCAATATCTTGTCTCCTCCATCCACACATCCACTCCGTCCCCAACATCAACTGGCTTCATTCTGTGTTTCCGTGGGGTCTCTGCATGAATGTCAGAAAGATCCCTGCCATTATGACACCAAGCTCTGACCCACTTGGAAAAGCATGGAAGCACTGTTAGGATCCTGTTCTTTGATTTCTTCTGGGCTTTCAATACTATCCAGGTAATACTATCCAGGTGGGACTTCTAAGGTACAAGCTGGAGCTGTATGGAGTGAACCACCATCTGTCTCAGTGGATACTGGACTACCTCACTCGCTACCCACAGTATGTAAGGACACAGGGCTGTTTCTGTGACAGGCTGCTCTGTAGAAGGGGGAACGACCCCACAGAGTACTGTACTGGCACAGTTCCTGTTCACCCTGTACACTGAAGAATTGTCCATCAACTGCCCAGGTTTTCATCTCCAGACGTTCTCAGATGACTCTGCCATAGTCGGTCTCATCACAGGTAAGGACAACTTAGAGTACAGAGTGCACACAGGACTTCGTGGAAAGGGGCTAATAATAATAAATAATAATAATTGAACATCATTGATCTCACAATGGAGAAATTCACCTCTGCATTTTAACCCATCCCCTTGGGGAGCAGTGGACTGCCACTGTGCGTCGCCCGGGGAGCAATTTGGGGTTAAGGGTCTTGCTCCCCTGCACCCTGGGTAGGGAGCCATCGGCTCAAGACTGACTCCACCTGCATCTCCTGATCTGTTTTTGCTTTTTCAATAAACCCATTTTTGACGTAACTGTGTGTTCGGCTGAATTTCGGGTTCGCTCCTACAATTGTTACACTTAGCTTCTTTATCTTAATTTTGCTTAGTAGTTTTAGTTAAGTTTCACTAGCCTAGTAGAGAGGATTTGCTGATTGAAATATAGTGTTAATTCAGATAAACAACATTCTATAGTGGTGGTCTGTTGATGTTCATTTATTTCTGTTAATAATTCTTGTACTTGAAGATAAGTTGTCACTCCTTTATTCTATGAGTGCAGAGTTTGCTGTTACAAGAATGCCAGTGCTCATATCACCCTTCAACTATTGTCCTAATATCAGCTGTTTGGGCTGATATTCACTAGACAATACCTAACAGACCAAGAGTTATTTATTAGACATTAAATAACTTAAAAATTGTGTAATGGCATGTTGTGCCATATTAACGCCATGATCATGAAAAAAGCCACATGCTCCCCCAGAACAGCCGTTCTGTGGAACTCATCTCCCTGCTTCGATGGAGGACCTCCCTGGCATCGGAGGAACTGCTGGGATGGAGCTAAGTTGCACTCTGACTTCTGCGCAAACCAGCCGCAAAGTAAGGGATGCCGAAACAGCTTTGTTCATTTTTGTCAGCTGTTGCAGGAAAGCAGACGCGAGACGGTGGATGCTTTCCCTCACCAGACAAGCTGAGCGATCAGACTATTAAATGGACATTGGTCGAGGCCTCCAAGCTGCCCAGACCACGCTTCGCCAAGCTGCCCGACCACGCTGTTGGTTAGCTCATAGCTGCAGAGCTAAACGCTAGCCCGCCAAGACAAACCAACAACTTTCCTGCTTTTTACTGCCTTCCTTGGATGACCAAAGTGGACCGACTCACATGAGGCGCCAACAGGTTTGGCAGAGAGACCCAAAAGGGAAAGTTTAAATGGTTCATTTGGGAAATGTTTGTAAACCGTTTGCATACGGTGTGTTTGAACAAAGGGGCTAAGGGAGGTAGCCCATTGCTAGCATTCGGTACCGTGTCATTGTCGAGTGTGTTTTTGTGGTTATAACAAAGGTTATCTCCACAAGAGTTTCATACATTGATGGGACATTATTGTTTATGTTATCTGGCCCACTCATTATGGCTAAAAATAAAGCTAAAGTCTTTCAAGTTAATGCTGAAAACCCGCTAGCCAAAATGCTGTTAGCTTCTGTTAATATCCGGTTAAATGTTGCAGCAGGAGGACAAGTTTTCTCACTCTACCACTGTAATAAAAACAAAACTGAAGTAATAATATTTGGGCCAATAGAGGACCGATCAAAAGTTAGCACACAGCTTCATTTGCTTCAGCTAGGAACCACCGCCCGAAATTTGAGTGTACTAATGGACTCAGACCTGAACCTCCAAAAGTATCTGAAAAGAATTACAAAGTCAGCTTTCAATTATCTGAAGAATATTTCCAGGATTAAAGGACTAATGTCTAAGCAGGATCTGGAAAAACTAATCCATACATTTATTTTTAGTCGAATTGATTACTGCAATGGTGTTTTCACAGGTCTGCCTAAAAAGTTAATCAGACAACTGCAGCTGATCCAGAACGCTGCTGCCCGTGTCCTCATTAACACTAAGAAAGTAGAGCACATCACCCCAGTTCTAAAGTTCTTACTCTGGCTCCCTGTATCTCAGAGAATAGACTTTAAAATACTTCTGTTAGTCTATAAATCCCTGAATGGCTTAGCACCTAAAGAGATCACAGACTTGTTATCAGTGTATCAACCCTCCAGACCACAAAGGTCTTTTAGCTCCAGCCTGCTCTGCATACCTAGAACCAGAACCAAACATGGAGAAGCAGCATCTAGTTCCTATACTCCACTTATCTGGAACAAACTTCTAGAAAACTGTAAAAAAGTTCTTTCAAATCAAGGTTAAAAACACATTTGTTTACGACTGCCTTTGACAATTCTAGTTAAACTGTTAACTGAAACATCATTAGTTTAAGTTTGTAGTCCAACTGTTTTCAATATTTGGTTTTAGTTTCCATTTCCATGTTTTATTTTGTTTCAATTTTTCTACATTGTATTCCAACTTACTTTTATTCTGTTTTTATTTTCCTGTGTTTTAATTATGTAAAGCAATTTGCGTTGTCTTTGTACTGAAATGTGCTATACAAATAAATTTCCCTTGCCTTGTAAGGGGAAACAACACGTCTGAATAATGTTAGCTAGCTAAAAGATACTAATAGCCAATAACAAAACAACCAACATTAATAGAGCAACAAAGGTAAACGCAGATAGCATAGCCTATTAGCATGCTACCCAAAGCTAATCACGCAAACATAAGTAAGCGCGAACATAAGTAATACACAGACCTCTCAATTTTTATCAAAAGTTAAGAGTGAGATAATATTAATTTTCGGGGGCAGGGGCGGGGCTGGGAGCGTGGCTGACTGGACCCTGGAACAGAAAACTTTTTTTCCTGACTTTGATAAGAAAATATTGTAGTTGATTATTAAAGGCACAATATGAATTATCAGATTGACATCCAGGCAATGAAAACACTACAGATTATCTACAGGTTTGTTTATCCATATAGGGCTCATTGGTGAATAAGGCTGAATTTCATCAAGCCTATATGGTCTGAAATTTTCCCCTCAGCTGCAACACATCAGACAGGGGTTCACGCTGCATCTTTACGCATAATCTAGCTGCTGATGTTTTTCTCTTTTCAGCTCCATGCACTTCTAGCCTGTTACAGTTTATAACCTTTGTCGTCACCTTTCACAGCGACAGGTTTCTCATCTCAGTCTCCGCGTTGACCAGACAAATCTCCTCTATGACGCAGGGCGCTCTGGTGCGTAATAACGCAAGCCGAAGGCTGAGTTTGAAGTTGTTCTCTGAGCGCGTTTTGTTTGTGGTCGGAGCAGACCGAATGATTACTTACCGCTTCGCTTTCAGTCTACTAATAGTCTTAAATGGGGAATCCTATAGCATAAAAAGCCCTCTTTATGCATTGCAACCCCAGAATTGATGAGTATAGGCGTAGCTCTTCAAGCTCTGTGATCACTGGCTCCTAAGTGACTGTAAAAAAAAGGTAACTATATTTGGTAACGTCTGGTATCAGCATACTTTATACTTTTGTTTTTGGAGATTTTTCACGGCTCGCGTGGCTCGCTTTTTATTACAGTAGGCTGACAGGAAGGCGGGTGGAAGGGGGGGAGAGACATGCGACAAAGGACCGCAGGTCAGAGTCGAACCCGGGTCGACCGCGTCGAGGATGAAGGCCTCCGTACATGGGTCGAGCTACCCGCTGCGCCACCAGCGCGCCCCAGCATACTTTATACTTAATGATACCGGTTTGAGGTGGTGAGGTGGCCGGATTTATAAGATAGGCTTTAGTGAGATCAATAAAGCCTCTCTTATCTTATCTTACCCCAATTGGTGCGCAGTGTGCGAGGAATAAACAGTGGGAAAAATGCATAAATAAAGACCGTAAAGGGTTCCTTTAGAGGGAACAGGAGTAATGATGGGTCTGAGCTGAAGCCCCTGATGTTACAAGTTTCTTAAAATGACCCTTACAAGTGCACACCTAAATTACATGTAACGTAATTTTGCACACATGAATCCAAGCGCAATGCACCATGCCCACCGTGCAGCATGCTGGCTCTGAGGGAAGGGAGGGGAGAAGATCAGTAAGAGCGTTGAAGCACTGAAACACAGTGCATGTAGTTAAAAAAAATGCAGAATTAATAAGATTGAAACTTCTAAACATACTAAGTGGTGTTTTAGACTGCATCTGGTTAGCAGAACTGTTTTCTGATACAGCGTGCAGCCATGACTGGTTCTGAATGAAGGCTTTATCTGGCAGCCGCTCTTCCCCCTTGCCTCCTGCTACGCAGTACCATACCGTACCAGTACTTTCACCACTGGTTAAGACCAAAATTATTTATAACTCTGATCGCTCTTCCTGCTCCTCTGTTAACATGAACTACAGCAGGAATAATTGCTGATGGCCACAAGCTGTGAAAGAAGCTGAAACAGCTCCTGTCATACTCTGTGGTCTAGGTGCAGGCCTGTTTTTTCCTTCTCTTCCTCCTCTGCAGGGCTGGACGGGCAGGTGTGACACATCAGAGCTGATTACCACCCTTTATAAGGAGCTGGAACCAGGAGGAGGGCGTCAGTTTGTTTGTGCTTCAGCGTGGTACAGACCAAACTCTAGTGTTCTTCTTGTTACTACCTGATACCTCGATTAACCTTCTTCCTGTTGCCTTTTTGTCCTAGAACCTCGTTCATCCGTACTAAGCCTGGAAACCTCGCTTCACCTTCATCAGAAGTCAGCCTGGAACAGTCTCAGACCCAAGCTGGAACCTTCGGTAACCAGTTAGCCCTCCTGCCTGCGCTCGCCTGCCTGTCCACCCTCCAACCAGTCACAACACCGAGAAGGGACCAGGACCTGCACCGACAACCCAGACGTCTGCACAGCACCTTTCTCCTGGACCAAATCCAAGCCCCCACCTCAGTGAGTCCTTTTGCCAAACATCATCTTCACAATAACCAAGCTCAAGTTATTCACCATCCTCTCCATCTTTTCCGGCATAACCCACAAGATCTTCGACCCACTGAAAGACCCATCCGATTCCTACCTTACAATAAACCATTCTTAAACCTACTATTGTTTCAGTCATTGCGTTCCTCAGAGTCACATTTACAGAAATATGACAGCTCCACAGAAGGCAGGGTTTAGAGTTCTGGATGGACAGTGATGTGAACGGATCATCTTATTATTTTATGCGTGAGAAATGCCATGTGTTGCGTGCGAGCGTGGGAAGGTAGTGAAATGCATGTGTCCCACAGTCAATGCGTGAGAATTGAGAGCTATGGTAAAACATTTAACACATTAGGTTCAATGATGAATAGGAACTTTAATTTACTAACCTGTCAAAATTCTTCATGAGGGCCAGGGTGTCGGTCTTGAGATGTTTGGTCAAGTTTGTTTCCAGCACTTTGAAGCACTGTTTGCATACACGCTTGTCAAGAACTTCTGGTTTCACTTCTTCACTGAGCTCGTATGAAAAACATTTTCAAATAAGGCTTTTGCCTGTTTCTTTTTAGACTAGGGCCGGCTGGTGTGGCCTTTCTGCATCCGTACTTGTCATAGTAGTCGCAGATACATGTGAGCCTGCACAACACCAAGCTGGGCCGCGGTGAGGGCTCTCTGCCTGGCCAGTAGGTCACTCTGACTTTTAAATGCGCGCGATGTTCAATGTGGGCGCATGCAGTCGTGACGGACGCTTCAGTATCGATACCATGCAAAGTTAGTATTGTAACTTTTTAATAAATCAATACTTTTTGGAGAATCAATATTTTTGAAAACCCTAGTGGTTGCATTAGCCATCTTCTATACTGTACTGCTCCATAGAAGCTCTAAAGAGTATTTTTGCAGGTCCTTCCTCCCAGCTGTTGCTAGACTTTATAATGTGTGCTGCTCCGGGCTGGAGCCATAACAGTAATTCTCTTTGCAGGAAGAACTAGAACAGGATCTGCCTGCTAAAGAAACAGATCTTTTTGAGGAGAGAGGAAACTGCTGAAGACTTTCTTTGATTATGTGCTGGCATCAGCCATCTTGTGTGGTTTGTTGGAGCAGCATGTTATCTATAGCTGAGAGGAAGCCGCTGGATAAACTCACTAGGAGGGACAGCTCTGTCCTGGGATGCGGTTCTACAGGTACTTCCTCTCAGATGCTGTTAGATTTGGTAATTTTGGTAATCCAGACTTGGTAATTCCTGCATCTGACAACAGACTAAATAAATGTTTAAAAACATGGTAATGATTGCACAGGTTCTTGATTTGATCAAGAATCATCATTGTCTCTCAAATGTTTTAGGCCATTTGCATATGCTTTAGCTACTCTGAGGTGGTTGCTTTTACAATTGTGCATATTGCATCACTTTTCTCACTTTGCTCTTTAAACCGGCTGCTGTCTTTCCTCCATTTAACTTGAAGATTGCATTTTTATCTAAATATGCCATATAATCAATAATTGTGCCTTTTTCCTGTTCTGATAATTTTATACTTATTTGCTTTAAAACTTTGCTTTAAATAGCTTGTTATTTGTATTAATAATCTAGAATGTAACCCTGTCTATGTTCCTGTGCAAATGTATCATTTGTGAAACTGTAGAGTGAATGACTGTGGATCAATGGGAAGAACATACGCCAAGACTTCCAAAATGTTGTGGATTCAATTCTAGCTCCCATCTACCACATTTAGCTTTTGTGTTAATGTATTCAATTTACAAAAAATTACATTGGTTGAATAAAGGGATATTTATCCATCTAGTCTTACTAAAGGATCCTCAATATTTAGGTCAGTAAATTAAATAATCAAGTACATACACCATAGGTTAAAGCTCTTCAGCACAAAAAAAATATTTTTCTTTGTTACACACACTTGCCTCAAAAGATTCTTATTTCACAGGATGCTGGATAGAGTAATGCTGATTACTGTGCTACTGCAAAGTTAGGCAAACTGAATGGTAAATGGACTGAACTTATATAGCTTTTCCAGTCATGCTGACCATCCAAAGCGCTGTACACTATAGCCACATTCACCCAGTCGCTCTCACTAACACACACACATTTATACACTGAGACGCAGCTCGGTAGGCAATTTGGGGTTAAGTGCCTTGCCCAGGGGCACAACAACATGTGGCAAGGGGAAGCTGGAATCGAACCCACAACCTTCTGATTGCCAGACGACTACATAAACCATCAAGCCACAGTCGCCCACATATTCTGAAGATATTCTAACTGAAATATTCATATGAAGGATCAAGTTGAAATTTCATAAAAGTTTTTAAAACTTTTATTTCTACTTCAGTAAGGTAACAAAGTATTTTTACTTAGTTACTTGACACCTGTTTTGTTAGGTAATCTGTGGGTACCATATGTAGAGACAGCAGATGTTGCAGCTTACTTACATCAAAGAGTCTCTCAATGTAAATTTCCTCGTTGACCTTCTCGCGAAGCATGTCCTGGGAATGACGAACAAATGCTACATAGCTGTCGGCAATGTCCATCCCCGGCTTCTGCAAAATAGCAAAAGAAGACAAAGAGAGATCAAGAATAAAATACACTTCAAGTTTAAATACATGTTTCCACTCTTAAAATTGAATATTTTTATTGCAGAATAAACCTTTTAGCCCTTAAACATATTTTCTGTGTACTTTGAGTCTCTTCTTGAGGTGTGAAAGGCCTACTTTAGATTCAAAGAGATCACATCAAAATGAGTAACAGAACAGGTGTAATATGGGGGCATGTGGGGTAAAACAATGAGGAATTTAGACCAAGGCATTGAACATTGCACTTCCTCCTACAGATAAAGGGCAGCGCCTGTTGGACAGAATTTGTCCTTGGCAGCAAGGCCTCAGTAAACCGTCTCCCCCCTGAAATGTTTGTGATGTTTATGTAATGTTGATGGTACTGAAACAACAATTTCCCTCTGGCATTATTAAAGTATGTCTGATTCTGATTCTGATATAGAACACAACTCAATGATTTTGATGTGATGAAGAAGTGAAAAGCATATGTCCCCTTTAATGTTTGATTAACACCCCCAAATTGGATCTAATTAATCTCTCCTTAGGAAATAGATATTGTATGTGCCTCATGCTTTAATGGGTGTTTTAACTAAAACAATACTAAAAGATCTTTAAACAGAATTTCCAGCCAGAGTTTGTGTGGACATTTATACCAAAATAATTTGATGAGTTTAATTCCTGTGTTCATCATAACAGAAAAAGAAAAGAAACTTCCTAACAACCTTACTGCAAAAAAAGGCTTTTGTCTATTGTGGTCCACTATTCTCAGTGTTGCGGTCAAACAAAATACCCCTACAGAGGCTGAGCAGACAGAATTGCACCTGACTGGAATACTGTAAATCACATTTATCTGACGGTCGGTTTATCTGACCAGTTTATTCTTCTGAGTCCAACATTTCCATCAAACACCATATAGTTAATCTTTCACAAGGCTCTGTGCCTGGGCTAATGATATTTTTTTTATTATTATTTTTATTTAAGATTTTTTGCGGCTCTAGTGGCTCGCTTTTTAACACAGTGGGCTGACAGGAAGGGGGGTGGAAGAGAGGGAGAGACATGTGGCAAAGGACCGTGGGTCAGAGTCGAACCCGGGTCGACCGTGTCGAGTACTAAGGCCTCCATACATAGGTCGTGCTACCCGCTGCGCCACCAGCGCGCCCCTGGGCTAATGATATGTACTTTATGTCTATTTATCTACCCAATAAAATTGTTACGACCCAAACAGATAAAGTAATATTGTTATGCTGAATTTGCTTAGCTATATCAATCCTTGAAACCTTATTGATTTTATCAGTTAACAGATTTCCTGACATATCTTGACATAAAAGCCTGGATGACTTTCAGTTTGGTTTTTTAATTTAAAGACACCTACAACAATCTGCTAAGTCACTTACCGGTACTCTCGCTGGCATAATATTTTCTTACTTAATAATGAAAAGAAACTTAGTATTATCTTTTGACCAGACCATTCCCTTTAGATACCATGCATGTTCATTTAACTTCCTTCTTTTGCAACATATGTGCATAGAACCTCCTTCTCCTACCTGTACAATATTGAAAAAGCCATCCCTGAGTGACAGAAAAAATATGAAAAATTTTTCCTGTAAAACTCTGGAAAGTCATTTGTTTTGTTTTAAAGATTTCTAAAATAGTCACAAAACTCTTTAACCTGGCCAATGCTCCATTAGAATCCATTCGGGGAAAGGAGGGAATTTCAGAAGAAATCTGAGCTGCTTGGGCAAAGCGACACCTAGTGCCCACCTACCAAAGGTTGGTTTTAGCCAATCATGGTATCAAATTAAAACATAAGCAGCAGACTTCATGAAAAACCACAAGAAGGTAAGCTAATCAAGACACTTCTTGCTGTTCTACCATCAAATAAGAAATGGTGGCTTTTTACAAAACAGATGTGATAGCAGCATCTATCACATCTATCCTGCACTGCCATATCTGTATTGGTTCGGCTGTGGGCTCAGCTGCTCTTGCTTTCATTGCATCGGTATGTCGGATCAAGGAGACCCCCCCCCCCCCTTCCATTAAAGTACGATTCTATTTTGTTTTGTTTTGTTATTAAAAAGCGCTGTGTTTCATTGTCCATGTTAAGCTGAACATTCATATATATGTTGGTAACTATTCTGGCTAAGAGTGAAATGAGTTTAGAAAGGGATCAGTTTTGAACAGGCGCTTAGGGCAGCCTTGGGTCCTAAGTTTCTGTGTTAAAGAACATAAGGTCAGTAGAACATAGCAGCCATAGTGTGACGTCTGATGTATGAATGTTGTCTGTATTTGCAGGTAACACGAAGTTGTGGAAAAGTTATCAAAAGAAATTGTATGTTTGTGACAGGAAGTCGTAAGACAAGATGTACGTTGCGACATTAACATAAATATGATTATTTCGGTCGAGACAGCTAAGCTAAGTTTCTGCGTTGAAGAACGTAAGCTCAGTAGAACATAGCAGCCATAGTGTGACGCACGTCTGATGTATGAATGTTGTCTGTATTTGCAGAAAAAAAGGAAAGTAAAGAAAATTTACAACCACCGCATATCTCGACATCACTTTTGTTCGAGTGTGCAACACTGTACTTGCGGTTATTCACCACTAAAAGAAAAGTTCAGTCAAACATGAAAGTAAAAGTAAGGTGTTAACCTCCACAGTATAATGTAATTATTCGATATTAGTTTGTAAACGTCTTAAGACAGTTAATTATAAATTCCAATGCAAAAAACAGCTCTATAAAACCTGTTCAATTGTATGAAAACAGGCAAAAAATTAAATAATACAATCTGTCATGGTTTTTAAGTGTTTGGCCCACATGCAGACACAGACGGAAGCAGGAACAGTTTTAAGATGTTTATTTTAAGGCTCAACAAAGGGGAAGCACACGCTGTGTGCAACAGGCGAGGTCTGAACGTCAGAACTGGAACAACTGCGGGAAGAAAGAGGATATGTTTACTAAGGATCAAACCAGGGGGTAATGTTCAAGAAGCTGGCGAAGACGGACAGACGTGGGGCTAATAACTCTTTCTATTTCATATGGTCCAGTGAAGCGGGGGGTGAGTTTCTTGGCAGTTGGGTTCGTTAAGACGTCTCTGGAGGATAACCAAACCTTCTGACCGGGGCGATACTGGGGGGCAGGAACTCTGCGCTGGTCAGCAAACCTTTTGTTCTGCTCTGAGGTGCGAGTGAGGGTGGTGATTGTGGATCTCCAGGTGTCCTGGCAACGGGTGATGTATTGGTTGACAGATGAGACCCATATATGGAGTTCATCAGCGAGTAGAAGAGGTGGTTGGTATCCAAGTGCTATTTCAAAAGGGGAGTGTCCCATGGCTGATGAAACGTGAGAATTGAGGGCATACTCAACCCAGGGCAAAAACCTGTTCCAATCAGAGGGTGACGAAGAAGTGAGGCAGCGGAGAGTGGTTTCCAGTTGTTGATTCATCCGTTCTGTCTGGCCGTTAGTTTGGGGATGGTAGCCGGAGGTGAGGGTGTAGCGGGCATCGAGAGCAGAACAAAAGTGCCGCCAAACCTGGGAAATAAACTGGGGGCCCCGGTCAGACAGGATGTCAACTGGGATACCATGGAGTTTGAATACATGCTTAATGAGAAGTTGGGCGGTTTGCAGACCGTTGGGCAGTTTACGGATAGGGATGAGATGGAAGGATTTAGAGAACCGGTCTACAACAGTCAATATGGTGGTCATCCCTTGTGATGACGGGAGTCCAGTGATGAAATCCAGCGCGATGTGGGACCAGGGGCGTTTTGGAATAGGAAGTGGGTTAAGCAAACCGGAGGGAGGCTGATTGGATGGCTTATTATGAGCACAGACGGGACAGGCATGAACATATTTGCGTACGTCTTTGGTCCAGGACGGCAACCAGAAACGACGGGACACCTGGGACTGGGTTCTGTATATTCCAGGGTGAGCGGAAAACTTTGAGTCATGACACCAATGCAGAACTTCAGGACGGACAGACTTCGGGACATACATAAGTCCAGTGGGGCCAGTGCCTGGATCTGGATCTAACATTAAAGCTCGGCTGATACGATCCTCCAGGTTCCACCGGAGGGCTCCAAAGGTACATGTAGGTGGCAGAATGGGCGCTGGTTCGCTCTCATGTTCATGAGGTGCAAACTGCCGGGAAAGGCTTGACGTTTCTGGAGCCGGGGGGATAAGTTATGGAGAGGTTGAATCTAGAGAAGAAGAGCGACAAGTAGGCTTGACGGGGGTTAAGACGTCGGGCAGACTGCAGGTAAGCAAGGTTCTTGTGGTCGGTCCAGATAACAATGGGCTGCTCGGACCCCTCAAGCCAGTGTCGCCAGTCCTCTAATGCTAATTTGATGGCTAGTAGCTCACGGTCTCCCACGTCATAATTACGTTTGGCTGGAGAAAGCCGACGTGAGAAAAAGGCACATGGATGTAGTTTGTGATCCGAGTCTGACTGTTGGGACAACACAGCCCCTACCCCCGTATCGGATGCGTCTATTTCTAGGGTAAACTGCTTGGCTGGGTCGGGATGTATCAGAATGGGGGCTTGCGAGAACCTGGTCTTAAGCTCAGAAAATGAGGCTTCAGCCTCAGAGCTCCAAATAAAGGGAACTTTAGGAGAGGTCAGGGCATGCAGAGGGGACGCGATCTGACTATAGTTCTTAATGAATCGTCTGTAAAAGTTGGCGAACCCTAAGAACCTCTGAAGCTGTTTTCTGGAGTCAGGAGTCGGCCACTTCCCCACGGCTTTGATCTTATCTGGATCTGATCTGACCTCTCCTCCTTCAAGAATTAGACCGAGGAAAGAGACTGAGTCCTTGTGAAATTCACATTTCTCAGCCTTGACAAACAGACGGTTTTCTAGCAGGCGTTGGAGGACTAGGCGGACATGTTGTTGATGCTGGACAGGATCACTAGAATAAATCAAGATATCATCTAGATAGACAAAAACAAAGACGTTCAAAAAGTCCCGCAGGACGTCATTCACTAAAGCCTGAAATACAGACCAAAAGGCATGACCAGATACTCGAAGTGACCAAGTGGGGTTTTGAAAACCGTCTTCCACTCATCTCCCTGGCGGACTCGGACCAGATGGTAAGCGTTGCGCAGGTCAAGCTTAGTAAATATGACCGCATTCTGGACTGGTTCAAGGGCAGAAGACAACAGGGGAAGCGGATATTGATTCTTTACAGTGATTTGGTTAAGCCCTCGGTAGTCGATACACGGACGGAGGGATCCATCCTTCTTTCCCACGAAGAAAAAGCCCGCACCCAGTGGAGAGGAGTAAGGGCGAATTAACCCTGCCGACAGAGACTCTCCGATATATTTCTCAAGCGCCTGACGTTCAGACCTCGAGATGTCATAGAGGCGGCTGGTGGATAAAGGGGCTCCCGGTAGCAAGTCAATAGCGCAATCGTAAGAGCGATGCGGAGGAAGCGAACAGGCTTTACTTTTACTAAAAACCACGCTCAAATCATGGTAAACTTCAGTTACTTGGCTGAGGTCAATGGAGTCCTCTAATTCAGGAGATGAATTAGAGGGATGGGAGACTGGCTGAGCAGATAGCAGACAGCGAGAATGGCAGCCAGGGGACCAAGACTCTAAACGGGACTCCGCCCAATTAAGATGCGGGTTATGAATAGTTAGCCAGGCTAATCCTAAAACAACCGGGGCGTGTTTAACGGGGAACACGAAAAAAGAGAGCAACTCTCTGTGATTACCAGAGACAATGACCTCCAGGGGTTTAGTCTGATGGGTGATCAAAGTTAAACGTTCCCCATCTAAGGCAGAAACCTGGAGAGGCGCGGACAAAGGAACCGTCTCTATCCGAGACGAAATTCTACAGCGGTCCGCCGTCTTCCCCACTACAGGCGACGGACCCGGTCTTTTGGTCGAACTGGACAGGAGTTAACAAAGTGTGCTGCAGTCCCACAGTAAAGACACTGATTTT
The DNA here is from genome assembly GCA_037039145.1 of Fundulus diaphanus. NCBI lineage: Eukaryota > Metazoa > Chordata > Actinopteri > Cyprinodontiformes > Fundulidae > Fundulus > Fundulus diaphanus. The sequence continues at coordinate 61,319,822 of CM073126.1, read as the reverse complement.
CTGAGAAACGCTGTTGACGTTCTTCTCGGGTGAGATGTACACGGCCAATCTACATGGGTTCAAGAGGTGGCGGCGGTGTTATAGCAGGCCGTGGGGAATTAACCCCTTGTACAGGTGGTAAAGACGGCCGCATAAGTCTCTCAGACCGCCCCCGGCTTCGGCTACGTAACCGGGCGTCCAGCCGAATAGCTAAGGCGACTAGACCCTCAAAGGTATCGGGCTTCTCAACGCGCGCTAACTCGTCCTTTAATGTTTCATCGAGTGCTTGGAAAAAGACAGCCTTTAACGGCCGGGCTTCCCAGCCGGCGGCAGCAGCATATGTGCGGAACTCCACGGAGAATTCAGAGATGCGTCGTCCGCGTTGCTTTAACGCCAGTAATGAACGTTACTGCTGCACAGGATCCAATTTGGCCGAGAAGACTGTTTTAAATTCACAAATAAATTCTGTAAAAGTGCAGCCGAAGGATCTGCAGAAAGCGAGCCTCTGCCCATCTAAGGGGTCTGCCCGTTAATAACCGCAAGACAAAGAAAATCTTGGCTTGATCGGTGGAAAAGGTGCGAGGAGAATGATTAATGACAAGAGTACATTGAAGAAGGAAGCCTCCGCAATCTCCACTGTCTGCTGAAAACTTCTCAGGCATCGGACACGAGCTTTCTGAGACAGGGGACTGCTCGGTGGTTTCAACTGTCAGATTAGTAGGAGGCGGAGCGCTAGGAGCTGGAGTGACAGGCTGACTCGACGCGCAAGTGAGAGCGGACTTCAGCTGGCTAAGCTGAGCAGTGACAAACTGTAACTGTTCCTGCACCAAATTAACTGCTAAACCGAGAGCCTGTAACTGTTCCTGTTGGGCGGCTAACTGCCGACCGAATGTGTCTGCTAGTTCAAGTTGGCCAGAGTGTTCTTCTGTTTTTAAGTGTTTGGCCCACATGCAGACACAGACGGAAGCAGGAACAGTTTTAAGTTGTTTATTTTAAGGCTCAACAAAGGGGAGGCACACGCTGTGTGCGACAGGCGAGGTCTGAACGTCAGAACTGGAACGACTGCGGGAAGAAAGAGGATATGTTTACTAAGGGTCAAACCAGGGGGAAATGTTGCAGAAGCTGCGCCGCTTACCGTTTGGTTGGGGAGACCTGTCCGGGGGTGATGAGTGAAAAAGGGACTCTGTGACCGTAACTCGCTGATGGTAACTGGTGGCTGAGTGACAGGAGGGCTGGCAGATGGAATGCAGGCGAGGGGCCTGTACAGCACCACTGTGACGACAGGAAGGAGGAGCAGCTGGAAGAACCGGAGTGTAGCTTATAAACCAGGTGAATCCAGGAAAGGGGTTCTCACGCCCGGCTTGGTACCACCAAGGGAGTATGAGTGGAGATGCCAGAGCAAAATCTGAGTGGCGGGGATTCGGATGACTGGTTCACTGAGCACGACGCCAACACAGGTGAGTAAATCCAAACATGACGAACACGACGGGGTAACATTCTGGCGTCTTCCAGCTGTCTGTGTACTCCTTTTAAGGCCCAAGATGAAGGTTCTTTGGTGATTCGCAGGTGTGGGCCACACCCACCCGTCAACTGCCGCCACCTGTGAAGCAGAGTTAGAGCACGGAAAACAGAGAACACTGACACAATCAAACTGATTGTTGCAATTCATAGCAATTTAAACAAAAACATAAAAAATAGTAATTAAATAAAATAAGTAAATAAAAATTCTTGCTCAAAATTTAAGCAGAGAGAGAGAAAGAAAAAGAAAATCTCCTAAAGGAGTCATGCCAGCCCATCACACAGCAAATACGCTAGATCGGTTATTACGTGGCCAGGCTTTGTTAGCTCCAAACGCCAGGCTCCTAATAATCAGCACAAGCAGTGTGAAAGTCAGCTTGTCACTCGTGAGCGTCTTTCCAGAGAATCAGCAAAGTCAGTGGCTTCTTTCACTGAGGGTAGAAACTTCCTTGCATCGCTATCAAGCACGACAGACAGCTTAGCCGGGTATCGTAAGGCTGGCTTGAGCCCCATGTCATAAAGCCTCTTCATGATACCTTGGTACGGGTGCGTTGCTCCAAGACATCAGGGCTGTAGTCCTCGACAATATGTATGGTAACATCTTTGTACTTCACCTTACTCCGAAGCCTACCACCGTTTCCCAAGTCTTGAAGCTGTGAAAACAAACCACCACAGGCCGTGGTCTTTCGGAAGGGCCGGGCCTAGCAGCTAGTTTGCAGATGTGTAAAATATCGGTACCCAGTACATCAAAAAGCAACTGTGAGATGAAGACCTGTGGACCTGCCTTAATTGGTGAAATGACAACAGTCAGGACAGCTTCAACAAAAGAGAGGCAGAAGGGGAGGTGTACGGCAGCAGATCAGCCAATGAGGTAATCGGGCACCCCTGCTCATGCCCAGTGTCTTGCTCTGCAACGCACGGTCTCTGTAGAGTAAGGTGGACAAGCTCCGTATCAACACCAAGTAATGCTTTGAGTATCAGGAGTCCACCATGCTGGTGATCACAGATACCTGGCTCAACTCTGATGTACCTAATTCTGTTATCAAACTGGATGGGCTCTCTTTTTTTCAGGCTGACCGTAATAGGAAAAAGCCGCCGAGGAGGCATTTGTGTGTACATCAGCAAATCCTGGTGTACTAATTTATCCGTGAGGGAAACCATATGCAAACCACGTTGTTGAGTTGCTGTGTTTCTCCTTGAGACGTTATCTTCGAAGGGAGTTCGGCAGTATTCTAATTCGTGCTGTTTATGTCCCGCCAAGTGGCAACGTTGCATGGGCAGCAGCTCAAATTGCAGACTGTGTCCAGCATCATTTGACCCGCTCACCTGGAACCCCAGTTATCATAATAGGGGATTTCAACAACTGCAAATTGGAGTCATCCCTCCCTGGGGATGAACAATATGTCAACTGTGCCACCCATGACAGCAGGGTTCTGGACAAATGCTACGGAAACATAAAAAATGCATAGATGGCTAAACCCAAACCTCCTCTCTCTAATTCTGACCACAACACCGTGCATTTAATCCCTATATACAAAACTATGCTTAAAAGGAGAAAACCACAGTCCAAGAGAGTGTAACTGTGTGGTTTGAGGATAAAATTAAGACTATTTTTTTATGTACAAAGTTGGAAATGAATCTTGTTGTACAAACAATAAGAGTATATCCAAAAGACAAAGCTTATATGAGTAAAGAAATTAAGAACTGTATTAATCATAATTTTTTTTTTTAAAAAACAAGGATCGCATAGATTTTAAAATAGTGCAGAAAGGACTCAGCCAAAGGCTGCGGGAGGCCAGGAATAAACATAGGGATATTATGCTATATTATGCTATTATAACTTTTTATTGAGGGACCCAAAATGATTATGGGCTTCTATGAAAGCAGCAATCAATATGACCACAAAGAGAAAGCGTCTTATCACAGACAATGATCTTAAAAAGCTAATGAGCTCAATTACTTTTTTATGAGGCTTGAAACACAGGAGCTCTTTTCAGTGTGAAAAATTACTACAGTCAATTGATTCTGATGGCATATCACACATAACACTTAACCATCTTGAAAACCCAAAGGCCTATGCTTGCCTTTTGTTTATAGATTTTAGTTCTGCTTTTAATACCGTACAACGTCTCCTGCTCATCAAGAAATTACAGCAGATATATCTTAATCCTTTTCTTTTTGAATGGTTTTGTTCTTTTTTAACAAATAGATCACAGCTTGTTAGAATTAATAGCACCCGTTAAGAGCCAAGGTCCATCAGCACTAGGGTTCCTCAGGGTTGTGCTAATTTGCCAGTCCTTTTTACTATTTACACAAATGACTGCATCAGCAGCTGCCCCGGAAATTATGTTTTTAGGTTCTCGATACTGCTATTCTCGGCTTGCTGCATGAAGATATAGACCACTTATCATATTTTAATGAGCTACAGTCCTTTGTTCAATGGGGTGATGACCACCACTTTGTTATCAATGCCAGGAAAACAGAAGAGATGATCATTGACCCTAAGTCTCTAGGTGACAATTGGCCACTTTTTATTCATGACCAAAAAATAAGTCAGGTCTGTTCTTTCAGATATCTAGGTGTTCACTTAGATAACTTATTCCAGTGGGAAATTCATGTCAATGTTTTAATGTTCCCGAGTGTTTGGGGTTAACCAGAAGCTCATGTTTTGATTCTATCAGGCCGTATTGGAAAGCATCATCAGGTTTGGAATGTCAGCATGGTACGGCAACCTCTCTGTGCAACTAAAATCTAAACTTAGTCGTATGGTAAAAACTGCAATTAAGGTGATAGGAAGGAGTGATAACTCCTCCCTGCAGTCCATTTATGAATAGTCTGTCCTCAGACTTGCTCAAACGGTACTGTCTGATCCTGCTTACATCCTCAACTCACAATACAAGCTATTACCATCTGGCAAACGGTTTAGAATCCCTGCTTGCAGATTTAAAAACCCATTTGTCCCTTTATCAATGAGATTGTTAAATAAAGCAGGTATACTGTATAGTAACTTGTCATGCTTCTGATGCTCTGGTCTTATCTGCTGGCCTGATTTGCTGGTTCATTTGCTGGTTTGTATATCTGAATGTGTCAATGCTCTTTTATGGATCAGCTTTTTTCGAGCAATATCTGTTTACTTGTTTGCTTACTTGTTTATTCTGTTCAGATGATTAGGGCTGAAACAAAAAATTGATAAAATTGATAAAAATCGATTTTTAAAAGCGTTGGCAATAAATTTCATCATCGATTTGTCGTGTCGCGTAATTAATGCGTCATGTGCAATGTCACAGAGCCGTTACGTCATCTGCAGCGTTTCATTTTCACTGCCAGCTGATGGCAGAGCAAGGTGTAAGGAGCGAGACAGAGTCAGAGCAGCGGGCGAGCAAAAGGAAATTAAGTCAACAGTAAAAATGACCGAAGCCGCAAACACAGTTGGACCGAAGTCCTCTAAAGTGTGGGAGCACTTCACAATTAGCATAGCAAAAAAAGTCGTAATGTGCAACTTTTGCAAATGTGACTTAACATGGCACGGGAGCACCACTGTTATGATGCAGCACCTGAAAGGGAAACACGTTGGAGCCTTCAACAAGGACCTCATCAGCAGGGTAAGTCACAACCTGTTTCGTTTCAAAGTGAGGAAACGTAACGTTAGTGTCCCAGGTAGCTCGTCTGATGCCCTTGTTACATTGTTAGCAGTTTAATGACAACGATAAAGTACTTGTGTTACTTTTAATTTCTGTTTGATTAGTTTAAGCAGTGTTTATGTATGCTGTATAAATAAATCTAACTTGCACACTATGGTAATACGAAGTTTCAAGTCTTAATCTTCTGACAATATTTGAGTGAAGATGACCCTATATTTCATGGGACTGAGACAGGAGGAAATGCACTCAGATAGGGATTTCATATGTTACATTCCCATGTAAATATCTGTATTTTGAGGATGTGTGTTTTTAGCACCTTTAATCCCAAGTCTAAGTTATGACTTCAATCACATGGTATTTTTAATATTTTTTAAGTATTCGCTCTTGTAGGTATACGAAAAAATTTCTAGCTACTTTAACTGCTATTACTTTCTGTTTTAATAGGCAGAGCTCTTAAAAATTATATTTCATTTGTTAAAATAGCGCAGGTGTTGGAAGAGTTATGTCTGAGAGTAAGTCAAAATATTTGCGTTTAACAGTAATAGAAAATGAATAAGCAAATTACTGAACAATGTTAAAATGTTAAGGGTGCATCAAAACTATGTTAAAATTATTATATATTTTTTAATAGAGGTATAAAACAAAAAGCTTTGCATTTATGTATATAGGTGGATAAAGGAAGATAAAGCTTCTAAAACGCATTAAAACATGACTTTACCAAAACTTCTGTTGCAGAACTCATATTCTTTGAGAAAAAACTATTTTAAAAAATTCACAAAATTTTGAATTGTTACACCAAGTATCAAATAACATTAAAAACTTATGTAACTTAAATTATGTTGTATGTGATTATCAATTCAACTCTGACTTGACTGGTTTTATGTTTTCTGCTGACATGCAGCAGGCACACAGACAATCTCTCTCTATCTTCACCACTTCAGCCTGGGAAATCTGAAAGAGAGGGCGGCTGGGGTCAGCCACCCATACCGGCCAGCCATGCATGGGGCCACATGGGCCTCGAAAGACACACAAACCAGCACAGGGGAGAAATCTCTCTTCGTCCGGAGGAACTGACTGGGTTCGGAGATCTGCTGATTAGAATCAGAGCTAAATTTGCAGTCTAACTTCTGCACAACCAGCCACTGAAGAATGCCAAAACTGAAGAATGCCAAAACCAGCCAGACAACATGGAGGGGTCCAAAGGTTGGCACAGGACCCACTTTCCCAAGCTGAAAAAGGAGCTGAAATTGCGACTGCAACCGGGTCAGAGACTGCATGCAGGACCTCTGAGCTGCCTGCTCCGAACATGTTTTGGACTAGCTCATGGCCGCATGTCTACTGCTGCTACCCCTTTTGGCAGCGGGCTAAGAACCAACATATCCTCTGCTTTCCACTGCTCTCTTCCTTGGATGGCCAAAATGAACTGAACTCACATGAGGCACCGACAGGTCTGGCAGAGGATCAGCAGGGAGCGTTACATGGTTGTTTGGAAAGCTTGTGTAATGCATACATGCTGTTTTTAAACACAAAGAGCTAACGGACGTAGCTGATGCTAGCATTCTGTATCAGGCCATTGCCGATGTGATTCGAGTGTGTTTTTATGGTTATAACAAACGTTATCTCCACAAGGGTTTCATACATTGATGGGATATTAATGTTTATGTTATCCGGCTCACTCATTATGACTAAAAATAAGGCAGAAGCTTTTAAAGTTAGTGCCGAAAATTCACTAGCCAAAATGCTGTGCGGTGACGTCCTGTTTCCGGATATTCAAATATGGTCGCTTCAAGATTTGAGACTACTTTCTCAGAAACAACAACTAGCACAGTAGCACTTCTACTAGTAGACAAGTTGCAGAACCAGTGCCTCCTGCCTGCGTGCTGGATTACCTCCTTAGTTCTGATGATGAAGATGATGGCAGGGCTGACAAAGGGGACAATGTTCAAAACAGAGTTAGAAAAGAGGTCCTCACATATTTTGAAGAAAATAATCTTGCTAAGGAAGAAAATCCATTGCAATGGTAGAAGACTAACAAAGACAGATATCCAATTTTGGGTAGGCTAGCCAGGTCCTACTTATGCATTCCCGGAACTTCAACACCTACAGAGCGTCTTTTCTCTGCAGCAGGAAACATAGCCTCCAAAAAGAGAGCCCGTCTTAGCCAGGAGCACGTTGACATGCTAACCTTTTTGCATTGCAATGCCAAGTTCCTTAATAAAGGGAGTGAGTGCATCTCTGGGTGACTAAATCAGTGAGTAAGAGTCATGGAACGTCATGTTTACATGTTCTCTACATTAATAGTAATAAGGAAGTGTTATTGTTGCAACAAATCCTGTTATTGAGTTTTGTTATTTGGATATCTTTATCCTATTGTTCCAACAATGCAAGACCTTTAAAAGACAAAGATGCCTGTTATTTTTGTACTTCATTAAACAAAGTACCCTATATACTTTGCAGTACTTTACTTGCTATGTTGCTACCTTTTTCATATAAATTTGTGTAATTGTGGATGCAAACATTCATTTTATTTATTGTAGCAAAACAGCTATTGACCTACCTATTTTTTGTGTGCTTGTTTATGTCTAAAATGCTTATTTTGAAATAAAGAGGAAATAGAAAATATTTTGTATTACTCATCCAATTAATAGATTCATCTAAAAATAATCGACTGATTTATTGATTATTAAAATAATCGTTAGTTGCAGCCCTACAGATGATTTTTATTGTTTGTAGTGTATTTAATTGTTGAAGCAGCTTTGTTTAGCTTTGTCTGTATGTATATCTATCCATCCATCTAAAACTGTCGGACCCTCAATATTTTCCGGAAGGCCTATTATTCTAATGTCTTTCCTGCGGCTTCTGCTTTCAAGATCTATCACTTTCGCCTTTAGCTTAGCATTCTTTGCGACCACGGGACCAACTTCATCTTGGATATCCATCAGATCAGAGCTGTTGTTCGCAAACCTTTCCAAACTGGAACTGGACTAGCCGACTCCTCTCGTTCCTGTTCCTCCCTCCTCTTACTCTTTGGCATCGTTGAGATAATAAATGCAAACAGTCCAAAATAGAAGACTTTAAACAAATATAAGGCAAAAGCTGGCAAATGATCCAGTAGAAGTTATAAAGTGTGGGAGCACTAACAAAACACGTCAACTCCATTGAGCGGCTTCTTCTCCCCCTCTTCTGGTATGGACTTTTGACACAAATATATCTAGATTAATCTAGACCATGCTCATCCAAGATGAGGGGTTGCTGCAAGTAAATAACTTAACACAATCTGCTGGGCTTCCTTAGATAGAATATATTTTATCATTTTAAGTATTAAACTGAACTTGAATTTTTAGACCTAAGAAGTGGAAAAGAGACAGTGAACAAAAGCAAGGCAAGTGGAGCGAAGTGCACACTAGGCTAAAGGCTAACCCACACAGGTCACCTCTGCCTATTCTCCTCCTGGACAATCAACCCACGACTCACGAAATTTACAAGCGACTAGAAAAAAAGAAGCACCAAAGTCACTTATACTAAGCAAACTTGGCAACATTGCATCTGCTCTGCGGTGGAGCTAGAAGGGCACTCTTTGTTTCAAGCCGACAGGACTACAGCTACTGGGATGATCAGAGGTGGAGGTTTGACACTGTACATTCATAACTCCTAGTTGCAGCTACAAAAACAACTGGAACCTTCTCCCAATCTGGATCTGTGATTATACCTGGTCTAGTACAATACACTAGACCAGGTTTACTTAAATGGTTCAGGAGCAAATAAAGCTGCAGCTGCCCCTCACTTTTGTCACTTTGTGATCACACCTCTGTGGACCTGATCCCTGCTGTTAGAGATTATGAGACTGCAGTCACTGGACTGCAATATCGGTTACCATGGAGATTACAGATAAACATACTCTGGTGGCCAGGGCCTGACATACTTACTGTAGATTGGACAGAATAACTGATTAGGGGAAACGTGTCAGCAAGGACACATCTGCATTATAGTATCCTTTCCATCCTCTCCACAAATGTGATGAGCGGAACACTGATATCATACTGTGAACGCCCCTGAATGGGTGTACACAATGGCCCCTACTTAATGACTGTGTGAGGAATGAAAGGTGCTCTCTCCCACCCCAACACTAACATTCAAACAACTCAACACACATACGACAATAGACATCCAGGCTGGGTTCATCCCCACTCCCACTCCCTCCCCTCCCCCCCACTAGCAGAGTGCAAACCCCTAAAGGAGGGAGGATCTGCCATGAGATGTTAATGTCCATGCCTCCCTACCAGCTCAACAGGGCACGAGGTCCCCTAGCACACCAGAGCCCCCGGTACGGCCAGACACCTGGGCATACACCGGCCCAAATCCCAAGCGGCATACTCCACAGAACCTGAACCCCCGAGGCCCCGTCAGGGCACCCGCCCGAGGGCGACACACCCCAGGGACCCCAGAGCCCCGGACCCACCCTGGACCCACCTAGTAGCAGCACAGTTACCAGGCCAGTAACCCACGTCTGTCACCGTGGAACCCCCCAAGAGCACCACAAGCGGCCGCTGTAGGTCGCCCCGAGGTCCTCCAAGTCCCACCCAGATGGAAGCAACAGACCCCGGGGCCAGACCCACCAGACACCCCACTCCGAGCACCCCCCAGAGCCCCAAGACTTAGGGACCCCCCGAACCAGCCCCCGCGCCCCGCAGGACGCATCCCAAAGCCCCCATTCCACTAAGTGATGGAGCCCATCAAAGGAGCCCAGAGAGATCGATCTGATGCGGATGCAGATGCTGTCTCAAGACTAATATGATCCAACAAAAGATCTCCATACTGATTGATGCTGAGATTTTTCTTACTGTGTTCTTACTGTTCCAATTCATGAGGATAGTTTTCTTTGCGATACTATGCAAACAATTTTTTTTTCCTAGAGAGCTTTCCTCAAAGTTACCCAGCAAGCAAACTGATGGGGAAAGTGAAATTTTACAACTCAGGCACTTTTATAAGTCCTTACATATCTGAACCCTGAATCTCTGAACAGGTGTACATAACCATAATGCGTGAATATAATTATCAGGATTATTGCCTGTGCACTGTGGACAGATAATAGATGTGCAAAACCCATCTTGAATAATCATTGACCTGTATAGTGTACTCTGTCAAGGATTTTGTATTGTATTAGTTGTAAATTTGGGTTTCTACTCATTTTGAAAGTTCTTAGACATATCTGAGCCCAGATGTTTTGTTCAAACCTGACTGATAAATCCTCTTCCCATTTCATAATAGGAAGAGATATTGAATCATCTAGTTTAGTCAGTGTCCTGTATAATTTAGACAGTAGTTTTGGGGGGTTTAAATCTAGGAACTCTAATATATTAGTTGGAATTTGTAAACCACTGCTTACATTTATTTCTAATTATAGATTTAACTTGTTCATATTCTAAGAATTTATTTTTATTAATACCATATTACATATTTAATCTATCAAATGTGATAAACTCAGTTCGGTAAAATAAATGTTCCAGGAATTCAATACCTTTCTTCTTCCAGTACGGAAAGTTTATCATATTATTATTTTGTAGGATGTCGTAGCGTCTTTAACCTGATATGAGGGGGTTTATCTTTCCAAAGAAATTTAGAGATGGAAGAGTCGAGAGATTTAAACCAGTCGGATGGTGGTTTATTAGGGATCATTGAGAATAGGTAATTCTAGGTAAGACCATCATTTTAATTGAGGCTACCCTACCCATAAGTGAAATTTCCATCTTTCAAGGTCCTCTTCTATCTTTTTTAAAAGCGGGATGTGGTTAGGTTTTGGTAAATCCGCTAAGATGACACAGTAATACCCAAATATTTAATACTTCCTGATTGCAGTTGTAAATATAGGGAGTTCTGTAAAGAGGACAGGTCATCTACGAGAGCGGGTTTCACAGCTATATGAAGATGAAAACACATTTTTCATCTTCATACAGTTACAAAAGCTACCCTCTGAAAAATGAGCACATTATTGGCTTTGGTTTCAAGATGCTCAGAAAGCCCCCAGCCAAATTGGATATTGGCAGACCTCTCAGTTTTTATCAAAAGGTAAGAGTGACATTATGTTAATTTTGGGGGGTGGGGCAGGGCTGTGGGCAGGGCAGGGCTGGAAGCGGGGTTGACTGGACCCTGGAAGAGCCGGTCCAGTGAACTCTGTCTCATTTTTGTCCGACTGTTAACACGTTATTGTTCAGTAAGTGGGTTAAAACAGAAAAAACTCTTCAAATGATACTCAATAAAATGATAAAGTAGTTTTAAGTTATTGACCGTATTATTACACTTCTTTTTAAGAATGGAGAACTGCTGTTTTTATTTTATTTTATTAAAGAGTACCACTCATGGAGAGGGCCTCAGGGCTCCATGCTTGGCATCTTCCTCTTCTCTCTTTACCCCATCCCTTTGGAGTCAGTTATAAGAAACCAGTGTTTAGCCTTCTTTTTTAGGCAGAAGACAGTCAGACTTTTATGACACTAAAAAGGAAAATAGTTGCTCAAAAAATAAACTTCTCAAAAGTGTATAATGTTTGGGCACATCGATGTCTCTAACATCAATGTTGACCTGTCTGACACTGAGTGCTACACACCTGAGTGTACGATTTGAGAATAATTTTAACTTTGATGCACAGTTAAAGTCTATGGTCCGGTCCAGCTTTTTCAAACTGAGACAGCTGATTTTAATCTATGCTTTGTCAGGGTTCTCTGTTTGGTCGGTGTTCTAACTCTGCTCCACAGGTGGTTCTAGTTGGCTGGGGGGCGTGGCCCACACCGGCGGCTCGTTTGGAGCGGTGCTCACTGGTGTCTTAAGGAAGACTCAGACAGATGGAAGATGCCAGAGCCTTACCCAGTCGTGGTACGACGTGGCCTCTGACCAGATCTTGAAAAACTGAACTTGTGAGTTTTTTCGTATCTCTGAAATCTGACTAATTTTTGATCTCCTGCTTTTTCTTAGACTACTCACCCGCCTTGACGTCTCGCTCGACGAACCAGCTCCTAAGAATCCCTGAAACTCAGATGTTGCTCTGGCGTGCCCCCTCTTACTCACTTAGTGATACCAAGCCGGGCCGGAGGTTCCCTTCCCTGGATTCTGCTGGTTCCTCCGCACTCTGGTTGCTCCATCTGTCACTGCTGCCTGTCGTGGCTCGCTCCGGATCCCTCGCCGACTTACCAACAGTCCGCCCTCCAGCCGCTAACCACCAGCTATCCACCGTGAGCATTCGGTCTCAGAGTTCCCTTGTCACTACTTCCCCGGTTAGGTGGAACCCAACTAAATGGTAAGCGGCTAGGCTTCTGGAGATTTCTCTCTGGTTCGATCTCTCTCTTTTTTTTTTTTTTTTTTTTTTTTTTTTTTTTTTTTTCTTCCCAGTGTCCTGTCTAGCAATGTGGCAATAGGAATTGATGTCTCAATGCCAGATAGAGCTCGACAGATTTTGCTTTTACAAGTGGAGCAAACAGCTTTCGCCATAGTGCTCCACTTGATTTATGCTTGTAAATAGCTTTATTATGATTCCTGCAAGGAGAATTTCAAATTATATGGACATGACAATGGGAGAGTAAAGGAAGTGAAAGAAAAGAAAAAAAAGAGTAGAGGTGAAAGAAAGAGGAGATAAAAGGGAGAGAGTGATAAAACCTTCTTTGTCTGCTCCATCACCTGGAAAGAGACACAAAAAGAACAGCACAACCGACAGACATAAAGCAACAGATACACTCGAATAACACCTAGATGCCATTGCTAAATCATATATATTATTATGTAAGCTGACATGTGTAATGTGATATTTGAAAAAAGAAAGTGAAAGAACATCTCTCTTAACAATTCTCCTTTTCTCCCCACAGTTTCTCCAGCACTGACGTTCAGACCTCTACAGATCCCATCAGCAGAATCGATCTCTGTAGTCTGAATTTAAAATAAACACCTTAAACTGCGCATTGTCTTCCGTATTGTGTCTGCATGTGGGCAAAACATATAAAAACCATGACATGCTTTAATTACAACTTGCTTAGATTATTGCACTGCACTTTACTCTGGGTTTAACAAAACTATTGTGGCTTGACTGCAGCTGGTCCAAAATGCTGCCGCTCTTCTTTTAACTGCTATTCGGAAAATGAGAGCACATTTATCCAGTTTTAGCATCAATTCATTGGCTACTGGTTCACATTCGGATTGATTTTAAAATTCTTTTATTTTTTATTAAATGTTTTCATGGCCTTGCTTTCCAGGATCTGTCAGACCTGCATCATATGCACGCTCCTTCTCGTTTGATCAGGTCTGCAGATAGGTTTTTATTAATTAGTCATCCGAAAAACAAAGAGTGCAAAAAGGTAACCGCACTTTCTCTGTCATTGCACAACACTCTGGATTCAAGTACGTTTACATATCAGGCAGGCCATTTCAGTTTCTGTGTTTAATGTTGTCTTAAGAATATTGATAGTTTTGCAAAAGGGGGAAATATGGTTGTTTTGCAAACAGAAGTTGTTCAAAAACAGATCAACAACTTATCACAATCTTTTTTTCTCTGACTAAAAAGAAAATATTATACTTGATTATAAAAGGCACAATATGAATTATCAGATTGACATCCAGGCAATGAAAACACTACAGATTATCTACAGGTTTGTTTATCCATATAGGGCTCATTGGTGAATAAGGCTGAATTTCATCAAGCCTATATGGTCTGAAATTTTCCCCTCAGCTGCAACACTTGAATCACGAAGGGGTTCACGCTGCATCTTTACGCATAATCTAGCTGCTGATGTTTTCCTCTTTTCAGCTCCATGCACTTCTAGCCTGTTACAGTTTATAACCTTTGTCGTCACCTTTCACAGAAACAGGTTTCTCATCTCAGTCTCTGCGCTGACCAGACAAATCTCCTCTATTGCGCAGGGCGCTCTAGTGCGTAATTACGCAAGCCGAACGCTGAGTTTCAAGTAGTTCTCTGAGCACGTTTTGTTTTTGGTCGGAGCGGGGTGAAAGGAAAGATTACTTTCTGCTTTGCTTTCAGCCCACTAATAGTCTTAAATGGGGAATCCTATAGGAAATATAGCACTTTCTATGCATTGCAACCCCAGATTCTATCAGTACAGGCGCATCTTTTCAAAATCTGCACCTCACAGGATCCTAAGTGACTATTGAAAAAAATACTTTTTTGGTAAGGTCTGATACCAGCACAATTTATACTTAATGATACCAGACTGAGGAGGTGAGGTGGGCGTATTTACTCCCCCATTGGTGCGCTGCGTGCGAAGAATAAACAGTGGGAAAACTGCATAAATAAAAACGGCTCCTTAGAGGGAAGAGGATGAATGATGGGTCTGAGCTGAAGCCCCTGATGTTACAAGTTCCTTAAAATGACCCTTAAAAGTGCGCACTTAAATTACATGTAACTTAATTATGCACACCTGAATTCAAGCGCAGGGCGAAGTAGCAGCCCACCGAAGCACCACTGGTTCTGTGTTGTTAAACAAAATAGCATGAAGCACAACTACTAACTCTCCTATTGACTTTAATTGGGACATTTTGCTACAGGTGGAAGGACATTAAACACAATTTGTGTTTTGAAAGCTGGCCGCTGATAAAAGCCTCTGGCTCTGAGGGAAGGGAGGGGCGAGGATCAGTAAGAGCATTGAGGCAAAGAAACAGGGCGCATGTAGTTAAAAAATGAAGAATTCATCAAAGCAAAACTAATAAACAGACTAAGTGGTGTTTTGGACTGCATCTAGCAGAATTGTTTTCTGATCCAGCGTGCAGCCATGACTGGTTCTGAATGAAGGCTTCATCTGGCAGCCGCTCTCCCCCATTGCCTCCTGCGTACACAGTACCGGACCGTAGAGGCTTACGTTCACCACTGGTTAAGACCAACAATTATTTATAACTCTGATCACTCTTCCTGCTGCTCTTTTAACATGAACTGCCACAGGAATAATTAATGATGGCCACAAGCTGTGAAAGAAGCCGAAACAGCTCCACAGAAGGCGGGGTTTAGACTGAGCTCTGGATGGAAAGAGCTGTGAACGGATCATCCGCCGCCCAGATGCACTTTGTTATTTTTATGCGTGAGAAATGCCATGTGTTGTATGTGAGCGTGTGAAGCCAGTGAAATGCGTGAAAAAACAGACCTGCGTGTGTGTTTGTTTGTCTGAATGTCTCGTTTGTCTGATACTAAATCTCTGTTCGTCTGTGTGAAGTAATTCTTTAAAAATCGTAAATACCACGGTTTCAAAAATATTTATTTGTGTTGAGAGGACTGCGGCTCTGAACACAAATGCATTTGAGGGATCGTAAACATGCATGACAGATTTAGCTAAAAGTCTGAAAGAACGAAAAGAGAGAGACTTTAATAGCATAGAGTTTGGCGTTTCACATTAAATGTCAACAACGGGGAACGATGGACCCAGTACTCAGCCAGACAAGCAGAGGTTAGGCAAACGATAATTTATTAAACTCAAAACAAACAACAAAAAAGGGCATAAAGCCAAAAACGGGGGAGGTCTGTGTCCAAAAACAAATAAATTGATTTATTTTGTCTCACAGAAAACTGGCTACAAGAGGACTACGCAGGGTGCGATTTGCTGGGGGGAATGGGGGGGATTTACCCCCCCTCTGTTTGTGACGTCCCCCCCTCTGGTCATTCATGTTTTATCCCTGGGGGGGATACATTCCTCACCCTCTCTGGTCTGAATAAGTAATATTATGGATTTTTAAAAATGTATATAAATTAGGGATGTCAGTTTTAACACGTTATTAATGCATTAGACCACAACGCCGAGATTTTTTTATTTTTTTTTGTCGCCGTTTATTCCGCGTCAAAACACACACACCGTTCCCTAATGTTTTTTCCCCGCCGTGCTCTCCGGACTGTGTTTCTTTTATCCTCGGCGCTTTCCGTAGTTTCAAGAGCGCTAGAGACTGTAACAAAACAGACCCGCGCTCACTGTTGCACAGACTGTTTATTTCATGCGACTTTGGGCTTGTTTTTTTCTAAAGGCGCTTGTAAATTTCTGAAGGTGAAATCGCTTATTTGGGCTCTAAAATAAGTGACGAAACAGCGGTTATTAAGAGACCTGCCTGCACTAGGCACTTTGTATCCAGCTGAAATATCCCTCCGCCATAGGAGCCGACGGTAGTAAAGGCAGACAGAGCAACTCTGCACGTATTTTCTGCAGTTTACGGTGCAATAACCGGTGGTAACTGCTGAAAGTAGATTACTTGGTGCAGATCACCATTTTGAGCAGACATTGGTTCTGAAGATTAGTTTTTAACATGCTGATAACATTGCAGAAACCCAACTCATAAACCGTACTTTAATGCTTATTAATTTGTTTTCTCTGTATTTGACAAACTAAGGCTGAATTACGTTGCCAAACGAAGGACCTGGAGTTACTTAACAGTTGCTAAACAGTCTCATTCATGGTACTAAGCTCCTGCACAGTTCCAAGCAAAGTGTAAGACTGGAATGACCTGGAAATTTAAAACCTTTTTCCAGGCTTAAACTGTATGAATATGGATATAGACAGCAAGGAAAAATATAGTTGTTGGTGTAAAAGCTGAAAAATGAAAAAATGAACAATAAAATTTGTGACTTTATTGAAATGTAAAATTTGTATTAATTTATATGTTTATGCATAATACCATGTCTATCTTTGTTTAAGAGGCAAAAAAATATATTGGCATGGTATTTATTTACAAATTTATTTACACATTGTGTAAACATAAGGGCGTCATGATTAGTCATTTAGCCATCATAGTCCAGAGTTTAACATTTGGTACTAGGATGTCTTCATTCCAATTCTCAAAAGTGCTTGAAAAATAACGAAATAAAAATATTTTTTGTACAAGCATGTATTTTCTTAGTGTCATTGATTGCAAAATTGCATATTAAAATGACCAAACAGGCTATTACACTTTCAGAAATAAAAGGATAAAACATGCAATTAATATGCAATTAATCTCGAGTTAACTATCGACATTATGTGATTAATCAATTCAAATGAAAAAGATGTAATCGTTTGACAGCCCTAATATAAATACATGTCTTGTGTCCTTCACATTTGTTAATTTAATTTTTTGTTGTCTGTTTTTAAAGAGTAATAATACGTTTTCTGCTCGAAGCGGTTAAAGTAAACTAATACCCACTCCCGAGTCCAGACAGTAGATGGCGCAAGTTTAAAAACAATAGTCTAACCTACTGGATCTAGCTATTTACCTGAAAGAGCACCTGCTAGCTAACCAAGAACGTGTGGCAGCATGAACGTCAACAAAGTTTTCAGACTGAAAAATCAACAGAAAAGGTAAAGAGTAGATGACGGGACAAACAGCCACGGTAATGTTACAGGACGAACTTTGGTGGATGATGAAGATTTGCAGGCAGCGTCACAAGACAAGAAGCAGCAGCAGCAGCCGATTTCTCCACCCTCCCTCCCAGGACAGGTTGCATGCTGTCTCGAGCCAGACAGCATGCAGGCCACATAACCTTGTTGTTATGTCCATTTATATAACACTTGAAATGATCCCCCCCTCTGTTTTTTTTGCAAATCGCACACTGGGACTACGTTAGTATAAATGAGTCAACTCCCTCCAGTTATTTAAATTTCCACATTCCCAGATCTGTGGGAAGAGGAGGAGGAGTGGCAACCATCTTTCAGTCTGATTTATTAATTAGTCCCAGGCCAATTAATAACTACAGTTCTTTTGAGCATTTAACCCTCAGTTTCCCTCATCCAAACTGCAAAGCAATAAAACCTCTTCTCTTTGTTGTTTTGTATCGTCCACCAGGCCCTTACTCTCAGTTTCTGGATCAGTTGTCAGACTTCTTATCTGATTTGGTGGTAACACTGACAAGGTTATTATAGTGGGGGATTTTAGGGTTAGGTGATTTTAACATTCATGTTGACACTGAATGTGATAACCTTAGTGTAGCCTTTAAAACTATCCTAGATTCAATTGGTTTTGTTCAAAGTGTGCATAAACCGATGTACTCCTGGTTACATACTTTAGACCTTGTGCTGACATATGGCATTGATTGTGAAGAATTAACAGTATTCTCTCACAACCCTGTCCTATCTGATAATTTTTTAATAATATTTGAGTTTAATCTAACTGAGTTCTCCACCCCCAAAAGAGCGCTCCATTATAGTAGATCTTTATTGGATAATGCTGTATCAAAACTTAAAGAGTCTGTCCCCCTTTTTTTTTTTTCTTTTACAAGTGGAGCGAACAGCTTTCGCCATAGTGCTCCACTTGATTTATGCTTGTAAATAGCTTTATTGTGATTCCTGCAAGGAGAATTTCAAATTATATGGACATGACAATGGGAGAGTAAAGGAAGAACAAGAAGTGAAAGAGAAAGAAAAGAAAAAAAAAAAGAGTAGAGGTGAAAGAAAGAGGAGATAAAAGGGAGAGAATGATAAAACCTTCTCCGTCTGCTCCGTCACCTGGAAAGAGAGATGCAAAAAGAACAGCACAACCAACAGACATAAAGCAACAAATACAATCGAATAACACCTAGATGCCATTGCTAAATCATATATATTATTATGTAAGCTGACATGTGTAATGTGATACTTGAAAAAAGAAAGTGAAAGAACATAAATAAATAAATTATAAGATTACTTTATATAAGTGAACACTTAATACCTGGGACCCAGCACCTGTGGGAGTTTGTGAGAGTGCACTAGTTTAGGTGAAAATTTTCCAAAAGGAAATAGCTTGATAGTGGTTGTGGAGAACCAAAGGCCCGCCTTCCCCGAGCACAGAGACAGGAGTCAGGGGACCCATAACCCCGGACTCCCAAAGGGGCCCCTAAAGCAGGTCGCCCAGGAGGGGCCGACACAGGATATCCGCAACCCTCCCCCCCCAAGGAAGGAGCAGAGACGACCCCGAGGAAATCCCCCAGCCACCGCAATGCCGACGCCCTCAAGAGCCACGGGGACGAGCCCGTGGGCTCCGCCGGCAGCCAGCCCCGCTGGAGTGGTCCCGGCCATGGGCCCTGAGGGCCAGAGGCCCCAAGGGCGCCCGCCCCCGCGGCAGGGGCCCCGGCCGCCCCCCGAGGCAGCCGCCGGGAGTGGGCCGGCGCACACCCGGGAACCCGCCCCAAAACAGAGGCCCACCAATGCGCCAGAGGGCCAAGGCGCCCCCCAACGAAGTGGAGGAGGGCAGGACGTGGGGGGATGGGCTCCGCACCTAGCGGAGACATGAGATGTTTTTGGGAGTTGGAGCGGACCACACTCATACCTGGGGAAAAAAGAAAAAAAAAAATGGAAAACTCATTCACACCATCCCTCCCTTGTGCCCCACTCACCACACACAGATTAAAAAAAAAAAAAGACGCTGTACACACATTCCCACATAACACTCGCATCCAACACTGACCAAAGGGGGGGGGTCACCCCAAATCGACTATACGACTGCTTGTGCCCGACCCCCGGCCCCGGACCAGACGCCCCCCGGACCGGGCCCCCCAAAGAGGGCGGGCCAACACGACCCGCACGAGCCACCCAGCCAGAGCCCCCCTCACCCCTTAAATAACTAATAAACCCCCTCCCTCCCCCACCTTACCCTTGCCATCCCTGCCCCCCGCCCCTCCTGGGGGGAGCGGAGGCATCAGCCCCAGACCTGGCAAGCCGCTGACTACGCACCGCAGCCCCCCGCCAAGACCCCGGACACAGTGGCCCGCACCTCCTCCAGGCCCCAGACTCCTTGCCGCCATCGGAAAACGGGGGTGTGCAGAAGACCCCGATCCTCCCTACGCCCGCTCAGATGTTGTGTTGTTGCATGTTGTTCTCAAGTGCGTTTAAAAACTGGGAGCGCCGAAGGGGATGCACGGCACAGCCCACCCCCCCTCCGGAAGGAAGCTGTTGCCAGCACACCCCCTCCGGGCGACTGCCCAGAACCCTCAATGTCTAAGTGGGAGAGGAGGTGAAGGGAGCCGTCTGAGGTGAGGCTCACACAACATAAGCCCCCCCCCAGACGTCTTCCCCCCACCCCCCCCCCCCTATCATGGCCTACATGAGTGTGCGATGTGAAAATGTTTGAAGTGAAGGTGTCTAAGATGCATGATAAAATTGGGGAGAGGGGCGTCACCAGAAAGTGGCAACCTACAGTAACGCCCCCTCCCCCAGGACCTACATGTGTGGAGGCGTGATGGAGCAGGCAGAGGGAGGAGTCCGGGGATGGGGAGCAAATGACTGGGAAGCTATCCCAGGGAGCCAGCTCCCCTACTGACTCCAATAGGCACCCCCGCTCCCCGAACGCCCCACCCAGAGAAGGGGGCCTCGCCAGCGGCACCACCATAGCCCGGGGGCCAGGGAGAGGCCGCAGGGCCCGCCAGCCAACCACCCACCAGGATCAACACCTCAACCCCCCCCCAGCCCACCCACCAAGCCTACTGGCTTCCCCCCCCCAAAAAAACTAAATAAATAAATAAATAATAATAATAATAATAATAATAATAATAATAATAATAATAAATAAATAAATAAGAGGGGGGGACCCTGGCCAGACGGCCCGCACGAGCCACCCCAAACCCCACCCCCCAAGCGAAACCCGCACCGGAAGACGACACGGACCAGGACCGGGACAGGGGGCCGGACACAAGCCCACCAGAACGTCCACCCCCCCCCCCCCCCCCCCCACCCGTAGATTTAATCCCTCCCCAACACTAACGTTCAAACAACTCACCATACATTCGACAGTAGACATCCAGGCTGGGTAGGTCCCTACTCCCCCTCCTTCCCCCTCCCCCCACTGGCAGAGTGCCTATCCAATGAAGGAGAAGAGCATCTGCCCAGAGATGTTAATGACCATGCCCCCCTACCAGCTCAACGGGCCTCGAGACCCCCAGCGCACCCGAGGCCCCGTGCAGGGGCGGACACCCGGGCGCGCGCCGGCCCACACCAAAAGCGGCACACCCCCCGGAACTGGAACCCCCGAGGCCCCGCCGGGGCCCCCGCCCGAGGGCGGCACGCCCCAGGGACCCCAGACCCCCAGACCCACCCCGGCCCCACCCAGCGGCAGCACAGCTACCAGGTCAGTAACCCACGTCCGTCAACACGCAGCTCCCAAAGAGCGCCGCAAGCGGCCGCTGTAGGCCACCCGTAGGCCTCCCAAGCTCCTCCCAGATGGGGGAAACAGACCCCGGAGCCGGATCCACCAGGCGCCCTACTCGAAGCGCCCCCAGGGCCCCAGGAACCCCTCCATCCAGCCACTGCGCCCTGCAGGAAGCAACCCACCGCCCCCTATACCACTAAGTGATGGTGTTGATCAGAGGAGCCCAAAGAAACCAATCAGATGTGGAAGCAGATGCTGTCTCTAGATTAATATGATCCAACAAAAGATCTCTATACTGATTGATACTGAGATTTTGTTTACTTTTCCAATTCATGAGGATAGTTTTCTTTGCGATACATAAAGCAGTGAAAACCGTGTAAACTATTTCTTTTTTCAGAGGACTTTCCTCAAAATTACCGAGCAAGCAAACTGATGGGGAAGGTGTAATTTTATAGCTCAACACTTTGATAAGTCCTTACATATCTGTGTCCAGAACCTCTGGACTGGTGTGCATAACCATAACGCATGAAAATAATTATCAGGATGATTTCCTATGCAGTGTGGGCAGATATTAGATTGTGCCAACCCCATCTTGAATAATCTTTGTCCTGTGTAGTGTACTCTGTGAAGGATTTTGAAAACGAAATTTCGTTCTGTATGCACTCTGTGTATACAAAATGACAATAAAGAAAGTCTAAGTCTAAGTCTATTGTATTAGTTGTAAGTTGGTGTTTCTAGTCAATTTGAAAGTTCTTAGACATGTCTGAGCCCAGAAATTTTGTTCAAAGGTGCCTGATAAATTAAATCTAGGAACTCTAATATATTAGTTGGGATTTGTAAACCACCATTAATATGCTTATATTTATTTTTAATTATAGATTTAAGTTGTTCATATTCCAAGAATTTATTTTTACTAATGCCATATTGCATATTTAGTTTCGCAAAATGGATGAACTCGGTTCCGTCAAGTAGATGTTCCACATATTTAATACCTTTATTCTTCCAGTATGTAAAGTTTATCATTTTATTATTTTGTAGGATATCAGGGTTATTCCAGATAGGTGTACGACTGCATGGGATAAGGGATGACTTTGTCATTTTAAGGAACTCCCACCATGCTGTCAGAGTAGAACTAATGTTGATATTTTTGAAGCATGTATGCCGTTTTATATTTGAGCTAATAAACGGCAGATCTGAAATCATGATATTATTGCACATTTCCTGTTCTATATCTAACCAAGGCTCATCTAAAAGACTATTTTTTTATCCATTTAGAGATGTATTGTAGCCTATTTGCTAAGTAATAGTTATGGAAGTCCCCCTTTTAATATCGTCAGTATTGCAGAAATGCCCAGCAGATAGCAGCAATGTTGTTTCTTCCCATTCACAAATAGATGTCTTTGTTAACGGTGTGACTTCGTCATTGCGTTCTGCATTAGACAATGTAGCTCCTTTGAAAAAGAAGGTGATTATTCACAGGAAGCTGGCTCCCTGGTTTAATTCAGAGCTGCGTTCCTTGAAGCACAATGTTAGGAAATTGGAGAGAAAATGGCGCTCTACACACCAAGAGGAATCCTACCTAATCTGGAAAGACAGTCTATTGTTGTATAATAAGAGCCTTCACAGAGTTAGAGCAGCATATTTTTCATCATTAATTGATGTTGCTGATTCAGCAAGGAGTTTCTGAAAGGTTTTAGTACAATTCTCTGTTGAGACTGACAGTGTGTTAAATGAGAGCCATGAAAGGAGTAAGATGTTAAATTATGTTGCAGAGAACTTTCAACTGTCAGAAATTGAAAGGTAAGACACACATTAGATGAATTCTGTTAAGAATTACTGAGGAAAAACTTCTGCATATACATTTGAACTTTAGGATTACTCCTTTTTAATATAGGTCATGCAGGATGTAATGATTACAGTGCAAGATTTTTTTTAAGCTGAGAGATAAATAATTGTGAGCAGGAATATCTGGATGTGAAAGGGCTTGAAGGAGGTTTTGAGTGAATCACACATGAATGAGGAGCTTGATAAGAACACTAATTACACTTTTGTTTCTGATTTGGAACAGAAAACAAAGCCTCGTATTTGCCGGCCATCTACAAGGAGCAGTTTAGTTTGGGGAAATGCAAAATAAAATGCTCACTGCTCGAGCCAGAACACACATTGTCATCCAGTTGAATGATCTACGAGCGGGGGAACAGGAAGAGGACTGACGAAGCTGGGGAAGAAGAAGCCAGATAACAGCGATTTCTTATACTGAGACGGAGGAGAGTTGCCTGAGAACCTAAGCCAATCACTTATGCGCGATTCGATTCATGTCTGCCATGTGCTCCGAATGGCCTGAAGGCTTTCTTTACGTTGCATTCTTGACGTACTCACTCTTTTCATGTTATATTGCTGTTTTTTTAACTGGCCTGCTGCACTGACCTACATGATCCTGTCTAATTTTATGGGTTATGACATTTATATTGTGATGTTGCGTTATGTTGACCATTATGGTTTTATGATAAAGAATAGAAACTGCCTGCTTCGGACCCACACACCAAGACCTGTAGTTGATGCAATCTTTTTGCTTTGATATAGGGAGAACCAGGATCTGATTAGCATCAAAGATCCTTAAAATACTTGGTAATGATAATTTTCAGATTCAATACGGGGTCTTCTTACTCATATTGGTCGAGAGCGGGATTTCCCTGAGGGTCTCATCAGTTTTTACCATCTCTTAGAGGGGATGGCATTTTTTTGTGGGAAAGACTGCCCGCCCTGTGATGCCTCCTACTGGTACTCATGTATGTGTGAGGTTGTCATACTTTGGGTTTTGTTTAGTTTTAGTTTTGGACTTTTCTTCATTTAGACTGTCACTCCTGGGGTGACAGGCTAAATGGAGGATAGGGTCCACAGCCTGGTCTATAGAGTAACACTGCCTACAAACCTCTGATGTGCAGGACCAGACCCATCATTAGCACCATTTAGGTTTGAACTGATTTGGCCTGCTCACCCTTACAAGATTATTTTGAGCACACAGACTGGGGAGTGTTCAAAGAGGATGATATGGAAGAATACACATCATTTGTACTGTCCTATATTCACTTCTACACTGATGCTGTCCCACAATCATGATTTTTCCTAACCAGAAACCTGGGGTAGACAGCACAGTGTGGTCCCTGCTCACAATTCAGGATGCACTATACAGATCAGGAGATAGACTGGGCTACATCAGGGCTAGGAGTGAGTTGAAAAAGGGCATCCAGAGGGCAAAGCACACGTACAAGCAGCACATCGATGAACACTTTAACTTCAACAATCCATGTAACATGTGGAGAGGCATCAGGACATTTACAGATTATAAACTCAGCACCGAGCAGACAAGCAATGACTCTACTCTTTCTGACACCTAAAACAGCTTCTTCCCATGCTTCAACTCTCCAAGCAGAAGAAGGTCTAATCATCTTCCTCAGGCTGAGGTGCAGCATCAGCCTCTCATCTTGCAGCTGCACCAAGTGACTTCCACCTTAAAGAAGCTCAACCACATGTTCTATATATAATTCTAAACAATAATAACTGAGTTCCCATATTTACTAAATGAAGAGACGGCGGTGATGACGTTCCAGCACTTTTATTGAGAAACAGAGCAGAGATCACATAGATGGAAAGTAATCGCACCCCACGGTCCCGCTGCAGTCTGCGTCTGCCCTGTCTGCCTGTCTCGCTTTTCGGCTCCCCCTAATACTGCACGGTGGCCTTGGCTTGAGACAAAACAAAGACAGTCTATCATAGACCTGATAGGCCTCTGTAACAGAATTGCAGGTCCAGACATGATGTCAGGTCATGTGCTGACCAAATTGCAGGGTTTTTTTCCAGACATCTTTAACCTGCCTCTGCAGGTTCTCATGGACCCTGCTTACCTGAACTCCTTCATCATTGTTCCTGTGCCCAAAAAATACCATAATCTGCATCAATGATTACAATCCTGTTGCTTTGACTCCGAGTTATCATGAAGAGCATCCACCTGAAGTACATCAAGGACGCTATCCCTGCTGGCCTAGACAGCCTACAGTTTGCCTACAGGGAGCATTGTTCTACAGAGGATGCTGTCTCGTTAGTACTTCACATTGCTCTGACTTATCTGCAGCATCCCAACAGCTATGTTAGGATGGTATTTATGGACTTCAGCTGAGCTTTCAACACCGTGCCTCTGGACATGCATCACTGAAGCTCCACAACATGGGATAATCTCCACCGTTCTGCTCCTGGATCAGTGACTTTAACATCAACAGGTCCCAGGTAATGAGGATAGGGAAACACACATCCACCCATACCCATCCTCAACACTGACACACCTCGGGGTTGTGTCCTCAACCCTGCTCTCTTTCACCCATGACTGCTCTGTTATTCACCCCAAAACATGATAGTGAAATGCTGATGGCACCATTGGGGTGGGTCTAGAATACAATAGAATTCAACTTTATTGTCATTGCACATGTCACAAGTACAAGCAACAAAATGCAGTCCAACAATGATGAGAGGAGGTCCACAATTTTACACAGCATAACCTCATCCTGGACACCAGCAAGACCAAGGAGGTCATTGTGGACTACAGGAGGTCCAGGAAGACTGAACATGCTCCTCTCCACATACATGGGGAGGTGGTGGAGTGTGTGGTGAGCATTAGGTTCCTGGGCAGTCACATCTCCTCTGACCTCTACAGGACTGTGATCACCTCCCACTTGGTGGAAAAGGCCAAACAACAGCTTTTCTTTCTCAATAAACTGATATGGACTGGACTTTCTGCTCCCTGAAACGCCACAACCTGGGACTATCCACTACCCTCTGCTCCTGGATCAGTGATTTCCTCACCAACAGGCCCCAGGTGGTGAGCATAGGGAAACTCACATCTGCCCCACTGATCCTAAACATTGGCATGTCACAAGGTTGTGTCCTCAGCTCTGCTCTCTTTTAACCTCTTCACGCACAACTACTCTGCTGTCCACCACACCAACAAGAGGGTGAAGTTTGCGGATGACACCACTGTGGTGGGTCTTATATCCAACAATGATGAGAACCATTACAGAGAAGAGATCCATAATCTGACAAAGTGTTGCTCCAGCAATAACCTCATCCTAAATAACAGCAAGGCCAAGGAGGTCCTCTCTGGATACTTGGGGACGTGGTGGAGCGTGTGGACAGCATAAAGTTCCTCGGCACTCTCATTTCCTCTGACCTCTCCTGGACTGCGAACACCTCCCACCTCTCAGGAGGTTGAAAAGGACTTGTCTTCTGCTCAGCTGCTCATAAACCTTTTAGGGCCACAATTGAAAGCGTCCTCTGTCTCAGTGTGACAGTGTGGTATGGGAGCTCCACGGCACAGGAGAGGAAGGATTTAGGATGGGTGGTAAGGAGAGCTAAGGGGATTGTGGGATGCCATCTATAAGATCTAGACACTTTTTATGCTGCATGAGTCCAGAAAAGGTCCAGACATATTGCCATAGATCCCACCCACCCGGGCAATATTTGTCCCACTTCCATTGGGAAAATAATTCAGAAATAATAAATCAAAAACGAATACACTTAAATTCATCTTTTTTTTTCAAACTGATAATTTAATAAACCACCAGCCCGGTTCATTATGTGTTTACATGTTTACAAACATGGTATTATTTGTGCTTTTATAAAAATGCTCATTACTATTTGCACACTTATATATTAATGCAAATCACAGTTTTTTACATCACTCTGTGAATTGACTACTGCTTCTCTTCTTCTTAACATAAACATTCATTATTATCTGAATTTGTTGCATTATCTATTCATAAATGCACAGTATGTCTCCTCTTTTAGTAAGTGTTTCTCCTATGTTGTACAGCTTAACTTTACACTTAGCAATTTTTTATACTGCATTTTTGCATTTCATTTGTGTTCTGTCTTCTCCAGGAACGATTATTGTTCACTTTTCCATAGAGTTGTTTTTGTGTCTGTATATTATGTGCGCATTAAGAGCCAATGGCAGTAAAGATTCTTCATTCTTGGAATGTTATGGGCATCTGATCAAGATGCCTTCCGAATTACTCCCTCCGTATGTTTTTTTGGAATGTGAAAGAGAACAAATGGCTGGCTAATATGCTGGATGGATTTTGCTAACAAATAAATGAACCCTAGCAATAAAAAAGGTTCACTTAGGATTTTTTGAGTACAGAACAAAGCAGGAGATTTTTTTCTGCTTATAAACGACAAATTCTGAACCATCACTCAGACTGCTGGACACATCCCCAACATTTAGCCAAAAGTATCCTCTTTTTTAAATCCAGACCTTAAACAGCAAGTGACAACTTTGAAAAAAATCTATAGTTTTCTTTTCAGATAAAACATGTTCCGCATATAAGTTGGACTTCCTTTTGTGCAGCATAACCTAAGATTTAAATATTTCTGTGGCATGCCTGAAACTATCCTTAACCCTAAACTTATTCTGTATACTAGACACCCTGCATCCTAAGAAAAATGTCACCAAGAAAGAGATTTGTTTCCCATAGAACATCAAGCACAAATTGATCTCAGGGCACTTTACTACAATTAACCAAATAATTCCATGTGAGGAGGGGATTTCTCTCTTAAACAGCTTCTGCTGAACGAACCTGTGTAGATCCATCTAATGAGTCATTTTTTGTCAGTGAAACTCCCTTTTGTGCATTAGGAATACAATTTTAAGATGATTTGCATGTAGGGCCTGAAACTGTGAACCCCTGCTAGCATACACAGCGCCTATTTGCAAGGCATTAATTTAAAAATGTGTTGCCATGGCCGAAGTGTTAGCAGTGAACGGAAATCTGATGTGAACACAGACAAATGCATGAATACTCAGCAACAACCTGACAGCAGAAGTGGCATGTGTTGCACAACACTGACTCATTATGTATGTTGCACTGAAAGAGTGAAGCACAAGGCATGGCTGCATGCCAGTGTCTGGCCACATGCAAATTAATTGTCATGTGAGGAGGAAACATGGGGACATTTGATAAAGAAATATGGCAAAAACTACCATCTGGATTCTGGTTTTCAATGTGAAAGCAAGATCAAATATTTACAAATTCACAAGAAAAAGCCCCCACAAACATCCACATATTACTGCTTGGGAGGAAATTCCATTTAATCCATGAAAGCATAATTTCTTCAATTTTACAAAGCTTCTGCACAGATTACTCTAGAACTAGCTTGACTAAACTGTGTAGCATTCTGAAATTTAGGACTTTGATGTCTGTAAGCCATAATAATCAAAATTCAGAGAAACAAAAACTTAGAATATATCACTCTATGTGTAATGATTCTATATACTATTCTATACTTAAAGAAGATCAACAAGCTTATAAAAATGGTCGACTCTGTTCTGGGGACCCTTCTGAAACCTTTGGAGACGATTGTGCAAAGGAAGGATTCTTTTTTAAAATGAAGAACATTATGCAAAACCCTAAGCTCCCTTTTGATCAGACTGCTGTTGTCATGATTTGGGTGTTTGGTTGTTGGTTTAGTTTTGTACCTCTTTCTAGTTTACCGACTCTGTCTTAGGTTTTGGTTCTGAATTTATTTTGGTTTATGGGATAGATTGAGTTTTCGTTGGTTGATCTTGTTCTTTGTTTTATGTTGTCAGTCAGAGTTCTGTAATAGATTGTGTTTATTCTACTTTAGTCTTTGTGTTTTGAGTTTCCTCCCGGTTTTTCTGTTTATGTTTCTGGCTTGCTTCAGATCGTCTGCTCTAGTTTATTGATGAGTCTGATCCAGCGTTCAAGTTTACCTGTTGATCCTTAACTGATTTGTCTCCAGCATTCTGTGCCATCCTGTATCCCGTGTCCCGTTTACCCGACCTGATTCTGTGGCGGACTAGTTGAGCTCGCCTGTTCCGAGTTCATCTGTTAAGTCTATTCGTTGCCGACCTCGGATCTGTTCTTTGACACTGTTTATGGATTCTGCTCTGGACACTCTTGCTTATCTGGTTTTCCCATTTTTTGACCCTGGACTGTTTTCGGATTATGGATTTGTGTTTTTCCCTTTTTGATTCTCTGCCTGCCTCAGTTGTTCTGGTTCCTGTACCACTGTCTGTCAGTAAATAAATAATCGTTTATTGGCACACTGTTTTGTCTGGCTGAATATTGGGTCCACACTCTGAATCGTTACAGTTCAATTGAATTCAATTTTATTTGTATAGCGCCAATTCATGAAACATGTCATCTCAAGGCACTTTACAAAGTCAAAATCAATCATATTATACAGATTGGTCAAAAATTTCCTATATAAGGGAACCAGTTGATTGCATCAAAGTCCCGACAAGCAGCATTCACTCCTGAAGAAGCGTAGAGCCACAGGGAGATTCGTCTGCATTGTCCATGGCTTTGCAGCAATCCCTCATACTGAACAAGCATGAAGCGACAGTGGAACGAAAAACTCCCCATTAACGGAAAGGAAAAACCTCCAGCAGAACCAGAACCAGACTCAGTATGAACGGTCATCTGCCTCGACCCACTGGGGGTTACAGAAGACAGTTGTACAACTAAAGTTTCTTTAGTCAGAAGCTCCAGATCTGCTGTACAACACACTATTACAGGAGATCTTTCCTGCCTTCTACCATCAGTATCTACAACAATCCTGTGAAGAAACCACATATAATGAGTTACAACAACATTGAATTGATTTGAATTCAAATAATATATGGGTTTCCTATCTGAGATGACTGGCAAAACTACTGCCTTAATATGCAGTTTTACATGTTTTAAGTTGTACCTGTATGTGTATGTATTAAACTGCTCTCTCATCCACCCCTCATAGTCCTGAGCGTGGTGTATGGCTGTCCATCTCTTCTTAGTATCTTAGCTGTTTCTAAGATTGCACTTTTCTGGACTGTGATGTCTGATGTTTCTCAAGGTATCTGTTGGAGCCACTTCTCCAGAGTGGGAGTTACTGCCCTGAGAGCTCCGATGACGACAGGCACTACTGTTGTCTTCACCTTCCGAGTTCTTCCATGACCCTTGGTATTTCTACAGTTACAGTTTTTCCTGATGCTTGCATCACTTGGAATGGCCACATCGATCACAACGACTGTCCTCTGCTCCTTATCAATGATCACAATGTCCGGTGTGTTGGCCATTGCCATTTTGTCTGTATCTGTAAATCCCACAGGATCTTAGCTCTGTCATTCTCCACCACATTGGGAGGTGTTGGTCCACAAGGGGTAAGAGAGTATTGTTACAATTTAGCTCCTTAATACGTTTCAGTCCTTTGTCTTGTTGTGCTTTCAGCCATGTGGGAATCAGACTGTAAGTTGGAAACAACATGAAACATGAGACTTTTACAGGGATCAGGTGACGGTTCTCATAGCAGGGGCCACTTTATAAAAAAAACCTAGCTATGGACAAACGCTCTCTTTTTGCCTGCTGCTTTAAGCAGTATAGGGCAGCCTTTCATCTTCCTCTGCGGAGGATCTAACTGGAGTTTGGGGACCCGCCACATATGCAGGCAGAATCTAAGGGAAGCTAAGTGAATCCCTGGCTTTTTCCAACATCGAAACTTAAACAGCCGACTGCCATGTTAAAAAACCTTTCTCAGCTGTTGCAGGAAAGCTGAGTCAAGATGGCACGGAGCAGTGTCCTGCAGCTAGGTCGCGCTAAGAGAAAAGCTGATCTAAAGTCGCCCTCCAGAGAACAAACACAGCCACGCAGGGAAAGCCTGCAGAGTTCTCCACAGCGCCAAGCTTCCGACGACCAGAGACCCACATAAAGGAGTGGGAATAAACCTCCTCACAGCCAACGCCTGAGCGTTGAGTTTCCCTACTACCAGCTTGAACAGTTTCCAACCGGAGACTCGAGCTCAACCCACCAAATCCCAGGCTGGGATTCACAAAGCAGAGGCCAGCTGCTTCCTCGCCACCCCTGCTTAAACAACCAGCTTTGCTTTGGAGTAATCACTGCAACCAGATGCCCCATCACCAAAACCAGGCAAAGGCACATAAATTACTGGGAGAGTTGTAGAGGATTAATCATTTAAAATGGTTTACTTTGAATGTGTTTTCACTGTGTTTTAAAGTTTGACCAAGCTTACAGGCTGAGCTCCTGCTAGCATTCTTGAAACTAAATTATTTTCAAGAGAAATAATTACATTAGTAAATCAAGTGTCCTAAAGGTTATTGATTTTTGTTTAGAAAATCATTTTTAAAAGTTATTTCCTCAAGTAATGTTTTGTCTAACTAGCTAATTTGATCTCATTCCATGTTCTTTAAGATGAACTTTGGTTGAACTTAGATCGGCAGTGAACCCAATATTCACTGATTTATTCTTGTGATGGTTTTCAAATATTTTTATTTGTCCTTTTGTTTCCCTATCAAGTTTCCATTAGTGAAAAAAGAACGTGGCTACCATTGCCTGTACAATGTGTGGAAAAGTCAACATTTAAGAAAACAACTGAGTTTAAATGCATTTTGCTGACATTTCTAGCAATATAATATTTTCATAATCTTCGTTCCGGAAAGGTAGACAATCTTTCCTTTATTAGTCTCGCTGAAGATTTAAGTGTATTATCACACAGACGTGAGAATGTTATGTTGCCATGGTGGTTGCTATGGACGTAGCCATTTATGTCACCAACGTGTACCGACATCCCCGTTCATGAAAAACAATATTTTTAAGGAAAATATCTGCAATTATAGGAATTTTGATGACATATCTAGCAAAAAGTATGCATAATATATTTCTAATCTTTGTTCAGGGAAGGTAGACAATCTTTCATCTATTACTTTCACTGAAGATTTCAGTGCCATGTGTTCTATTGTGTGTAGGCTGGAGCCAAAGCAGGGGTGCATTCTATGTACTTTGTGTTCATGCCTTGTATTTACAGAGGGAATGCAACATTTAAAGAGATCATCTGCCATTACCCTCTAAGAAGGTTTTCCTGGATCAATGTGTGCTTCTGTGCTTTTTGTGTCTCTGCTCTGTCTTCTCTAAGCCCCAGTTGGTCGAGGCAGATGAGCGTTCACACTGAGCCTGGTTGTGCTAAAGATTTTCCTTCTTGTTAAAAGGGAGTTTTCCTCTCCACTGTCACTTCATTCATGCTCAGTATATAGGATTTCTGCAAAGCCATTGAAAGCAAAACCAATGAAGACGACTGTCCTCTGTGGCTCTACCCTCTATCAGGAGGAGTGAATGCTGCTTGTCAAGACTTGATGCAATGTGCTGCTTTTCCTGAGATAGGAAACTTCTTGTCCAACCAGTCAGTATGATTTGATTGAATTTGACTTTGTAAAGTGCCTTGAGATGACATGTGTTGTGAATTGGCGCTATATAAATAAAATTTAAATGAAGACAGGATCTGCAACTCTTTACATTTTGATGACATTTCTAGTAGAAGTAATATTTTCATCTCATTCATTGAGGAAGTGTATATAATAATTATTTTAGTAGTTTTCCTTACCCCAACCCTAACCCTTTTTTTAAGCTGTTTCAATGGAGGCTGCTATCCTTTTTTTTCTCCAAAACGTTTATTGAAAATTATAAGACACACAGAACAACAGTCTTTTCACGTGTCAAAAACATTAGTCAATACACAATCATAACACAAAGTGCCAGGGGGCACATAACTCAGTATTTATAGGTTTGTTTTTAAGAAGAAGCATCTTATTTCTTGTGCCTGGTGCTTATAAGTCAGAGGTTCTGATAAACAAAATATGAAGTGCAGCATCATCTGGCAAGTATCTATGTTACATAATTCTGAAAGAAATAAAGGTCACAAAACTTGATACATTTAGAGCCATGGGTTTGTTCTGTTTCTTTTATGATACTGCCTTGTCATGTGAAGCAAACATCAGTCTATCACTCGTGCAGTCCTTGGTGGGACAATCTTATCATAGCACTATCCCTGACACAAAGCAGTCTAAAGGTAATTTGAGTACAAGAAGGAACAGAGCAGATTGGACTTCTGGAAGAAGCTTATAGGTCCTTCAGTGTTTGTAGCAAGATGCTGCAGATCTTTTCTGTTGTATGATATCATCTCTTCTGCCATCACCTGTTGGGATACCATCAGTTGCAACTGAATTGCTGAGTTGCATCAGAGTAACTGACTTGAAAAACTTGTTGAGCGTCTTCAAAAAAGAAAGCTGTCTTTATTTTGAGTACTCCTCCAGAACCTCTGGATAGGATTTTGCAAGACGGTATTCTTCAAAAAAGGAAGAATGTTAGGGAGATCGAGCAGCCTTCATCAGATTGTCATACAACAACAGTGCCTTCAGTTAGAAATCTTTAATAATTAAATACACATTACAGTGATAATGTTATTTTCACACAATAAGTGATCTGTCCTTAATTTAAAACTTATGCAAAAGTGTTGAGAACAGATTTATCTGTTGTAGCAACTGGTGTAGAGCTGACAGCAGTTTCACATGTTTGCATGTTCTGCAAAGGGAAAAGTTTTGACAAAGAATTTAAGGTAAGGCTGTTTCCTGTTTTGAACTTACTACCAAACTATAATTCTGCCAGAAAAGTTATACGTCAAGCTGTTTTACACATTAGGATCTAACTTTACACATTTAGCATAGGTGTAACAGACATTTACAAGCTTAAGACATATGCAGAGATTCTACTCCAGATACCCAGTGGTAGTTGGGAAGCCTTCACACAGATACCAAATGAAAGCCAATACGATTCTGTTTATATATCAGTGTTAAGTTAGATGTAAGGCTCTCCTGACAGGAATGAAGTAGATCGGGAGCCTGGTACGGGTAAAGGATGTATTTGGAATATATCTGCTTTCACTTTCCTGAAAACTGTTAAAAGCCCACCTTAAAAATCAAGGGGAAAGGGTAGCATGTGAGGCTAGGTGTCTCACATGTAAATTGCTTTATAATTCGACCAAATTTGAAAACTAGGCATGGGGAGAAAAGTATTCCCCAACCCATCTAAATAATGGAAATCAGATGTTCTAACCATTTTCATGGCCACAGGTTTACACCAGGCATACGGACTGTTTGTACAAACATTTGTAAGAGAATGGGTCACACTGGAGCTCCTGTAACGGGACGCCATCTGTAAAATGTCCTCACTCCTATAATTTCCCCAGTCAACTATCACTGGTATGATATATATTATATATCATCCAACCTAACTGCGTACATCTTACTATTAATTTCATTAAAATGTATAGAATTCTACTTCTAAATGTTGCATTTCCCTCTGTAAATACGAGGCATAAACATAGAGTAAATGGAACGCATCCCTGTTTTTGCTCCAGCGTACACACGGTAGAACACCTGACAAAGGAAATTTTGGCAAAACTAATAGATGAAAGATTGTCTACCTTCCTTGAACAAAGATTAGAAATATATTATGTATAATTTTTGCTAGCCATTTCATCAAAATGCATATAACTGCAGATGTTTTCCTTAAATGTTTTTTTTTATGAACAGGGATGTTGCTGCACGTTGATGACATGAATGGTTGCATCCATATCATTCACCATAACAATGTAACATTCTCATGTCTGTCTGAGAAAGCACTGAAATCTTCAGCAAAACTAATAAAGAAAAGATTGTCTACCTTCTCTGAACGAAGATTATAAATCTAATATGCAAACTATCACTAGAGATGTCACCAAAATGCATGTAACTGCAGATATTTTGCTTAAATGTTGTTTCTTATGTACCAGAATCTCAGCACAAGTCATGAAGTAGAACTCTGCATACGTAGCAACCACTGTAGTAACGGTAGGAAACGTAACCGCCTCATCCTTTCTGAGAACGCACTAAAATTTTTGGCGAGACTAATAAATGAAAGCTTGTCTACCTGAATGAAGATTATAAAAATATGCATACTTCTCGCTAGAAATGTATTCAAAATGCATATTGATGCAGTTGTTTTCTTTAAGTGTTTACTTTTAAGTAGGGGTAATGGCAGCCATGTTATTTTTTTGCTAAGGGAAACTTGATAGTCACGTGACCTGGTTGCAAGCCAGACATAGGACTGAAATGTATTGCGGAGCCGAATTGTGACAATAAGACTACGTTCACACTGCACCCTGAAGTGACCCAATTCTGAATTTTTTGCCCATATGCGACCTGGATCTGATCTTTTCATGACAGTGTAAGGGACCGAGCCGAAAAAGCAGAGAAGCACAGGGAAGTCTTTGAGGCAAAATAGTAAGAAATTTATTTACCACACCGGAACAGACCTTTTTCTTTCAAACTGACACACAAGGGAAACATATACACTGGTTGATCAGACCATTTTGACACAAGAGGGGGAACATGAAATACATTTACCTAAACCAAAACTACAACAAAAGACCAAACTAATCAGTACAGTACTAAACTCAGCAATCTATAGGGAAGAGGACTTAAATAATTAAACTTCCCGAATTTAATTACAAAAAACAAAACCAAATAGAAAAACCTAAGCCCTTCCAACTCCCCTTCTAAAACTAAGTGGAAGAGTCCAACTAGACCTCCTTGTCATTGAGATCTTTTGCAGCTGGGGACTCCTTTCCTTTACTGGCCCCACCCACATGACAGCCTCTCAGGAACTGGCAACTCAGATGAAAAGTATGTTAGTTTAAAGTAAACCAAAAACACAAGAAATGACAAAATGAGTCAACTAAATGTGTGCACCCAAATAGTTAACCAATGTCAAATCAAATTGAAAAAGTGAAATGCGTTAAAGTAAAATATGAAATTTATATAAATGACATAATTACCAAATTATTTTTTGTGTGGTTGCACATACGGCCATCACAGACAGTCTGAACAACACAGATTGGATTTTTTCAAATGCGACCCAGGTCACTTGGATATGTGGTCCTGAATCCGATACGTATCTGATCTTTTCAAATGCCACCTGTGTCTGTACAGCCAGGTCGCATTCATCCGACCTACACGTCATTGATACTCGACCAATGTCACTAACGGTGGACCAGGCTAAGAGGTTGGCTATTGTGTGGTAACAAGCACCTGTTGCAAGTCAATTCAGCCCCACGGCAACGCGTTTACTCGCTGCTATGGCCGCCCAAGATGTGTGTTTTTTACGTGAGAGCGCTAAAGAGACCCGTTCAGACGCACATAAAGGTTGCTTTGGTCATTCGAAAATTATGAATGAAGTCCGTATCAGTAAAGCCGTTCACATCGCTAAAATTCTTCCTTTTCGATCTTCTTAAAAAGATTGCGTTGGTAATGTGCTGCTCCGGTTGGAGAATAACGTAAAGAACGCAAGATACGCTGCAGCATTATGTTTACTTCCGCAAACAATGAGCACGCTTGCTACGTATGACGTCATCACGTCCTCTACTGCGCATGCGGGACACTTAGGTGTATGAATGCAGTTCACACAGGATATATACATACATATATATATATATATATATACATACATATATATATATATATATATATATATATATATATTTGGAAATGTGAACGGACACGCAAAAAAATCAGATTTCACAAAAAAATCTGAATTGAGCATCAAGGCCTGCAGTGTGAACGTAGCCTAATATGTTTCAATTTGTCGTTTGTTGTTTTAATCTCCTATCTGTTGAGCCTACTTTGCTATTTTGCGGTTAATTGAATATACTGTAAACAGTATATGCAATGGATGGTGAGTTATTTAAAATAAATTACCTAAATAATATATTTTGTAGAATATTTAAAGGAAATTCTTCAAAGTGAATTTTCTAAATTAAGAATATCACGGATTGTTTATGGATGTTTGTCTGTTTTGATTAGCATTGTTGGGGTTTATATTTTGTTTTGTTATTTGCACTTTGTAATGCTGTGTTTTCTTTTATGTACCTCATGGGCTGCTGTAGCTAATGAGGGCAGGCTTATAAAAGCTAGTAGAATCATTGTGCCAATGAAGACTTGAACTGTCAAGATGTGACCAAGAACTCAATACTTAGTGTTCCCCACTGAAAGCAGCGAGGTACGTTTTTTGTTTTGTTGTTTGTATTGTAAGTTTATGTTTTATATTCTAATATTTGTATATGTTTTAGTTTTCACGGTGACTGAGGTGACTGAGGTAACTGTGGTGGATCTTCATCAAAGAAAATAAAAAGCTAAAATCACCCGTCGAGACCGGCTGAATATTTCAAGTGCTGGGGAGCTGCTACCACTGATCTCTATTATACACTTGAGTGCTAATCGCCCGCTGTTAGAACGAGTCGCTTTGAAGCCACCAGCTGCCATATTGGTACTCCCTATTTTCCCCCAGTAACTAGGGAATATGTGCGCTACAGCATCGAATAACAAGCATTTTCTCATGTTCAGGGGGGGCTTAAAACTTTTAAAATGTCAAATGCTATATACTTTTATGTTATGTTCTAAAACTATCAAACACTGAGAAAGTCATGTGCTAATATATTTTGCGTTTTATTAATTTAAATATATATATATAACATTTATAAATATATAAATAACAATATACAAAAACATATATTTACATATATGTATACATACACTCACCGGCCACTTTATTAGGTACACCTGTCCAACTGCTCGTTAACACTTAATTTCTAAGCAGCCAATCACATGGCGGCAACTCAGTGCATTTAGGCATGTAGACATGGTCAAGAGAATCTCCTGCAGTTCAAACCGAGCATCAGTATGGGGAAGAAAGGTGATTTGAGTGACTTTGAACGTGGCATGATTGTTGGTGCCAGAAGGGCTGGTCTGAGTATTTCAGAAACTGCTAATCTACTGGGATTTTCACGCACAACCATCTCTAGGGTTTACAGAGAATGGTCCGAAAAAGAAAAAAACATCCAGTGAGCGGCAGTTCTGTGGGCGGAAATGCCTTGTTGATGCCAGAGGTCAGAGGAGAATGGCCAGACTGGTTCGAGCTGATAGAAGGGCAACAGTGACTCAAATAACCACCCGTTACAACCAAGGTGGGCAGAAGAGCATCTCTGAACGCACAGTACGTCGAACTTTGAGGCAGATGGGCTACAGCAGCAGAAGACCACATCGGGTGCCACTCCTTTCAGCTAAGAACAGGAAACTAAGGCTACAATTTGCACAAGCTCATCGAAATTGGACAATAGAAGATTGGAAAAACGTTGCCTGGTCTGATGAGTCTCGATTTCTGCTGCGACAGTCGGATGGTAGGGTCAGAATTTGGCGTCTACAACATGAAAGCATGGATCCATCCTGCCTTGTATCAACGGTTCAGGCTGGTGGTGGTGGTGTCATGGTGTGGGGAATATTTTCTTGGCACTCTTTGGGCCCCTTGGTACCAATTGAGCATCGTTGCAACGCCACAGCCTACCTGAGTATTGTTGCTGACCATGTCCATCCCTTTATGACCACAATGTACCCAACCCATGATGGCTACTTTCAGCAGGATAATGCGCCATGTCATAAAGCTGGAATCATCTCAGACTGGTTTCTTGAACATGACAATGAGTTCGCTGTACTCAAATGGCCTCCACAGTCACCAGATCTCAATCCAATAGAGCATCTTTGGGATGTGGTGGAACGGGAGATTCGCATCATGGATGTGCAGCCGACAAATCTGCGGCAACTGTGTGATGCCATCATGTCAATATGGACCAAACTCCCTGAGGAATGCTTCCAGCACCTTGTTGAATCTATGCCACGAAGAATTGAGGCACTTCTGAAGGCAAAAGGGGGTCCAACCCGTTACTTGCATGGGGTACCTAATAAAGTGGCCGGTGAGTGTATATATACATATATACATATACTTAATATATATATATATATATATATATATATATATATATATATATATATATTTAATATGAATAACATTTAAAATATTTCAGCACCTAATTTCCTAGTAGTTGATAGTGTTAGTACATCCACTGACAGTAGAATTACCTATGAAACTTTTACACACAGCCAGAAAACTGCTTGTTGTTGCAATCAAATCCTATGGGATTCTGTGAGAGTAGGGAGTAGCAAGATGGCGGCCAGTGACTTCAGTTTTTCGGCAAAATCAGCACTCCAGTGTATTATATAGCTCAGTGGCTGCTACAGTGAAAACTCGCGGTTTCCGTGTGTCGCCTACCATTGACGGTGAGACGTTTGGATTGGACATCGGTCGAAGTTTGACGCTGCGTTGGAGTCAATGCTACAATGAGGAGCTGTCTTTGCGGTGGATCCAAGTTTGTATCAGAAACTGACAGATGACCACTGGCGACTGATTAAACAACGCGCAAATGATGTCACTTGGTTGACATTTACCAAATTAAATGAGTTTAAGGCTTATGTTTGGTCAAATTATACGCCGAATTACCTATAAGGTGTGTAATAAAAAATAAAAAAAGGAAAATATTAGAATGGTGTTTTTTGTAACAAAATGTTAAGTTTGAATGTGGGTTTAATATCACTGTAAGATTTTAGAGTTAAGATGTCACTGCCATGTGAAAAAGGACTTTCTGCTGAAGATGTGTGCACTGAGGAAAAGCCAAAGGGACAAGAGTTGGTTTCAGGTCCTCGCACAAGAAAGTTAACTGAAAAGGGAGAGCAGTATAGAGAAGCAGAGTCTGCAAAACAGATAAAAGCATTTCTTAAATCTTATTCCTTCTGGAAACAAATTCCCAGAGATGCCAGGAAGAAATTAAAGGGTTTCTGCTCTCAGGAAAAACTAGATGAAATAAATCAGTAAGTCCAAAACAGTCTTGAGAAAGTGAAACAGAATTATGTGTTTCTTCAACGTAATTCTATAAATACTCCTGATATTGTGCAGAAACTAGATGCCTGTACTATACTAACAAATGAGATTTATGATCTTGTGTGTAAGCGTTTAGAAGGGGGTATTGTTGAAGAGAAATTTAATCAAGAAGTTGAAAAGGAAAGGGTATGAGAAGTCTTAAATAGAGATGAATATCAGTCTTTTTTTGGATAAATCTCTACTGAACGTTATTCATGAACAAATGGTTCATCAATTACCAGCTCCAAAGTTTCTCAAGGGCGTGTAATGGAAGGAGTTGATCTTGCGGCCAAAAAGGTTTAAATTAGATACGTGTTGGAGATTGAAGCTCAACATGCGAAAGTCAGTAAGCTTGAATATGAATGAAATGTCACAAGTCCCAGATTATGGCAGAAATTAAGCAGAAGGAAGCTGATGTGCTACAGCAGCTTGATGAGAAGAAGAGCAAGCTAAAGGTAATGTAAACAGATATGGAAGTTAAAATGTACAATAATTGCACATAATTGTTGTGTGTCGTGCTAAACCATCTTGAAGGGGAAATGAACAGTGGGCTGTGGATGGTCTGCACCTTCAACCACCAGGACCACATGAAGATAACTGTCCAGTGAAATCAACTCCTACGAGCCATGAGATGACATCAAGATCAAGGACATTGTGAAGTAGGGAACCTGAGGACTTTGATTAATTGATTTCAAGTAGAGAAACTAGGGGAATAAAGAGGACATAATCATGTAAAACTACTTTTTAAATGATTATGTTCATTATCACAGCTCAAAGGTTCATGTTGCATCTATGACTTATTTAAATTTTGTTTTATTACTCTTGGTTTACTTTATTTTAACGTTTCTATTCCACCAACTTACATGATCTGGGTTTGATATTATGTGTTATGACAGTCATAGTGTGATGTTGTCACTGTTTGAAATCACAGGTAAAGTTGTTTCATTCCCATATCCAGCATTTACTTCCACATTCACCTCAAGTCGGTGGATTTTCCTTTCCACAAAACAGCTGTTTTCTGAAAAAGCCCTCTGTGGTGAAGGGAGGAATCTTGTACTAATTAGCTGGGAGGTTCTTTTCATTATTGACTTCATTTTGAATTCTTTCAAAAACAGCCTGTTCTCTGAGAAGTCTGTTTGAATAACATTAAAAAGTTTAATAGTGCACATAGCAGGAAAAATATATCATTGAGTCACTGATCTAAAATAGTTTAGTCCAATTTTTCTGTAGTCGTGGCTAACAGTTAAACGTTAGGAGAAAAATAATGCAAGCAGACAGGGAGCAGAGGAAAAAGCATCCAAGCAGGTGAAGATGCGTGAGAAGCATTGTGAGTAAATAAAAGCAGCAGTAGGTTCAGTCTCTGTTCTAAGAAGACTATAACCAAGCCTTAAACTGGTTCTTTTGATGCCACGTGCTGTTGTAACATTTTCCCATGAAAACAACAGCACTACTTCCTCTGTTCCACTATC
Source organism: Fundulus diaphanus (assembly GCA_037039145.1). Classification (NCBI taxonomy): domain Eukaryota; kingdom Metazoa; phylum Chordata; class Actinopteri; order Cyprinodontiformes; family Fundulidae; genus Fundulus; species Fundulus diaphanus. The sequence continues at coordinate 61,278,473 of CM073126.1, read as the reverse complement.
ATGTGGTGCATGTGAATAATACAAAAGGTGATTAGCTGGCTGCATGGTTTTTTATTTTAAATATGTTCAATAAAGCACAATTCAGTGTTGTGGGAGCATTTTTTGTGCATTTGCAGTAGCTTTACATGGGTGTAAAAAAAGACTTATTAAAACAAATTTACAATGAAACATAATAATTCAGTGAATTTAAGACTTCTTAAAGGTGCACTGCACATGTTTCCGAGTTTTTGCACAAGTTTGCCCCATCTGGCCACAAGTTGAAATGACACCAGTGTTGTCCACATTTATGGGAAAAGAGGAAAAGGATTTGCCGATGCAACTTCACAGGTCTTTTGTTTAGAGGCATGATGTGTTCTGAGGTAAGAAAGTTTTGAATATTGAAGTTAGTCTATGTTCTCTTGCTAATGCATTGATTATGGCAGAGACTCAGTAAAGTACCTAGGCGAACAAGAGCGCACAGTATATTACACCCACGTGTACACCCAGAGAATCTGTCACGAATCCCCGACAAATGGAGCCAATAGAGGGAACTTTGCGAAATAGAGGAAAACTAACTTTACACAATTAAACTTGCAAGAGGCTCCTTTAAGGGCTTAAATTTAGATTTTCAAATTTAAGAAATTTTAAGGCTCACAGAAACCATGATTAATAATGAACTGATAAATACACAGTTTCTATTTCATTCCTGTTTTTAATCGTCATTCATCCTATTGAATTCAATTCAATTTCATTTATATAGCACCAATTCACAACACATGTAATTTCAAAACACTTTAAACACAGAGTTACGTCAAAAAAGGGTTTATTGAAAAATCATAAACAGACCAGGAGATGAAGGTGTTACCAATCTTGAGCCGATGTAGGTGGAGTACACATGAATTGAAAAAAACCCACCGGCCGAGCACGAGTGATGTGATGAGAAATGAGATATGAAATGACGATCTGGCAGCGAGTGGGTGAGTGAGGAAGGCATAAGAAGGCTGGTGAACAGGTGATCACTGATTAGTGGTAGCAGGTGGAACTGGTCTGAGCTGATGACTGAGCTGACTGTAGACTGAAGTGTGGACAGGGAGACAAATGACTGTTTGTTGAGAATGGAAACTAATTAGTGCAGAACAAAGCAAACAAGATCCTAAATCCTGACAGTCATGGTCAAAAATAACACCAAGGTTTTTTACTTCATTACCAGAGGTCAATTTAATGCCATCCAGATTAAGTGATTAATTCAGAAGTTTATTTTTTTGAGGACTCTGGTACAAAGATGATATCATCTGTCTTGTCAGAATTTAAAAGCAGGAAATTTAAAGTCATCCAGGTTTTTGATGTCATCAAGACATGACTGCAGTCGAAGTAATTGATTGGATTCATCCAAAAGTGGAAATTAATTCCATGCTGTCTGATAATTTTGCCAATCGGAAGCATATATATAGTAAAGAGAATTGGTCCAAGGACTGAACCCTGTGGTACTCCAAAAGTGACCCTAGAGTTTGAGGAAGATTTATTATTAACATGAACAAACTGGAATCTGTCCGACAGATAAGATTTAAACCAGCCTAATGCTTTCCCCTTAATCCCTACAGTATGTTCAAGTCTTTGTAGGAGAATATTGTGATCAACTGTATCAAATGCAGCACTGAGACTAACAGGACAAGTAAAGACACAAGTCCATTATCTGAGGCCATGAAAATATCATTAGTGACCTTCACCAGAGCTGTTTCAGTGCTATGATGAGCTCTGAAGCCGGACTAAAACTCCTCAAGTAGGTCATTACTTTGTAAATGTTCACAAAGTTGATTAGCAACTACTTTCTCAAGAATCCTAGACAGCACATAGGAGTAAAAATTGTTTCCAATTTATAACATTTAACATGTTACAAATTAACCAATAAAATAAATTATTTTGAGATTTAGAGCTTCTCTGCATCACAAATACACTTTGTCTTCAGCTGATCCAAAATGCTGCAGCGAGAGTTCTGATGAAAATCAACAAGAGGGATCATATTTCTCCAATTTTAGCGTCCCTTCATTGGCTTCCTGTTAAATCAAGAATAGAATTTAAAATTCTTCTTCTAACGTATAAAGCCCTTAATAATCAAGCTCCATCATATATCAGAGCTCTGATTACCCCGTATGTTCCTAACAGAGCACTTCACTCTCAGACTGCAGGTCTGCTGGTGGTTCCTAGAGTCTCTAAAAGTAGAATGGGAGGCAGATCCTTTAGCTATCAGGCTCCTCTCCTGTGGAACCAACTCCCAATTTTGGTCCGTGAGGCAGACACCCCGTCTACTTTTAAGACTAATCTTAAAACTTTCCTTTTTGACAAAGCTTATAGTTAGAGTGGCTTATGTTACCCTGAGCTACCTCTATAGTTATGCTGCTATAGGCTTAGGCTACTGGAGGACATCAGGCCCTATTTTTCTCACTCTGCTGAGTTCTCCTGTTCTCCAGTTTTGCATTGCATTACATTGAAATGACTGTTGTCATTTCAGCTTTTAACTTTTTGCTCTCTCTCTTTTTTCTTCATAGTAGGTACACCTGGTCTGGCGTTCTGTTAACTGTGACATCATCCAGAGAAGACAGATCACCCGCTATTACCATTGAATGTAGAACAGATTACTGGATCAATGTGTGCTTCTGTGCTTTTTTGTCTCTGTTGTTGTGTCTCTGCTCTGTCTTCTCTAACCCCCAGTCGGTCGAGGCAGATGACCGTTCATACTGAGCCTGTTTCTGCTGGAGGTTTTTCCTTCCCGCTAACGGGTGGTTTTTCTTTCCACTGTCGCTTTATTCTTGCTCAGTATGAGGGATTGCTGCAAAGCCATGGACAATGCAGACGACTCTCCCTGTAGCTCTACGCTTCTCCAGGAGTGAATGCTGCTTGTCGGGACTTTGAAGCAATAAACTGGTTCCCTTATATAGGACATTTTTGACCAATCTGTATAATATGATTGAACTTGACTTTGTAAAGTGCCTCAAGATGACATGTTTCATGAATTGGAGCTATATAAATAAAATTGAATTTAATTGAATTGAACTTTGCAATCCCACAGTAAAATATGTTTACTGACAGAAACATCTAGTGCCTATGCTTTCATTTAGAAATGCTAACTATTTACCCCTCATTTACACACACCTATTCATCTCCTCTAACTGGACCAAGGGAACTGAAGGAATATTGGCAATATTCCTAAATAAATAATAAATAATGATGGCACCATTGTCATTGCCAGAACAGAACAACGTGGAATGTTTTATTAAAGATCAAATAGATCATTTTTGCATCAAGAAGAAAGAAAAATAGACCGATATGAGCTTGGTGACATTTGACTAACTTTCTCCAAGAAATTCTGTAATGTGTGTTTTGAGCCTGGCCCGGCTGACTGGCAAGATTCTTACCCCTCATTCACACATACTCCTTTATCTGTGCATTCTCTGTTACATCACAAATAAAAGCCATTCCTAGTCATGGGGTGTTTCCCATCATCTCTGTGTTGTTACGATATGACAGAGAAACCTACTCTGTTGTCCGTCAGAAATACAGATCGAATCTATTTGTGACAAATGACAAAGCAAAATACATCAATTTCTAAAAAAAACAGATGAGCCAGATAGGTTGGTTATTACAAGATATTCTGCAAAGCTACCATGCAGAACAAATGGTAAATGGCTTGTACTTCTACAGCGCTTTATCAAGTCTGACAACACCCAAAGTGTCGTCAGACTTGATAAGACTTGATTGACCCAAAGTCATTCACACACACATTCCCACCCTGACTGTAGTGAGCTATGTTAGTAGCCACAGCTGCTCTGTTGCAGACTGATAGAAGCAAGGCTGCCATACATCAGCACCACTGGGCCCTCTGACCACTGCCAGCAGACAATATGGGTAAAGTATCTTGCCCAAAAACAAAACAACTGAGATGGTCAGAGCAGGGTATCGAACTGGCAACCTGCCAGTTACAGGACAAACTCCCTAAATTGTCAATAGAATACGCACAAGTATTAATACTTACAGGTACATCCACATATTTTGAGGCAGCTTTTACCTGTAAAATAAAATGAGAAACATCACTCCAATTGACAAACCACTTTTAAGAACAAGGACTTCTATAGTGTAACTATACATAGAAGAGTGGTTTGCTGTAGTGCCTGCTGAACTAGCAGCCATAACTTGTGGCGCATTTAGCTGCAAACATCCACAGACCAATGCTATTCTTTTTAATAATACCGCAGATGTCCACTGAGATGTTAAGCTATTTAATGTTGTGTCTTCATAAAAGGTAAAACTGTATTACAGGAAACAAATGGCACTGATTTAAAAACTAAATTAAAATAGTTTTTTATAAGGATAAGATCTGAGATTTCTTTTTACACGTTTGAATTAAAGATTTCAATTCATTAAATGCTTCAGTTGATGAAGAAATATATAAGATCAAGACTCATTGTTTTCAATTACCTGTGACCTACTGTGAAAACTATATATCAAGATATTAATGGAAACTTAAATGGCAGATATTGTCAGGATGAAGAAAAAGTTGCTTTACTTACTGTGAAAGATAGGAACGAGGAGAACAGGGTTCCTTCATCATATTTAGAGAGTTTAGATAACACACTCTCTAGAATGACCACAAACTAAAAAAAAAAAAGAACAAACGTAAAATTGTGATGCAGAAAAGATTTTACCAATACAAAGAATGCTAAATATATATACATATTTTTACTTTTATTTAGCGTACATGTGTTCCTATTCAATAAATTAGAATATGCATTTCTAAGAGTCCTGTTTCTCAGATTAAAAATACCTTTTAGAAAAGACAACAACCTTTAAACAGGTATTAAACATACTTTTCACGAAGCCCCTATTTCTGCATTAACAATTTAGCTTTTTTATTGGTCTGATGCAATCTTCTAATCCTAAATGCTGTGTTTTTATTAGCTGGAAGTGGAAAAAACAGAAACAGAAATAAAAGCTTTAAAACATCATCCGTCTTTATATATAATGTCTTTCCCTTTGTGAATTCTGTTAATGAAATAAATGAATTTGTCAGTGCTTGAATTTATTGAATATGACTATTTGAACATTTCACCATACCTTAACACATCAATTTGTTTGCATGTTGAATGAATAACTAAACTTTTGATTCTTTCACACAGCTGAGTTGAATAGGTAAAAAAATTTATTTATCAAAGATAATTAAGAAATACCTCATACAGAGCATCCATTTAGCAATGGTTGACAGGACAACCCCCCCCCCCCCTTTCCCGGCTTCAGCTGAAACTGTCTGCTAATTAGCTTTTACCAACAAATGAAAAAGAAAACTTCCAAACAAAGTTGGTTGCAGTTCACTTTTTGAGAATGATCCACACATTGACTTATGTGAAACTTGACTCAAGTCACTCTACTCTGTCAGTCCATACATTTATTAAATATCCAAAACGGGGTCTGTCCCTAGGAACCGGGACATCTCGTTACCCTACTGGAGGGGCAGAGTGATATTACAGACTTGGGAAGAATATGTAATGCGTCTTATACGTGGCCAAAGACACACACAGACACGTAAATTCACGATGCGCCTTATAATCCGGTGCGCCTTAAAGTCTGCAAAAATACGGTAAACAATGAATGAGCCAAAATCACACCTGATCAGGGCAAGTAGTTTCTCACTACAAGAGTTTCCTTAAAGCTGTTATTACCAACAAAGGCTGTTTTGCAAAATTATTAAAAAAAGTAATCAGTGTGCATATTGAATTACTTTTTATTATTACATCTATTAGTTATATTCATTTTATGCACATATACATGCATATCAGGCCCATGGGAAAGATTTAGCCAAAATCTGTGGTTTGAAGATTGCTCAGACCCTTTCCAACACCTCAGAACAGACTTCACCAGGGTGGTTGAGAAATGTGATCTCGCAATAGTGATCCGCCCTGCTACGTCTTCAAAGTTTGAGTTTATCAGATCGGCCCAGCAGTCCCCCTTACAACCAGATCCAACTTCACCAGTTAATGATCAACTGATAAATCTCTTCCTCTCCTTCTCAAGGGTTCAGTACATAATGCCACAGGTCCGATGGCATCTGATGCCTCAGATGAGGTAGCCCCAAACATCATAAGGGTAGTCAAAGCCTCTTCCTGTTGAGGTGTCGATTCACCAGTGGGGTCCATCTGTGACTAGTTTGAATCTAAAAAAATGACCCTTTCCCTTCCATTTCTAATATAAAATTGTGGTATAACATGTTCAATGGTTTTGTACCTTTGCAACCAAAAGGGTAATCATCTCCTTCACCGTCTCCTCAATCAGATGGTCAATTTGGGAGTGGTATTGTCTCTACAGAGGAAAAAAACATGGTATTAAACTTTTGTTTGGGATTATGAGGTTACAGAGACTGGACTGAGAAAGTCAGCTACCATGGAAATTACAGATAGACAACGGACTCTGGAGGCACAGAGTCTGACATAGTTAGACTGCACAGAATGACTGATTTGGGGAAGATGTGTCAGCTAGGACACATTTGTATTATAGTATGATCTTCTCCACCAATGTGATGAATGGAACACTGATATCATACTGTGCAGGCCCTTGAATGGATGTACACAATTGATCCTACTCATCGTCTGTGGGAGGAATAAACGGGGCTCTCTGGCATCCGGAAATCTGCCCTTGCTTTTGTTGTGCAATTAGGTTGGCTCATCAATCATGATCTTAATTAATAATGATTAACTCAAAATCACCATAGATACGCATAACTGTATTATCAGACATTTTACCAAAAAAGGGATAATATGAGCTTCAGCTTTCAGAAAAATTACTTTACACAGAATAAGCACAAAACAATCAGCTCAGCTTTACAGTCAACATTAATTTGCCAATACAAGCTCAACCAATAAACTATTCACTAATTTGCTGAAAACAATGAAAATAACAGTAAAATTGAAAACTGATCAATTAATAACAGATAAACAATCGGGGTAATTTTAGATTATAAAACAGAACAATTATGACAATATGGTAAATATAATTTACTCATAGTGACCTGTAATAACTGAGTACGAACCCGATATTCAAGCCAACACAGAGTATGTTTAAAAAGTTTATTGAAATTGTGGATGGTGGATGGCAGGAAGAGAATGACGAAGAGTTGTAGGCTGAGGCTAACTGGGAACCGGTGAGCAGGCAGTGAATGACTTGGATAGTAGAATGCAGGGAGAACCAAAACAGACCTGGAAAGCGGAACCAGAAAATTGCAGGATCTGCAGGCAGTGACAGAATAGGCTAGAGGCTGAGGGCCTCTAGCCTATTATGTGTTCCCAGCGAGCAGAGCAAAATACAGAATCCCATAGAAAATCTTGCTCCAGGTGGTGCACATAAGCACTAGTAAATAAACTACCGAGGGCTGGCTGAGAACTGGGGCCCGTTCTTCGTATGTCGCTAACTCAGTTAGCTGGATTTGATTGTTGACGATTTGGCATGATCTTAGATCGTTTGGTTCTTCGAAAGTCATCCTGGACTTGCTGTCATAGCAACATGTGTGCAAACTTAAACCTGCTCGCGAGCAGGCTTATTTCATGTAAGCAGGATTAGATCGCAGTTGTATAAATGGAGGAGATAGGGATGTCCAGCCAGTGCACTTGGACCACCTAGTGGCAGAGGACGGGACAGAATTGTGGAACGCCATTTTTTAATGTTTAATAAAAGACGAGACAAATAATGCTTAGTTCCTGTCTTTTTATTTAAACAATTGTTTATAAAGAAAAGCCAGCAAGTCATCTTTTGCCTGCAATAAGAGATAGTTATGTAAAGTCAGCAATACTACTGTCAAATGGTGTATTAGAACTTCCTCTGAAGGTCCTTTTGAAGCAACTCGATCTCTAGTGCAATTTTTCTCTTTTTCAAGTTGTGGAATTCAATTTCTCTTCTTAATTTGTGTTTTTTTCAGGTCAAAACACTAATTTTTTGTTGAAGAAGCTGTTTATATAGGGAACGGATGGCACCCTGTGTCATTTTGTGAAAGAAAAAGAAAGGGTTAAACATGCCTCATGCAACAAAAGTAAAAAGAACTTGTTTTTTTTTTCAGCCTTTTTCTTAGAGGCTGTTATAAACAGACAAATACATCATTTAACAGTGGCGTTTAAAAAGAGTAAAAAGTGGCTTTTTAAAATATAGTATAATAATTAAAGGCTACCATTTTGTAGAATATTCTTGTATTTCACTTTTACTTGTCCCCATGTTCTAGTGGGTCCTGTGGAGGCTCTGACATAAAAGAACAAAGTAAATATGATATTATTAAAATGCAAAAATACATACTGTAGAAAGTGATAGAAACATCTACCATGGACAGTATTTACACATTAATTTGTCTGCTGCTTTTTGCCAGCCCTCTCTCCTGGCTTTAGCAGACTTTGAGGTGTTCCCTGTCGTTTTAATTAATGACTCAAATTCGGCATAACCTTCCATTAAAAGCTCGTGTTCTGCTTGGGAGAAAAACTGTGGGCGTTCTTTGGCCATGCTGAACAGCCAATAGCAGCATTGCTGATCATTGTTTCTACTATCGATACATTTCCCCTTTTAAACAAACGCATGAACGCGCAGTTGTCTCAGATAACTCAATCCAGCGATACTAATCATAAACAACAGCGTTCGAAGAACCCAATTAGCCGGATCAGGATTAGCCGGATGATCTTGGATGTCTCATTTGATCTTGGATGTTTTAAGCAACGTATGAAGAACGGACCCCAGGTTCCAGGGAAAACTCAGAAACAAACAAAGGGAAGCCGCTGGAGCAAACAACACATGCTGGCAGGTAAACAAGACGAGACGTTCTGGCAGGGAGTGGTTGAGTGAGGCAGGTATAAAAAGGGCGAGTGACAGATCATCAGAGTTGGCACAAATTAGTAGCAGCAGGTGAAGCTGATCTGGTGCTGAGTGGTGGCTGGTAGGTGACTGATTAGTGGTGAGGATGATTAGTGGAGCAGAGCATGAGGAGGAAGGTTCTGGAAGATTCAGGGTGCAGCAGGCAGGATTGCACCCTGACATCACCCTCCCCTCAAGGCCGGATACCAGACGGCCCAAAAGGAACGACCCACCCAGGGCGGGCGGAGGGAAGCACGGATGAGGGGTTAGTGTCCAACAAAGGTCCCTGGGAGCCATGTGAGCAGAGAGAATTGAGGAACTTTGACAGCGCTGGAACTCTGGAGGAACTTTGACATCACAAGAATTCTGGAGGAACTTTGACAGCGCTGGAACTCTGGAGGAACTTTGACAGCGCTGGAACTCTGGAGGAACTTTGACAGCGCTGGAACTCTGGAGGAACTTGACAGCGCTGGAACTCTGGAGGAACTTGACAGCGCTGGAACTCTGGAGGAACTTGACAGCGCTGGAACTCTGGAGGAACTTGACAGCGCTGGAACTTGGAAAACTCTTGACAGCGCTGGAACTCGGGAGCGCCAGAGGGCTCTGGCGATGACTTGAGAGCGGCGGCTTGGAAGCCATGGAGGACGTCCTGGGCGTGGCAGGCGGCGGATGGGCAGAGTCCTCGGCAGGCTTCGTGGAGGACGACCTGGGCGCGGTAGGCGGCGGAGCAGAGTCAGCCGGCGACAGAGCAGCTGAGTCTCAGGCGGCGGGCGTCGCAGTGGGCGACCCCAGCGAGGCGCAGTCATCTGCCGTCGAAACAGCAGGGTCTCCGGTGGCGGTCGTCGCGGAGGGCGGCCCCGCCGTGGCTGGAACAGAGGCGGGCGTCGCAGTAGGTGACCCCGTCGTGGCTGGGTCAGCTGGCAGCGAGGCAGCAGGATCTCAGGCAGCTGGTAATGGAGTTTCGCCTTTGTTCTTCTGGCGTGGAACTCCACAGAAGGATCCTCGGAGAGTTCTGGAGCTGAGACTGGAGGAGGGTCCTCTTGGACCGCCTCACAGGACTTGGGAGCGTAGAATGGAGGCTGGTCCTCCTGGACCACCTCTTTGGACTGGAGATCGAAGACTGGAGGCTGGTCTCTCTGGACCCCCTCACGGGACTAGAGAGCGAAGACTGGAGGCGGGTCTCCCTGGACCGCCTCGCTGGACTGGAGAGCGGAGACTGGAGGCGGGTCCCCCTGGACCCCCTCTGAGGACTGGAGAGCGTAGAGAGGAGGCGGGTCCCCCTGGACCGCCTCGGAGGACTCTGGAGCTGTGACTGGAGGCAGGTCCCCCTGGACCGCCTCAGAGGACTCTGGGGCTTTGACTGGGGGCGGGTCCCCCTGGACTGCCTTAGAGGACTCTGGAGCTTTGACTGGGGGCGGATCCCCCTGGACCCCCTCTCGAGACTCTGAAGCTTTGACTGGAGGCGGGTCCCCCTGGACCGCCTCGGACGTCTCTGGAGCTTTGACTGGAGTAGGGTCCCCCTGGACCGCCTCGGACGACTCAGGAGCTTTGACTGGAGGCGGGTTCCCCTGGACCGCCTCGGACGACCCTGGAGCTTTGACTGGAGGCAGGTCCCCCTGGACCGCCTCGGACGACTCTGGAGCTTTGACTGGAGGCGGGTCCCCCTGGACCGCCTCGGACGACCCTGGAGCTTTGACTGGAGGCGGGTCCCCCTGGACCGCCTCGGACGACTCTGGAGCTTTGACTGGAGGCGGGACCCTCTGGACCGCCTCGGACGACTCTGGAGCTTTGACTGGAGGCGGGTCCCCCTGGACCGCCTCGGAAAACTCTGGAGCCGTGACTGGAGGCGGGTCCCCCTGAACCGCCTCGCAGGATTGGAGAGCGTAGTGGAAGGGAGGCGGGTCCCCCTGGACCGCCTCTCTGGACTCGAGAGCGTAGGCTGGAGGCGGGTCCCCCTGGACCGCCTCGCTGGACTCGGGAGCGTAGAGAGGAGGCGGGTCCACCTGGATCCCTGCTTGAGGCTTGGACAGAGGCGGGTTCTCTTGGACCCCTTCTTGAGGCTTGAATGAAGGCGGGTCCACTTGGACCCCCTCGTGGGACTTGGACGGAGGCAGGTCCTCCTGGACCCCCTCGTGGGACTTGGACGGAGGCAGGTCCTCCTGGACCCCCTCGTGGGACTTGGACGGAGGCAGGTCCTCCTGGACCCCCTCGCGGGGCTTGGACAAAGGCAGGTCCTCCTGGGCCCCCTCGTGGGACTTGGACAGAGGCAGGTCCTCCTGGACCTCCTCGAGAGACTTGGACGGAGGCAGGTCCTCCTCATTGGCCGGCGAGTCCTTCTCCTCGTTGGCCGGCGGGACTGTGCTCTGGGCGGCCGGCGGGACCGGGCTCTCGGCGGCCGGCGAGTCCTTCTCCTCGTTGGCCGGCGGGACTGTGCTCTCGGCGGCTGGCGGGACAGAGCTCTCGGCGGCCGACGGGACTGCGCTCTCGTCGGCCGGCAGGTCTCTTTTCTCGTCGGCTGGCGGGTCTCTTTTCTCATCGGCTGGCTGGTTTCTTTTCTCGTCGGCCGGCGAGACGTCAGCAAAGGCCGGCGACGGCGGAGCTTTCGGGCAGTGCGGAGCTTTTGTCGGCCGACAGAGCGGATAGGCGCACACCCACGCAGGCTTGGGCCGTGGCGTGTGCGGCCAGTACTTCAACGTCTGCCGGCGGGACTGAGCTTTCCTCAGCTGGCTGCGCAAGGAGCTTGGAGACGGCCGGCTGCGCCGGGAGCTTGGAGACGGCCAGCAGAGCGGACTTGCGCACACCCACGCAGGCTTGGGCCGTGGCGTGTGGGGTGGGAACCTCTGGGATGGCTGGCAAGGCGGTGTGCACCCCGGCCTCGTAGACTGTGGGGGTCTTGTCAGGGGCGGACCAACATGGGAGAAGGTCGTCCCTGTCCCCGTAGAAAAAGTCCCACAGCTGATCTTCATGAAGGCGGGGTGCTCTAGCCAGATTCTCCTGAGCGGCGGAATCTGCACTTGGCCGACTCACCGGGGAAAAGGAGGTAACGTCGGCCGCAGTTGGTGCAGCTTCAGCGGAGATGTCAGGCTTGGCCTCGGGAGAAATCCTGGGGCGCCGCGTCCGGCGTCTGCGCCGGAAGGAGCTGGGCAGCGATGTTGAGACTGCTGCTGACGGTGAGGCATCGGGAGCAGCAGCAGAGACAGCAGCGGCAGCAGTTGCAGGAGCGGCGGGAGTGGGAGGAGCAGCAGCAGCCGGAGCAACGGACAGGCTGGAGGCACGGGTGGATCCGATCGGTGGGGGTGTTCCCGTCCAGAAATCCCAATCGATCCCCTGGGAAAGGTGCGCTAGCTCCGGGAACGCGGAGCACTGTCGTGCCAGGCTTAGAACGTGTTCCTCCATATTCGCTCGAGCTATGGCTGCAGCTTCCGCCCGCAGCCACGGTGAGTCCAGGTTAGCAACCATGGCTTGGCTGCACTTCAGTTGCTGAAAGCAAAGCTCCACAGAACGGACCAGGGAGGGAGGTAATGGGGACACCTGACCGGCCCCAGCACGCGGGCTCTGTGTGTGTTCTCTCGGTGAACCCGAACAAGCACACACACAGAGCGCAGGGCAGCAGTTCAGACAGTTTATTGCTGGGTAAAGTGATAGTGGATGAAGCGGACCAGAGTCTTTTACCGGAGTAGGGTGGGCGGATGAAGAATGCTAGAGCAGCCTGATCAGAGTGAGCTGGAGAGTCTCGGGAGGTGCTGGGGTAGCCGAGGGACCAGAGGAGACATGGAGGAAAACTTCATCAGAAGCACAGTGAAGGCGGCGAGCGAGATCTTCTCATAGGAGAATGAGAGACGGACTGGCGGAGAACAAGAGACTGAGGTGGGTTTATATGGAGAGCTTTGCAGGTGGACTGAGTTCTGACTGATTGAAGATTTAACAGGTGAGGATGATTAGTGGAGCAGAGCATGAGGAGGAAGGTTCTGGAAGATTCAGGGTGCAGCAGGCAGGATTGCACCCTGACAGGGCCATGAAAGGACTCTGAAAATGGACAACAACTGGCAGGGGGCAAAAACAATGGACCTGTCAGCAACAGAAAAAAAAGATGAGCTTTGGCACACTTTCCTGCATTTCACTTCAGAGTTTCTTGTACACGATTAAAAACAAAACACACATGGATGAGTATGTAAAGGTGAAAACTTTTAAAGAAGCAACTTTAAGATTTAACAAGCTTTGTAAACGCAGCATGCATGACAAAATAGGGAAGACCATTAAGAAAATTATTTTGCACCAAAATATTAATTTATGTGATGGAATCATAGAGCAACTTAATAAATTAAGTGGGCATTATATCAACAGTTAAATTTAATAAATAAATAAATTAATTAATTTTCATTATATAAGCAGTAATCTGAACCTTTAAGCTACCTACTGATGCGAAGGAAATTGCGAACACCGCATTTAAAGAACATCTTAAAGTAAGCTAAGTTCTGCCGCTCCGGCAGACATCAATAAAGTGCAAAGAAAAGGTTACAGGCTAAAATTGATAAGACTGCAAAATTAGCATAATGACTCCTTCTACTAACTAACATGGGTAAATTGGGGATTAAAGCACCAGTGTACACACACAGTTACCTACAATATTTATGGAGATTTAATATCTCTCAACTTGGACACAAATAACTCAATAGTTCTTTTCTTTTACCCAGATCTTAAAACATCCTGCGGAAAAACACATAAAACTGAGTTTAGTTAACTATTAACCTAGAGGTCTTTTATACCAGGATAATTTAATTGTTATCCTCTTGCATACATACAGAAAAGAAACAAGGCCAATTAGATTAAAGGGACATGTTGGATCTGGTCAGGATTGAAGGTGATATCAATGAATGAAGGTTTACTCTGAGGAACATCAAAGCTGCAATGGCACCCAACATTGGAACTCCTGTTGTGCAGAGAACATCTTGAACGGGACATAAGGTGAGATCCTGGGCTTACAACGAGAGGCGTTTCACACACAGGGGGTGTGGAGACACCCAGGACAAGCTGCTGTGGTTTGGAGCTGTTGTAAACTTGTCACAGGTGGTGGAAGTGTTTCGATGGCTGAGGCAATTGGAACCAGGTTGGACACAGGAGACGATGAGGTGGTCCCACAGGGATTACCTGACACCTAACACTGACTGTAAAGAATTTTGGTTTTTTGGGGTTGCCGAAAAGATAAAGCATCAGAGAAAACCTACCATGTCCTGACCAGTTCCGTGCTCCAAACACATAGATCCAATTACCAAGGCCTAGACAAATACGAACGCAGAGACACGTTCGTCCAAGAACTTCTAAATCAAAGTCCTTAATCCTCAGTTAAAAATACAAATAATCACATGTAAGGTTTCCTTTTTTTAGGATTTAATTGGGAGCTAATTCTGATTTTGCTTAAGTAGCTTTGTTTGTTCAACAATATTTGAACGTTTTTCAAAAGGGCTCCTGTTCTCTACTATGATTGACACTTAAACCAGAGAAAAATACATTTTGGATAAAGATGTGTAGTACTGAAGATTTGGCTGGTTGGATGCCAGCTCGGGATCTTCCTGCTGCTACCTTGTTGTGAAGAACCTGGGCATTCTTAAACAGATACCAGCATAGTATAAATATTTTTTCTTCTCTGTGCATATCTGCACCTCGTTTCTTAAAGCAACAGCACTTCCCTTAAAAGAGAGAGAGAGAGAGAGAGTGAGAGAGGGGAAAAAGTTTGATGGACCTTAAGGTGAAGTTGATTCACAGAACTGCTTCCTGTCTCCTCCCTGGGTTACTTAGACTTAGACTTAGACAACTTTATTTGTCATTTTGAAATGTAAACAATGCAGGAGTAAACAGTACAGGTGAGTATTTTTAGAAACCATTTGTATGTGCAGAAATGATTGTGGAAAAGGCATTTGTGCAAGAATGCATTTTAGAAACTGAGAGTTCGGCAGCATTTGTAATGCTAGATAAGGATGCAATGATGTCTGTAAAAAGGAGCCCTACCGCAGATCATTCATTCCTGCTGCTACCAGATTATACAATGTTGCACTATAACTGTAACCATAACTGTAACAACTAATGTGCAATAACTAACGTGCAATAATCTACTTAATTCACGGTGCTATAACCCGTGCAATAACCCTGAAAGAAGTGACTTCTGCTGCTATCACCACGTGAATATATGTCAATACATATATGTATATACATATATATGTATATACATATATGCTTATCACAGTGAATGCACATATGACATCTGCCTACTTCGACTTCGCCTGTATATTTATTCTTATCTATTTGTTTTTTTATTTTTTCTCATTTTCTTTTTGATCCACTGTATATATGAAGATACACTGTATATAACTGATGCACCTTTTCCTACCTTTGGCACCTTCTTCTGACTATTGAGCTGATGTGACAAGTAAATTTCTCCAATGTGAGATCAATAAAGCCTATCTTATCTTATGAGGCAAATTTGCAAATATGCAAATGTGGTACAGAGTCCAGTTTATAGCTTCAGCAGTTCAACAGTCTGATGGCAACAGGGAAAAAGCTTTTGCAGAACCTGGTGGACCTGCAGCGGATGCTGCGGAACCTCTTCCCAGAGGGCAGCAGAGAGAACAGTCCATGGTGGGGATGTGAGGGGTCTCTGATGATGTTATGGGCTCGGGACACGCAGCGCTGAGATGAAATGTCCTTAATTGAGTGAAGAGGAGCACCGATGATCCTTTCTGCTGTCCTTACCACTCTCCTCACGTTCTTCCAGTCGGAGGCACTGCAGCCTCCACACCACACAGAGAGACAGCTGGTCAGAATGCTCTCTATAGTGCTTCTGTAGAAAGTCGTGAGGATGGGCGGGGGCAGGTGGGCTCTCCTCATCCTCCGCAGGAAGTACAGTCGCTTCTGTGCCCTCTTCACCAGTGACGTGGTGTTCACAGACCAGGTGAGGTTGTCCGTGATGTGCACTCCCAGGAACTTGGTGCTGCTGACCACCTCCACAGCTGAGCTGTTGATGAGCAGTGGAGTGTGGTGAGGCTGGTTCTTCTTGAAGTCGACGATGATCTCCTTCGTCTTCTCCACGTTCAGGATCAGGCTGTTCTCTCTGCACCAGCCCACCAGCTGCTCAACCTCCTCTCTGTAGTCCTGATCGTTGTTGTCTCTGATCAGGCCCACCACCGTTGTGTCGTCTGCAAACTTCACGATGTGATTGGTGGTGAACCTGGGGACGCAGTCATGAGTCATCCGGGTGAACAGCAGGGGGCTCAGGACGCAGCCCTGAGGGGAGCCCGTGCTGAGGGTGATGACATCAGAGGTGTTCTGTCCGACCCGGACTGACTGAGGTCTGTTGGTGAGGAAGTCTAGCAGCTAGTTGCGAAGGGGTGTGCTGAAGCCCAGATGTTCTAGTTTTCCACCAGATGCTGTTGGATGATGGTGTTGAACACTGAACTGAAGTCCAGGAACAGCATCCGCACGTGCGTTCTTCTCCTCCAGGTGTTCCAGGCTCAGATGAAGAGCGGAGGAGATGGCGTCCTCAGTGGAGCGGTTCCGTCGGTAGGCAAACTGGAAGGTGTAGTGTAGGGGGGAGACTGGAGACGATGTGTTCTTTTACCAATCTTTCAAAGCACTTCATCATGATGGGAGTCAGTGCAACAGGCCGGTAGTCGTTAAAACAGGTGACTTGAGGTTTCTTTGGCACCGGAATGATGGAGGCAGACTTGAAGCATACTGGCACTGTGGCTTGGTCCAGCGAGGTGTTAAAAATGTCTGTGAGAACACCAGCCAGCTGACCTGCACACTCCTTGAGCACCCGCCCAGGTATGTTGTCGGGACCTGGGGCCTTCCGCGGGTTGACTCTCCTTAGAGTCTTCCACACGTCGGCTGTGTCAAGGCAGAGCACCTCCTCATCCTGATGGGGGACAGCTTTCACTGCTGGAGTGCTGTGTAGTGCCTCAAACCTCCCAAAGAAGTTGTTTAGTCCGTTAAGAGCAGTATCAACTTCGCCACCGGGGGGAGGGCGTGTTGTATTCTGTTATTGCCCGTATGCCTTTCCACATGCTCCTGGTGTTGCTTGCGTCATGGAAAAGCTCCTAGATTTTCTGACTGTCTTTTCGCTTCGCTAGCCTGATGGCACGGTTCAAGTTGGCTCTCGCTGTCCTCAGTGCCTCCTTGTCACCAGACTTGAAGGCTGAGTTCCTTGTTTTTAGCGCTTGACGGACCTCCACAGTAATCTAGGGTCGTGGCTCGGGTGATGATGGTCTTGGTGGTGCTGACGTCCTCAATGCATTTGTTGATGTAGGCTGACACTGTCATGGCGTACTCATCAATGTCGATCTTGTCCTCATAAGTTGCTGCAGCTTTGAACATGTTCCCGTCAGAGCACTCAAAACAGTCCTGGAGCGCCTCCATTGCTCCCTCAGTCCACACCCTCACCTGCCTCTCTGTAGGTTTTGCTCTGATCAGCAGGGGCCTGTATGCCGGAAATAGCATCACAGAGATGTGGTCTGAAGAGCCCAGGTGGGGGCGGGGGGCTGCTCTGAATGCGCCTTTTATGTTTGTGTAGACTAAGTCTAGAGTGTTCTCTCCCCGAGTTGCAAAATCCACATGTTGGTAGAAATGAGGGAGAACAGTTTTCATATTTGCCTGGTTAAAATCCCCAGCAATGATGAAAACCCCCTCTGTGTGTGCAGATTGCAGCTCAGAGATAGTCCGATAGAGAACACTCATAGCCTCTTTTGTGTTTGCGCTGGGAGGCACGTAAACCGCTGTGATAACAACAGTAAACTCTCTAGGCAAGTAAAAAGGTCTGCAGCTAATAATCATGAGCTCAATGTCCGGAGAGCAAAAACTTGTGACTATTCTAGCATTTTTACACCAGTTGTTATTGATGTAAACGCAGAGTCCGCCTCCTCGGGTCTTACCGCTGAGTTGTTTATTTCTGTCGGCGCGGAAAGTAGCTAGCCCCTCCAGGCTAATGGCGTGGTCCGGGATTGATGAGGTAAGCCATGTCTCGGTCAGGATCAGAGCGCAGCAGTCTCTGAACTCCCTCTTTGCAGAGAGTTCGAGTTGTAAATGGTCTATTTTGTTGTCCAGTGAGCGGACGTTGGAGAGCAGTATGGATGGGAGCGTCGATCTGAATGGGTTAGCCTTTAGCTTAGCTGCTAAGCCTCCGCGGCAGCCGCGTTTCTTCGGCCGGCTACACCGCTTCCACCTTCGCTCTCCACCACGTGAGCTGCATGTCGAGTCCGCCGCCTCACAGGCCCCCGGGACTGGTACCCTTAGTACCCCGAAGCCGCGTAAACAATCGAGCGTATAGTGGTTACAAGTCCAAAAACACTACATGACCGTAAGTCCAGCAGGCGCTAGCGGTCATGCATTGATCGGCTGGGTAGGTGAGTGGTTTCAAGCGAGTGTGGCGGCATTTTTTATGAAAATATACGCGAGTTGTACGGAGCTGTATGCCTAGCCGCTGCCCGGAAGCTGACCAGTTCCGCGCCTACTTCCTGAATATCAACCACATGCAAAGGCTTCCTTTTTCTCAGCTGAGTTTTTCAAAATAAAACGAAAAATGACATGAAATGAATAAGATGATTAAATTATGCTGCAGAGAACTTTCAACTGTCAGACAATGAAAGTTAAGACACACATTGGACACATTCTGTTAAGAATTACTGAAAAACTATTGCAAATACATTTGAACTTAAAGATTACTCTTAATAATTAAATTGCCTTATTCTGGGAGAATATCTTGGATGTGAAAGTGCTTGGAGGATGTTTTTAATAAATGACACATGAATGGGAGTTTGATAAGAACACTAATTACACATTTGTTTCTGTTCCTGGATAGAACACAAAGCCTCGTGTCTGCCAACCATCTTCATGGAGCGTTTTATTGGGGAAAAATGCTCATTGCCCAAGCCAGAACTGAACATTCATTACCATCCAGCTCAATCGTCCAGCCTGCAAGCGGGAAACAAGGAGAAGACTGGGGATGAAGAAGCCAGAGAACTCTGATTTCTTATTCTTCAATGGGAGGAGTTGCCTGAGAACCCTAAGCCCGATTAGATTCATGTCTGCCTTGTGCACTGAATGGCATGAAGGCTTTCTTAACTTTGCGTTCTTGACGTTCTGACTCTTCTCATATGTGTTACTGTTTTTAACTGCTTTGTTCCACTGACTTACATGTTTGATTTTCTGTGTTATGACATCTACACTGTGATGTTGCATTATGTTGATCAATATGATTTTATGATAAAGAATGGAAACTGCCTGCTTCGGACACACACCAAAACCTACGGTTTATGCAATCTTTTGATTTGATATAGGAAGAACCAGTATCTGATTGGCTCTAGTGATCCTTAAATATTAGATGGTAATCGTAACTCCTAGTTTCAAAACGGGGTCTTCTTGCTCAAGCCGAGAGCGGGATTTTACCTGAGGGCCAAATCAGTTTTTACCATTCCTTAGAGGCGTGGCGTTTTCTGGACCTAACTGAATTCGGAGATTTATCGACCCGACTGAAGCTAAGTTGCACTCTGACTTCTGTGCAACCAGCCACGGAGTAAAGAATTCCAAAACAACTTTGTTTATCTTTGTCAGCTGTTGCAGGATAGTGGACGCGTGACGGCGGTTCGGTCTCCTTCCCTCACCAGAGAAGCTGAGAGATCAGAGACTGCATGGAGGATGTTGGGCCCAGGCCTCCGATCCCGCCCACGTTTCGGCTGGCTCATGGCCACATGTCTGCTGCTGCTAGGCCGTAGAGCCGCAGGCTAACCCGCTGCTGAAGGGATCTACGCTTTGACTGGACCGCTGCTTTTCCTTTGATGGCCAAAATGAACCGAACTCTCACAAGGCACCGACAGGTCTGGCAGGATTGAGGCAAGGAGAGTAAATGGTTCATATGGAAATGTTTATGTAATGCGTACATGGTGTTTTTAAACACAAAGAGCTAACGGGCGTAGCTCATGTTAATATTCTGTATCAGGTCATTGCCGATATGATTCAAGTGTGTTTTCATTGTTATAACAAACGTTATCTCCACAGGGGTTTCATACACTGATGGTATAATAATGTTTATGTTAACCGGCTCACTCAGTATGACTAAAACTAATGCAGAAGTTTTAAAGTTAGTGCTGAAAATCTGCTAGCCAAAATGCTAGTTAGCTTCTGGTAACTTCCGATTTCCGGTTAATATAAGGCTTGCTTCGTTTCGCTCCGCCATCGTTTGATAGTGCTATGAGCGTTATTACCGCATTAATATGGAATATTAATGTCGATTTTAAGGCGTTTTGTTTAACTTTAAGGAGTAACCGATTTTAGTGACCGATCGCTGCTGCGACCCCTAGCTCCCGGAGGTAGAATCGCATTAATAAGATTGAGCGTTCATAAAGTTTATAGATTCTTATCGAGAAAATCATTCTTTAAAATGTTATTTCCTCAAAT
Organism: Fundulus diaphanus; assembly: GCA_037039145.1. Classification (NCBI taxonomy): domain Eukaryota; kingdom Metazoa; phylum Chordata; class Actinopteri; order Cyprinodontiformes; family Fundulidae; genus Fundulus; species Fundulus diaphanus. The sequence continues at coordinate 61,258,181 of CM073126.1, read as the reverse complement.
AATGTTTTGTGTAACTCGGGATTTGCATTGTGAATGGGTTGAACACATGCCAAATGTTGTTCTAAATTAGTAAAGCTAATTTGACTCCATTCCATGTTCTTAAGTCTGGTTCTTATTCTGATGATGATGATCACCCACTTGTTTTCTCTTTTGTGTTATTTTGTATGTATATAGTTCCTTAGCTTAGCTTCTTTTTTATCTTAATTTTGCTTTGTAGTTTAGTTAAGTTTCACTAGCCTAGTAGAGAGAATTTATTGATTGGAATATAGTTTTAATTCAGATAAACAGCATTACATATTGATGTTCTCTGGATTTTCATTTTAATTCTATTATTAAATTCTTGAACTTGAAGAGAAGTCGTCACTCCTTTATTCTATGTGTGTGCAGAATTTGCTGTTAAAAGATTGCCAGTGCTCGTATCATCCCTTTCAACTATTATCCTGATATCAGCTTAAGAGCTGATATTCACCGGACAATACCTAACAGACAGAGTTATTTATTAAACATTAGATAACTTTAAACAGTGTATAATTGCACAATACCAGAGAAGGCACACTACCCTTTTCCGGTTTAAGAATTGTGTATCCCTTTAGCTTAATTACAGTATACAGTCATTTGTGACAAGTGTCTGGCACATCTCCAGAGGAATCCCAGTCCATTCTTATTTCACAAATTCTTCAGGCTCTTCCAGATTTGATGATCTTCTAGCATGGGCCATGGTCTATAACCCAGTCAATAACCTTTATTTTGGATATCTGGAGGTAGCTCTTCACCAGGTGTGACGTATGTTTTAGGTTGCTGTCATGTTGGAAGACAAAGCAATGACCCAGACCAAATTTTGCTTCTTACTGCTTGAGGTTTTCTTTAAAAAATATCAACATATCCTTCTTTCTTCATGATTCCTTCAACCTTAACAGATTCAACAATTTGTATCCGGGAATGAGAACTCAGATTTCAGTCCCTTTGCGAATGAAATGAATTAATGTGATGTTGCATAAACTAATCCCTCAGTGCATCTTCAATGAAGCACTAATGCCGACAGTAATTTCTGTGCAGTAATCTTTAGGCTTCATTTACAGACGTGCAATTCAACATTCCCTGAGAAATAAGTGTGAAAATAGGCATCACCAGTAGTGTGTTTATGACATGCGACATACCACAAACTTCTCAGCAGGGCGTTATAGCCCTTACAGCTTTTGGAAAGAAACTGTTTTTCAGTTATTAGATTTGGATTTGATGCATCTGAAGCGTTTATCTGATGGAAGTTGGTCAAACAGTGCAATGCCAGGGTGGGTGGGATCAGTGGCAATGCGTGTGGCCCTTCTCTGGACTCATGGTGCATAAACCGAGTTCAGATCCTACAGACAGCATCCCACAATCTCCTGTGCTGTCCTCAACACTGGAGCAGTCTGTTTCAGTTACCTGAGTAAGAAGAGCCATTGTTAAGGGCCCAGGAACTTTATGCTATCCATACGCTCCACCAACTCCCCCTGTATGAAGAGGGGAGTGTGTTCAGTCTTCCTGGACCTCCTGTAGTCCACTATGACCTCCTTGGTCTTGCTGCTGTTCAGGATGAGGTTGTTCCTGGGGCACCATTGTGTCAGATTGTTGACCTCCTCTCTATAGCATATCATAATTGCTGGAAATGAGACCCACCACAGTGGTGTCACCAGCAAAACTCACCACGGTGTTTGTGAGGTAGATAGCAGAGCAGTCTTGGTGAAAAGGGTGAAAAGAGCAGGGCTGGGGACACAAACCTGCAGTGTTCCAGTATTAAAAATCAGTGGGGCAGATGTGCGCTTCTCAACCCTCACATGTTGGTGAAGAATTCACTGATCCAGGAGCAAAGGGGTGTGGATAGCCCCAGGTTGTGGTGCTTCAGTGCCAGCATGTCTGGGAGCACGGTGTTGAGGGCTGAGCTAAAGTTCACAAATAGCATCCTAACATACATGTTGGGATGCTGCAGATGAGTCAGAGCCGTGTGAATAGCCAGCGAGACATCATCCTCTGTGGAACAATTCTCCTCAGCAGAACTAATAAAGAAAAGACTGTCTACCTTCCATGAATGAAGATTATAATAATATTATGCATACTTTTCGCTAGAGTTGTCATCAAAATGCATAGAACTAACCCTTTTCGTTAAATATTGTTTTTTATGAATGAGGAAGTCGGTGCATGTCGGTGACGTTTATGGCTGTATCAATGACAATGTCAACGAGCATAGCTGTCATGTCTTTCTGAGAACGTACTGAAAAATCCTCTGCAAAACTGAGGGCAAGGTGTAATGAATCTTGTTATTGAACCCGATATTGAGCCAGACACAGGGGAAAAGTTAAGAAGGTTTATTTGGCAGATGTACAAAATAAAGGATGAGGCTTCGGGTGAGTCCAGAGGGGAAACAGGCGGGACAAGCTGCTGGGAGCAGGCACAGACCGGGGAACTTGTCCAAGGGTGATGCAGTTTCAGTGGCAGTCCAGACTGGGGACACCGAGGTAACAGTCCACAAAGAGTCCGTGAAACTGGCAACTCAGAAGCACAGGGGTTAGTAGGCTCAGCAACTTACGGATATGCTTTGGTTGGGCTCACAATCCAGGAACAAACAGAATCCGAGGTCCAGAAACAGATCAGGTCCGATAACCAGGCAGGCAAAACAGGAACAGACAGGGATCGGGCTGGCTCGGTAACGTGAAGCAGAAACAGGGTCACAAACAGACAGGCAGGCAGAGTAAGAATCGCTGGAAGTTCACACCGTGAGGATAGAGATGTTCTGGCAGGGACGTGGCAGAGGAGGCAGGCTTAAATAGGCAGGAGAACAAAGGTGAGCAGAGTGAGCTAATTAGCCAGAACAGGTGGAGGTAATCAGGGGAAGGGAAGTGGCTGAAGGAGGAAACAAGCTGACAGAAAATAAGTGGAAGGAGACAGAAACTAAACTAAACCAATCCAAAACATAAATAACCACAAAGACCAAACCTAAAATAGAAACTAAAACTATCACACAAGGGCACCCTTATAGAATAGCAACCCAGTGTCAAATAATAACAAAAAGGGCATACACCGTGTGTCAACTTTTGACTCTGAGGGAACCTGACCAAGCTTCAACATATGACGAGTAGGGAGTGAGAATGTGTTGGCTAAACACACCATGGCATCTCCACATCAATCTAGAGCGGAAGTCAATTGATGAAAAGGGAAGTAGATCGGGTCGAGTTGACAAATAACACTACATGAGCAAACTTTGGATAGCATTTTACTGTGAAACATTAATACATTATTACCTGCAGCTCCAGCACCAACCCACCAGCAGATTTTACTTGATACTTCACACCATGGATGACGAGACGTTTATCTTGGTGAAAAATCACACCATTTTATATGATACCATGCATCCCTTTTATAAAGACATTAGATAAAGAGCAGGCATGCAAGATGTGAGTAGTATGGACTAAATAACCACTTCACTGGTTTATTGTTCTATTTAAAGCACACAAGTATGCACTACTGCAATGACGCAATCCTCGCTTGATCCGAGTCCAATCAAGCAACGCCGCTCCGCTCTGAGTCACTCTCGTCGGAATAGAGTGCCCGGCAGAAAGCGCAGCCGCACCGCAGCCACACCACAGCGCAGCCACACCGCAGCCACACCGCAGCGCAGCCACACCGCTCCACAGCCGCACCGTAGCGTAGCCGCACTGCAGTGGTCTTGCGACGCTTCCGCTTTCAGCCGGGTTATATGTTCCCAGGATTATCGCAGTATAATATGCTATTGTCTCTGGTCGGAAATGTTTTGAATTTATGGAATTTGGAGAGCACAGCTTTTAGTAAAGCATGGTTAAAGTCTCCAGCAATGATCACAGCTGCCTCTGGATTGCTCCTCATCTGGCAACTGATAAAGCTGTATAGCTGTTCTGGGACTAGCTTAGCTTTACGCTGAATGTATCAGATCAGAATCAGAGATACTTTAATAATCCCAGAGGGAAATTACTTTCATTACACGCTCCAGATATGCAGATATACAAACATTTTTATATATATACAACATTCCACACAAAAATAATATAAATAATAACTCTACATAACTCTCTCTCTCTCTCTCTATATATATATATATATATATATATATATACAGTATATGTGTGTGTGTGTGTAGATCCAAAATAAAGTGATAGTGACGTTGTGCAAAAGCAGTGCAAAGAATGAATACATGTGGGGGGGGGGGTGTCTGAATCACTGAGGGAGGCGTTGTAAAGATTGATGACCACAGGCAGGAATGATTTCCTGTGGCACTCTGTGGTGCATCTGGGTAAGAGGAGTCTTCTGCTGAAGGAGCTCCTCTGCTGGGTCAGTGTGTCATGGAGAGGGTGTGAGACATTGTCTAAGATGGACTGGAGCCTGGACAGCATCCTCCTCTCTGCCACGGTCGTCAGAGTGTCCAGCTCCTCCCCCACAACATCACCGGCCCTCCTGATCAGTTTGTTCAGTCTGTTGTTGTCAGCAACCCTCAGCCCGCTGCCCCAGCATGTGACAGCAAAGAAGATCGTACTGGCAACAACAGACTCATAAAACATCCTCAGCATTGTCCGACAGATGTTAAAGGACCTCAGCCTCCTCAGGAAGAAGAGTTGGCTTTGGCCCTTTTTGTAGACCGCCTCGGTGTTTCTAGTCCAGTCCAGCTTATTGTTAAAGTACACTCCCAGGTACTTATACTCCTCCACAGTGTCTACAGGGACCCCCTGGATGGAAACAGGTGTTTTTGCCCTCTTCAGATCCACTATTAGCTCCTTAGTCTTTGTCACGTTGAGCTGCAAATGGTTCAGCTCACTCCAAGTGACAAAGTTGCCCACCACAGTCCTATATTCACTCTCATCCCCCTTTTCAATGCAGCCAACTATTGCTGGGTAATCAGAAAACTTGTGAAGGAGCCAGGACTCGGTGCAATAGTTGAAGTCTGAGGTGAAAAGGGTGAAGAGGAAGGGGTTCTGTAGGCGTACATACTGTGGTCTACCCGTCAGGTAATCAACAATCCAGGACACGATGGGGGCCTCCACCTGCATCACCGTCATCTTCTCACCCAGTAGAGCCGGACGGATGGTGTTGAAGGCACTGGAGAAATCAAAGAACATGATTCTCACAGTGCTCGCCGGCTTGTCCAGATGAGTGTAGACTCTGTTCAGCAGGAAGATGATGCTGTCCTAGTAGGTGAATTGTAGTGGATCGGTGAAGGGTCTGACCATAGGCCTTAGCTGCTCCAGGACTAACCTCTCAAAGGTCTTCATGATATGGGATGTCAGTGTCACCAGTCTGTAGTCCTGAGGAACGCTGCGTCTTTGGCACAGGAACGAGGCACGACGTCTTCCACAGCACAAGACTTTCTGGAGGTGCAGGCTCAGGCTGAAGACTAGGCTAAGTACTCCACACAGCTGATATGCACAAGCTTCGAGCACCCTGGGGAATACACCATCAGGGCCTGCAGCTTTGCCGGAGTGGAGGCTGGTCAGCTGTCTTCTCACCAGGTCAGGAGTGAAGGACACTTTAGAGGTAACGGTTGTGGGAGGGGTGAGGTCCTCCGGTTGTGGAGGACATGAGTTTATTCTCCAGCTTTCTCCTGTACTTGTCTTTAGCCATCTTAATTTTATGTTTGAGTACGCCCTGCACTCTCCTCAACTCATCACGGTTGCCCTCTCTGAACGCCCTCTTCTTCTCATTCAGAATGGCCTTTATGTCCTTGGTGATCCATGGTTTATTGTTGGCGTAACAGGTGACAGTCCGAGTTGGAACATTGCAGTCCACACAGAAGTTGATATAGTCCGTGATGCACTCTGTGAGCCCATCAATGTCCTCCCCGTGGGGCTGACCGAGTGCAGGCCAGTCAGTCACTTCAAAGCAGGCCTGCAGTGCCTCATAAGCCTCCTCCGATCACCTCCTCACAGTCCTTGCGGTCGTAGGCTTCCTCTTCACCAGAGGCACATAGCAGGGTTTGAGGTGAACCAGGTTGTGATCTGACCTGCCCAGAGGGGGAAGAGAAGAGGATCCTTAATGTTAGCATACATCAGGTCCAGGGTCTTCTCCTCTCTGGTTGGGCAGCTCACATATTGTTTGAAGGTTGGCAGAACTTTGTTCATGGTGACATGGTTGAAGTCTCCTGACATGATGATGAGGGCATTGGGGTGTTGCATATGTAGTTTGGAGATGGTGGTGTGTATGATGCTGCAGGCAGATGTTGGGTTTGCAGAGGGAGGGATGTACAGGACAGCAGCGATGACGTGTGGGATCTCTCTGGGCAGATGGTAAGGACGGAGTCCAACGGCTAGCAGTTCAACGTCCGGGCTACAGAGCTGTTCTTTAATGGTGATGTGACCCAGGTAACACCATCTGCTGTTTACTAGAATGGCAAGCCCCCCTCCTTTCCGCTTACCGCTCTTAGTGTCCCCGTCGGCCCGGACGGTGTGAAAGCCATCCACGGAGACAATCTGGTCCGTAATGTCCTTGTGCAGCCATGTCTCGGTGAAACACATCAGACTGCACTCCCGGTACTCCAGGTCGCTCCGCGTCAGCTCGTCCATCTTGTTGCTAGGGGACCGCACATTTCCCATAACGACAGAGGGGAGACACCGCTTAAATCTTCTTTCAATAAGCCCGTCCCGTCTTGACCCTCCTTTCATCCCCCAATGTTGCTTTCCTCCTCTGCGACCTCGGTGTGTTTTCCTCCAGAGTTCGGGTGGTATTTCAACTGGTCTGGCCACCACGCCGGCCGGCATTAGTGCGATCAGCTGTTCTCTGCAGTAAACAAAGGCAGCTTCTGTGGCTCACCCTTCCACCCCTGTTCCTGTTTCAGCTGCTCTGCTTGGCATGCTGGTTCCCACCTCCGCCACTCAGCTCACTACACCAACTCCGATCTCTGCAATCCTGCCGGACACTCCAGCTCCACTCCCCTCTGCTCTGCTCTGCTTAGTGGTCAGTCCCCTGCCTCCGTGGATTGACCCGAGACACGAGAGCCTCTTTCCACAGGTGGTCTTCCTGTTCCTTAGGCTTGGAGAGAGACATTTGCCAATGTCAACCACTACCAGGATTGTATGCCTCGTAGAACCATCTATCAGACTGTATAACAACTTAATGGCAGAAGCTCCTGAGATGGTTGTTTATGCTGACACCTCCCACCTCCCATTGGCATCGTGCAAGAGACTAAGGGTCATCAGTTATTATTAAATATTATTACAATATGTTTTTTTGTTTTTCATCAGACGATTTATTTATGTAACCCTTTGAAATGGTCAGGGTTTATGTGGTTTATGAAGTATTTGAAGTGTTTGGCATTGAATATGTTAAAGTTGTAATACAAAAAGATGTTAAGTCTAATAATCTTTTGTAAAAAAAGAAAGGGAGCGCATTGTCAAATATTGTTTTATTGTGAAGGGTCTCGTGTTTGGATAGAGGAAGTGATGCAGAGCATGAGAAGATACTCATTTGTGAATGGTCGGTGAACAGGAAGAAGGGGGAGGAGAGGAAGTGGCAAGAAGGACGGTTGTGGCGGGACGACAAGAAAAAACGTGGAAAAGTTTGCTGATAAAACGGGTTTTACTGATGTTTGGGACTTTCAACTCGACAGTCCGAGGTTGACTATCAGGTTTACCCTATTGCTGGCTACGACTGGTATTTTTCCACCCGAAAATTACAACAAAGAAGCCACAAGTTTGCATCACGGCTCGCTAGCGCATTAGCCTTCACTAGCAAAGTGAAGGGATTTTTGACACTGAAAGCTAACTCGGCTAGCAGAGACTCAAGTGGAGTTTCCGGTGTGGAAGCTTGGAGATTTAAGTACTGTGTAGAGAGCGATACTCAGGGTTTGTGGAGCTGAGCCCGACAACTGCTTCTTCATGGGACTTTCCTGCTGACCGCTGCGTTCCTGGGGACCCAACATCCTGCATCCATCCTCTCTCATCAAGCGAGACCAAAGGACAGTTGAATTACCTGGAGGTTTGGAGCTGCAGAGTGAGGTACCACCTCATCATCATCATATCAGGCCTGCAACGGGGTGTTTTGTTTTATTTTAAACCATATGCCGGCTTAGCTGTGAATTAGAGAGTGTAGCCCACATATTGAGTTTAAGTGGAACTCTGAAACTTTATTATAAAGAGGAAGTTGAGTTTATATTATTTTTTGACACGGTTGAATTTGTATACTTTTTATTTTCATTTTCTTCAATATAAGTTTGGAAAACTTATAAACCGTTGTGTGGTTTGATTATTTCCAACAAGGTGAAACATTGGATAAAAAGAATAAGTATTAGTAATGTTGGGTTTATAACATTGAACTTGCTTGCCTTATGTTGTATTCATATGTTATTTGAACTCAGAGGTTGGACAAACTCAAGTCACAATAGAAGTTTAGTGTAAACTGATTTTTGGGTTTCTTTTCGAACTCAGGGGCCCTTACCTACTTCAGTGGGGTATAGGTGGGCTACATTTATTTATTCAACAGAGTTTGATCTTTTATAATAATTGAATGGATTATTAACTCCAGCTATTCTCTCACTTACTTAAGATTTTAACGGTTAGTTGCTGTTGGTATGTATTTATTATGTATATTTTTTGTATGTTTATTGCAGCAGACCCCTCCCACCCTGGACACAAACTGTTTCAGACTTTCCCCTCTGGCAGGAGGACCAAAATATCTCACCACAAAAACAGCTTTTTCCCATCTGTAGCTAACCTCATTAACAAGACCTGGGTCCCCAAATGACAAATAGTACAAATATCTCAGCACATGTAATTGTTGTTCAGTTTGATTTCATACATTGTTCTTCCTCTGCAAATAGTTGTATTATTGTTATCCATTCTTATACAACTTGCATTTGTTTAGTTTATTTCATATTATATATTTTTACATTTACTTAAGTCTATGCACCTCTTCACCAAAATAATGTACTACATGGCAGCAAAGCTTATACTGGTTCCGATGGAAGCACAGATTGCTTTGATAACGGCCTCCAGGTCATCTGCATTGCTGCATGTTCCTCTTGACAATACTCCATAGATTCCCCATGGGGTTCAGGTCAGGTCAGTTTGCTGGCCAGTCAAGCACAGTAACACTGTGGCCATTGAACCACCTTTTGGTACCTTTGGCAGTGTCGAAAGGGGCCAATACCTGGTGAAAATAATATCAATATATCCACAAAGCTTGTCAGCATGAAGTGCTCTAAAACTTTCTGATAGATGGCTGTGTTAACTGTGGACCTTGAAAAAGTGGACCTACACCAGCAGATGACATGGGACCCCAAATCATCGCTGACTGTGGAAATTACACCCTGGACTTTAAGCAGTCTGGGTTTTGTGTTTTTATTATCTAAAAACCATGTGTAATGAATATATATATTTGAGCTGTGCTTGTAAAAGAGTGACCTAAAAAGAAATGCTTATGGCTTTTACTCAAACTTTGTATTTTCCTGCTAAAAAATAAAATGCAATGAAATAAATTGAGTTTAAGCCAGCTGACTTGCGGTTACAGTATTGGATATATAAACTGTTGAGTGCGCTGCAATGATTGGAGTAAAGCAAATAGTGAGCAAACATCTTTGTGAATATGAATTACTCTAATAAAAACATTATGTTTCAAGACATTACGTTTCATGAGGAGAAAGTGAGTTACTTGTCTGATTTGTTACTTTCAAATGTCATATGAATAAAACATACAACACAAATTTTGGTAAAATATGTAAACTAGTGAAGTGCTCTACAGAATTTGTTTTCCAACTAAGGATAAGAGAATAGTAAAGTATATAAAAAGTTAATTCAGCAAAAACCATTTGCCTCATGGGGAGTGGTAGAATCATTGTAAGAGGACTTATTTCCACTCACAAAACAGTGAAGAACTTAGCAATAATGAATTCATTGTCAGTAATTAGTATCAGTCTGGAAATTGTGCAAAACATATCTCTCACATTCATCCCATGTATATTCAATACTATCTACACATATGTTAATGAAATCCAAACAATTCAAGTGAAGGCTGACAGACAGTGAAAACTGATGACTATTTATGCGTTTGGGAATTAATAGGGACAAGGATTGGGGAGGGGAGTTTTGTGACTTGCAAGTGTCATTTAGATTTTAGTCACACTCATTGTCTAATAAACTTCATAAGGCAGAGAGGGGTGGTAAACAGAAAAGGCATCAAATGACATGGCACATGAAACATTAAACAAAAAGCAGAAAGGAAAAGATATTTAAATTTTCATCCCACATAAATATACAAAAAGTCATTCATACCAACAGCAACAATATTGGTGAGTTTTGGATGGGGGCAGTATTTCAAAAGAAAAGATATGAACATTTGTATCAAGAGAAAAAAAGAGAGATCTTCTTACCTCCTGTCCTAAGTCCATGGCACACAATTTGGCTACCTGGGACTTTGCATCCACCATGACATTAAACATAGTGCAGATGGACTGAGGCACGCGGAAATCTGTGGTCCGGCTGCTTCTCTGCAGCTTGGCCTCAAATGCTGTCCGTGTCCTTTAAAGAGTATAGAGTAAGAGTAAGAGCAAGGAGTATGTATATATATATATATATATATATATATAGATATATATAGATATAGATAGATAGATAGATAGATAGATAGATAGATAGATAGATAGATAGATAGATAGATAGATAGATAGATAGATAGATAGATAGATAGATAGATAGATATGCTGCCCAAAATGTTGTAGCCCAATTCCTAAAACACGTAAAATGTAGTGTCACAGTACAAAATTGTTATAATGGTTATGTTTATTCATATTTAACTTGTTTTTTTTAGCAAATTTAGATCCAAACAGTAGTTACCGTTTTATACAAGATTCTATCATGTCGCTGGACATCAGCTTCAGTCTGGTTTCAAGGTGTTTGCCAAATTCTTCTTCTGGCCAGTGGAGATCCCTGATGAATGTCTGCAATGCATCCAGCTTCCAGAACAGGTCCTCTGAAGTTGCTGAACCATTACTACAGAATCAAAAATCAGAGTGATGTAAAGTTTTGCTCTAGCAGACACCCTGACTATTTTTAAAACTATGCTTAAAACTTTCCATTTTGATAAAGATTATAGTTAGAGTGGCTTATGTTATTCTGAGCTATCTCTATATTTATGCTGCTTAGGCTGCTGGAGGACATCACAATCTATTTTTCTCACTCTGCTCAGTTCTCCTACAGTTCTCCAATTTGCATTGTTTGTTGTTATTTCAACTTTTAACCTTTTGTTCTCTTTGTCTTTTTTTTCTTCACAGTAGGTACACCTGTTCAGGCGTTCTGTTAGCTATGATATCATTGAGGGGGGCAGATCATCTTCCATTACCATATAAGATAGGATGCTTTGATCAATGTGTGCTTTTTTTATCTCTGCTCTGTCTTCTCTAACCCCAAGTTGGTTGAGGTCGATCACCGTTCACACTGAACCTGGTTCTGCTGGAGGTTTTCCTTCCTGTTAAAGGGGCTGACCCCTCGGGTCCAGAGTACAGAGCTCCAAAGTCATGCGAGAAGGGGGTCCAGGTGGAACCGCCTCCAGTCTGCGCTCCAGAGTTACGCGAGGAGGGGGTGCAAGTGGATCCGCCTCCAGTCTGCGCTCCAGAGTCCCGTGAGGAGAGGGTCCAAGTGGATCAGTCCCCAATGTCTGTTCCTGAGATGATTGACACCCTACCAGGTGTCGTTGAGGTTCGCAGGGAACTCACCCATCGACCTCAGCACCCAGGGCCTTGTTGAGACACCAAACACCCAGAGCCCCATGGTTATAATAAGGTCCTCAGGTTGCTGCAAGAGTTCCTTCATCCACACCTGCTGCTTGACAGACAACTTCCCGAGTTGCTGCGTAGGTTGTCGTTACCAGAGGTTCTGCTGGGGCTGCTTCAGAGGTTCCTGGTCTCCAAGTTTCTGGGTGTTCCTGACGCCAAGCTCCAGGTCCCGTCTGACGCCAAGCACCAGGTCCAGTCTGACGCCAAGCTCCACGTTACAGGGTGTGCTTCAGGCGTGCTCATCAAACCAAGGGCCCTGCACCGTCATCGACTCCCTCCGCCAAGAGCCCTGCACCTTCGCCGAACACCAAGGGTCCTGCTCCGTCGCCAGCCGCCAAGAGCCTGGCTCCGTCGCCCTCCGCTAAGGGTCCAGCTGCACCTAAAGGGTCATCTGACTCACCAGTCTGAGCTGCTGCTACAACGGGGTCGTCCGACAGAGACACTGCTACAGCGGGGTCACCCGGCAGAGACGCTACTATGCTGGGGTCGCCCGCCAGAGATGCTGCTACGCCGGTGTTTTCCTCCGTGATGCCTGCTAGAGATGCTGCTATGCCGGGATCACCCACCACAGACACTTCTACACCAGGGTCTGCCTCCGGGACGCCCACCAGAGATGCTGTTATGCCGAAATCTGCCTTCGGGACACCTGCCAGAGATGCTGCTGCATTGGGGTCTGCCTCCGGGATGCCCGCTAGACATCCTGCCACGCCGAGATCTGCCTCTGGGATGCTCACCAGACATCCTGCCACACCAAGGTTGGCCTTTTTGTTTGGACTTTTTGGACTCTAACCCTCTGTCCAAGGCCTCCCTCTGCCTGCCCTGTCTGGGTTGTTTTTTGTTTGGACTTTTTGGATTCTAGCCCTCCGTTCTAGGCCTCCCTGCACCCGCCTGTCTGGATTGCTATTTTGATTTTGTTTGGATTTTTATTAAGGGCATCTAATATTCGCCATTGAGGAGGGGTACTGTCATGATTTGTTTTTTTGGGGGTTTTTTGCCTTTGAACTTTTCTGGACTTCTTCAGCCTGTCACCTCTCAGTCACCAGCCACTCACGTATACTGATAAACTTACACACGACAAATTTCCAATGTTATCCTTCTGCTATATGTGTCTCGTCTTATTTGTGCTTTTTGTGCAAGAGTTTTTTTCGATATCTCAAACTGTATCCTGTTATAGGATAAAGTTTGAGTTATGTTTTTTACCCTCCCACCTTCCCTTTTTTTGTGGCCTCTATCTTTTCACAGAGTAATGGTAGTGCCCTGTGGGCACCGTGTATGGCGGTTGTCCTTGGCAGCAAGGCCTCAGTAAATCGTCTCCCCCTGAAATGTTTGTGATGTTTGTTTTGTACTGGAACAACAATTGTACTGGAACAACAATTTCCCCCTGGGATTATTAAAGTATGTCTGATTCTGATATCTTCCTGGTTTTAGTGAGAACGTGAGCAGCAACTTTCAGTGTTTCTATGTGAAAGTTACAGCATTTTGAATTTTTTGGAGAGAAGGTAAATTTGAAGAATTAGTCCTATACTTTCAACATGGATGAAAACTCAAGATTTTGATAACTTTTTATTCCCCTTGCCACATCTGCATATTTACCAAATATGACAACCCAGACTCACTGAAAAATTTGCAATATCCACATTGGTCCGCAGGGGGAAAGTAGTGTCACAATTTTGCTCTTCAATACGTGTCAGGCTTACTTTTTTTTTGGCCTATTCGTACATTGGCTTGCAACCAGGTCATGTGACTATCAAGTTACGCCCAACAACAAATAGAACATGGCTACCATTGCACATGGAAAAGTAAACATTTAAGCAAAACAACTGCGTTTTTAAGTATTTTAATTACATTTTTAGCGAGATGTATAATGTCATAATCTTCATTCAGGGAAGGTAGACAACCTTTCCTTTATTAATTTTGCCAAAGACTTTCTCAGAAACACATGAAGAAGTGAAATTTCCCACCTATGTCCCCGAGTGTCACTGAGATTCCAGTACATATGAAAACAACATTTAAGCAAATTATCTGCAGTTGTATGCATTTTGATGACATCTCTAGTGAAAAGTATGCATAATATATTGTAAGCTTTGTTCAGAGAAGGTAGACAACCTTTCCTTTATTAATTTCACCGAAGATTTCAGTCTATCCGAGAAAGAATGAGCAATCATGTCACGTTGCTAACATGGTTGCCAAGGATGCAGCCAGTTACATCACCGGAGTGCACGGACTTCCATCTTCATAAAAATCAATATTGAACAAAAACATTGCAGTGCTATGTGTTGTGCCAACTGGCCATGGGCAGAATTCAGATTGAATTGAGAACAACGTGTAACCTGAGGACAAATCACAATGGGTTTTAAGCAAAGGAATTTCACACATCCACGCAGAGACAGCCCCTCTCAGCAGGGTGCCTGCTATGAAGCTAGACTTCACCTCACTCTCTTCATTCTTCTTGCCTGGGACTCTGAAGGAGAAGGTCCGCCCTGGGGGACCAGCCAGCCATGCGGGCCTCACATGTGGCTCAAGGCTCACAAGCTGAGTAAAATGTGCTTTCTGTGAAACTCATTTTTCGTCGCTTCAATAGAGCGACAAAAGGAGGGAATTCTCGTTGTCCTCTGCGGAGCGGAGGACCTGACTAGCATCGGAGTACTGCCGGCCAAATCAGAGCTGTTGCAGGAAACGGACTCCAGACGGAGCCGGAGCAGCCAGCAGAGAACCCATTTTCCCAAGCTGAGAAAATCTGGGCCGAAATCACCTGCTGCGTGCCGGGTAATCGACTATGACCCGCGGCCTGCTCGTGATCGCATTTCGGCTAGCTCAGAGACGCATGCCCACTGCTTTTCCTGGAGTACTGCTTTCCCTTGGATGCCCAAAGAGAATCGAACTGCCACAGAGGCACCGACAGGTTTGGCAGAGAAATAACAGGGAATGTTAAATGGGTTATTTGGAAGGTTACTTAATGCATTTTCACAGTGTTTTTGAAATACGTGGAGCTTACAGGGTAGCTCCTGTTAGTGTTCTTCGAACCATGTCATTGCCGATGTAATTTGAGTGTGTTTTATTGCTATAACAAACTTTATCTCCACAAGCGTTTTATACATTGATGTGTTATGCCATAATAACGCCATGATGAATAATTGATCTCAGATTGAATTCTGAACGGTAGTATGGAGAAGGTAACAAAGAATTCTATCAGGCTGCAAACATAAGGAGACAGGTCGGAAGGACGGCACCTCTCTCTCAGCAGGATATCAGCTGTGACCACTCCCCACAGATAGTCACAGCACACTTTTGCAGACCCTCTCACTTCTCAGGAGACTTCTACTTCTGGCTGGAGCTCTCAGGGGGGCTCCCATCCAGCTCTTCTCTACAGACGTCTACCCCTGGCCAGAGATCCAGTTCTCATCCTACTCCTTCCTGGGACTCTAAAAGAGAGGCCGCCCTGCAGGAGCCATACATGGGGCCTGGAAGAGGCCACGAGCTGAGTGAGAAATGAACCTCTCTGAAACTCAGTTCCTCCCTGGCATCGGGAGAAACTGCCAGCCGATTCAAAGATAACTCTCTCACTTCTGCTTAAAAACAGATGCTGAAGTGAAGGAATCCGTCTATGCCAGCTTTGTTTTGCTTTCTCAGCGGACTCCAGACGGAGCTGGTTCCAGGCAACGCAGAGCTGAAAAGCCGGCACAGGAGCCACTTCCCCATGCTGAGGAGAAATCTGCTTAAATCGGACTGCATCCAGGTCAGAGAACGTGGCAGAGACCAGGCCTCCGACCCCGACCACATGGTGCTACAGAACTAAGTGCTAGCCTGCCAAGAAGAAACCAACGATTCTCCCTGATTTTACGTCCTTCCTGGAACGGCCAAAGTGGACAAAACTCACACATGAGGCACCAACAGGTTGAGCAGCAAGCTGAGGGTGACGTTAAAAGGTTTATTGGGAAATGTTTTGTAACTCGTTTGGACACATGGTTGCTTTAAAACAAAGGGCTAACGGACATAGCTCACGCTAGCCTTCGTTTCATGGTATTGCTAATATCATTTGAGTGTGTTTTTCTTTGGTTATAACAAGGTTACCTCCACAAGGGTTTCATACATTGATGGGACATTAATGTTTACGTTATCCAGCCCACTCATTATGACTAAAAATAAAGCTAAAGCCTTTATCTGTTAGCACTGAATGCCCACTAGCCAAACTGCTATTAGCTTTGCTAACATCCGGTTTCGGACATTTCAAAAGGAGTGTTTTAAAGCATAAAAGCTTAACCGTTCTGCTCGGCCATCCTTCGATGGTGCTATGAGCCTTATCCCCGCATTAATATCAAATATTAATGTTGGTGTAAAGGCAATTTTGATAATTTTATGCTGTAACCTTTTAGCCACCCATTTGCTACAGCGACCCCAGACGCCCGGAGGGAGAATCGCATTAACAAACTCGGTCACAAGAGTTTAAATGATTTTACTGGGCAAATCAGTCTTTAGAATATTATTTACTCAAAATAATGTTCTGGTTGACTTGGGCTTTGCATTGTGAATGGATTGAAACACATGCCAAATGTTTTTAACTCCATTCCATGCTTTTGGAATCAGATCTGCAGTGAACCAGGATTCACTGAAGTATTCTGATTATGATCAACCACTTTTGTTTTGTCTTTTGTTTGCTTTTGCATGTAAATAGTTCTTAGCTTCTTTTTATCTTCGTTTTGCTTAGTAGTTTAGTTAAGTTTCACTAGCCTAGTAGAGAGGATTTGTTAATCGAAATATTGTGTTAATTCAGATAAACAGCATTACATAGTGATGTTCTCTGGATGTTCATTTTATTTCTGTTATTAAATTCTTGAACTCGAAAAGAAGTTGTCACTCCTTTATTCTATGTGTGCACAGGTTTTGCTGTTAAAAGATCGCTAGTGCTCGAATTCATCCCTTTCAACCATTTTCTTGATATCAGCTTAAGAGCTGATCATCACCAGACAATACTTAACAGAGGGTTATTTAATAAACTTCAAATAACAGATGGGATATCGATGTTTGTATTATCCAGTCCACTCATTACGACTAAAATAAAGCCGAAGCTTTTTAAAGTTAGCGCCGAATGTCCGCAAGCATAAATGCTATTAGCTTCCGGATAACTTCCGCTCTTCCCAGATGCACGACTATGATTCGTTTCAAACATAACGTTTGTTTCGCTTCGCTCCACCATCGTTCAATAGTGCTATGAGCGTTATTGCCAGTAATTTCCCTCTGGGATTATCAAAGTATATCTGATTCTGATTCTGATTGCCGCATTAATATGGATTATTAATGTCGATATAAAGGTGTTTTGTATGACTTTAGATTAGCCAATCTTAGCGACCGATCGCTATAGCGACCCCTAAACTCCCGGTGGTGTAATTGCATTAATAAATCTAGAAGTTTACTGATGTTTCCTGAGTTGATTGAAATATAGTGTAAATGTAGTGTCTCTGAATGTTCATTTTATTTCTGTTGATACATTTTTGAACTTAAAGAGAAGTTGTCACTTCTTATTCTATATGTGTGCAGAGTTTGCTGTTAAAAGAACGCCAGTGCTCGAACCATCCCTTTCAACTATTGTTCTAGAGCTGATATTCACTGGACAATACCTAACAGAGTTATTTATTAAACATTAAATGACTTTAAAACAGTGTGTAATTGCACAACATATACATTTTGAGGACATCTCTAGCAGATTATATAATATATAATATTATAATATATTTATAATCTTAGTCCAGGGAAGGTAGACAACCTTTCATTTATTAGTTTCGTTGAATATTTCATTGCATCTCAGAAAGACATGAGTAGTCTTTCTGAGACGTACTCCTTTTCATATTTCAGTAATGTTTCAGTTTTTCTCATGTAGGTTACTATATTCATTCTGCATTTTCACAGGAACTACAATACGTCTAGTCTAATATAGTTGGGTTTACCACGGAGTTAAAACAAAGCAAAATGTTTTGTCAGATACATACTTTTGTGTTCTTGTACTTTTTCAGAAGTGTTTAGAAGGAGGAATATACATTTGATCTTCCTTACAGATAAAAGCATCTTTTAATGGCCAAAGAGGTGTTGCTCATTTGTGATGGCTCACAAAGGGATTATATGTCAGGTTTATCGGTTTATTGTGAAGTAAATTAGTATGCTGTAAAGCAGTGGCAGCTGGTGAAAAAAAATCTTGGTGGGGCTGGCCAATAGATTTCCCTGCCTAACCCAGTACATGCATTTAAATTAAAAGTCGGAAAATTACTGCGATACCACAATAAGGATTTAATTAATAAAAAAACATTGGTCACAAAGGATTATTTTGGTGGTTTTGTCTTATTAATCCTTTTCACAGACTCATGCCAGAGGGTTTGCATACATTGTACATGTACGTATATTATTACGAAACGAACGTTTACGTCTTGACTTAAATATATATATCCTAATTTTTTATTTATATAATGATTTAAGTAGAACAACGACTAGTGCAAAATTAAGTTGTATTTACCAGAGATGAAGTGTAGACTGCAAGTGTAGCGAAAACAGTACTTTTTTTGCTGACCACCGTGACCCGGATGTAGGGCGGATGTAGCTCATGACGTCACGCGTGAAGTGCACCTATCACTGTGCAGCTAGGGCTACGACTCCAGGAGCCCCAAAGCCATTCATTTTGGCGATGCTGATTGGCCAAATATTTATAAATCTGCCCTAGCAACAGTATACGATTGGTTATTTCGCTACACTTGTGGGGCTCCTTGAGCGGCAGCCCCACAAGCGTAGAAGAAGAGAAATGATACGTTCTGTTGGTGGAAATGCACTGTTAAATGAGAGTCAATTGGTAGATTCAATTAGTAGAGGTGTTTTAATAATTCTTATTACATGTAGCCACGTACTATTAAGTAAAAACTAATAATACTTTTAAAATCTATATATATTTTGACTTTTCCCCTCCACATCTAGGGAGGGCAGCGCCCGAGCGCCCCCTATGGGCCAGCCGCCACTGCTGTAAAGTTTTATTTCACCAGACCTGGTTAACACAAGGGTTAAACACAAAGGATAGTTCTGGTGGGAGAGTAACAAACTAAGACTAAGTTTGTGTTCCCCTTTATCTGTTCTTCCTTGCAAGAATCAATAAATGCTACTTGAAAGATCATAAATTTTTGTTAAACAAGATTAATACTTTTTCTAAAAACACTATAAAAAATATTATGGCTGTTTCAAGCCCAAAATGGAGTTTAGTTAATCCTTTAAGCCCAGAGAGTTTTAGGAGAAATTTCCGCCTGAAAGTACATCTGATACAAATGAAGTACAGCTCAAAAGTTATAAGGTGTAAATGTACATTTTAGTATTTGTGTGACACTAAGGCAATAAAGATTATTTTTCAAGGGGAACCACTATTACAAATTTCACTATGTCTGATTTATAGGTGATTAACAGAAAAAAGTTAGTGTCGCCTAAGTATTTTTCAAAATAAACACTGCAAAACTACAGGAAAACACTTTTGAAAATAGAGGAGGAAGTCTCCAACTTTGTATATCTACATTTTTACTATAACTGCAGCAAATCTGGACTGAATCAGCTGAAGCATAGTTGTTTCACAAAGGTTTTAGTGGACAGTGTGACAGGCGGACCTCTGATTTTGAGTTTATCCATCCATCCAACCATCCATCCATTCTCTTCCGCTTATCCGGGTTCGAGGTGCGGGGGTAGCATCTTCAGTAGGGAGGCCCAGACGTCCCTCTGCCTAGTCACTTGGGCCAGCTCCTCCAGGGGAATCCCAAGGCGTTCCCAGGCAAGCTGAGAGACATAGTCCCTCCAGCGTGTCCTGGGTCTTCTTCTGGGTCTCCTCCTGGTGGGACGTGCCCGGAACACCTCACCAGGGAGGCGTCCAGGAGGCATCCTGACCAGATGCCCGAGCCACCTCAACTGGCTCCTCTTGACGTGGAGGAGCAGTGGCTCTATTCTGAGTCCTCCCCGGATGACTGAGCTCCTCACCCTATCTCTAAGGGAGAGCCCAGACACACTACGGAGAAAACTCATTCCGGCCACTTGTATCCGGAATGTCGTTCTTTTGGTCGTTACCCAAAGCTCATGACAATAGATGAGAGTAGGAACGTAGATCGACCGGTAAATCGAGAGCTTTGCCTTTTGGCTCAGCTCCCTATTCACCACAATGGACCGGTACAGCTGTACATCCACCCCTGGGGCCCTGCCACCCAGGAGCTTTTTAAACACCTCTGTGACCTCAGCACCAGAGATGGGAGAACACGATCCAAAGTCCCTGGGCTCTGCTTCCTCAATGGAAGACGTGTTGGTGGGATTGAGGAGGTCTTTGAAGTATTCCACCCACAGACACACGACGTCCCAAGTCGAGGTCAGCAGCACACCACCCACACTATAAACAGTGTTGGTACTGCACTGCTTCCCCCTCCTGAGATGCCGGATAGTGGACCAGAATGTCCTCAAAGCCGTACAGAAGTCTTTCTCCATGGTCTCTCCAAACTCTTCCCATGCCCGAGTTTTTGCCTCAGCGACCAGCCGAGCCACCTGCGGCTTGGACTGCCGGTACACATCAGCTGCTTCCGGAGTCCCACAGGCCAAAAATGCCCAATAGGACTCCTTCTTCAGCTTGACAGCTTCCCTCACCGTTGGTGTCCTTCGGCGTGTTCGAGGGTTGCTGCCGCGACATACACCGGCAACCTTGCGGCCGCAACTCCGACTAGCCATCTCAACAATAGAGGCAGGAAACATGGTCCACTCAGACTCAATGTCCCCCACCTCCCTCGGAACGTGTTCAGAGCTCTCCCGGAGGTGGGAGTTATAGCTCCGTCTCACGGGGGATTCTGCCAGACGTTCCCAGCAGACTCTCATCAATACGTTTGGGCCTACCAGGTCTGACCGGGTTCCTCCCCCACCATCGGAGCCAGCTCACCACCAGGTGGTGGTCTGTGGAGAACTCCGCCCCTCTCTTCACCAGAGTGTCCAAGACTTTCGGCCGCAGGTCAGATGAAACAACAACAAAGTCGATCATTGATCTACGGCCTAGGGTGTCCTGGTGCCAAGGGCACATATGGACACCCTTATGCCTGAACATGGTGTTCGTTATGAACAATCCATGACGAGCACAGAAGTCCAACAACAGAACACCACTCGAGTTCAGATCAGGTGGGCCGCTCACTGTCATTGCCCATGTGAGCGTTGAAGTCCCCCAGCAGAACAAGGGAGTCCCCAGGAGGGGCACTCTCCAGTACCCCTTCTAAGGACTCCAAAAAGGGTGGGTAATCTGAACTGCTGTTTGGCGCATAAGCACAAACAAGAGTCAGAACCCGCCCCCCCCACATGTATGCGGAGGGAGGCCACCCTCTCGTTCACCGAGGTAAACCCCAACGTACAGGCACCAAGATGAGGGGCAACAAGTATGCCCACTCCTGCTTGACGCCTCTCACTAGGGGCAACTCCAGAGTGGAAGAATGTCCAGCCCTTCTCGAGGAGATAGGTTCCAGAGCCAGAGCCATGCGTCGAGGTAAGTCCGACTATCTCTAGCTGGAACTTCTCAACCTCGCGCACTAGCTCAGGCTCCTTCCCCACCAGCGAGGTGACATTGCACGTCCCAAAAGCCAGCTTCTGCAGCTGCAGAAAGCTACATTGTTAATTGGTCACAGCTGCAGCTTGTGAGAAAGTGTCAGCGTACCATTGCCAGTGTTAGATATATTTTCATTTGTTGTGCTACACTCCTGCATCACCTGAGAGAACTACCAGAGATCTGGCAATCCAACGGGGCCGGATTCGTATAACTGGAAGGAGTTCTTGTACCCATTTAATTAATACACCCCACTGTTAGTAAATTACCTTTTATAGTTTTAATCTGCTTAGGTTTAGTATGAGGTGCCATTACTACTAAACCTAACCCCAACAGGAGAATTTGTTAATAATTTTTTCATTAAATGCTTGCAACATTTTGAGTGTTAAAAGTAAGTATTGGTTCAACTGATAAAGTGGGATTGATCATTGGAACATTTGTACTGTGTGGATTAGATGTATGCATTTAGTTAGACACTTAAGACTCATATGGGATTCACATGATGAAACATCCTTCTATAGATATCATACGAGGAGACCCCCCATTAAGGGGTGTATCTAAATTTTGAAAAACACATGTTGCTTTGAGATTTGAGGCTCTTCATTTTGGGGGCATTGCCTGTGTTTCTGAAATGCCTGTGTTATTTCAGAAACCTTATTTTATTACAATATATATTTTTAAATGTCCCTGCTACTTTGCATTGTGAACTGGTTCTTTGAGTGCCTGCTGTTCTTTGTGAGCTGTGAGCCAACTTGGCCTCATTTCCAAATCCTCATAACAAAGTTTGGTTCCTTATCACATATATTCACACTGAACTGTGATATTACTGTATCCTTACTGGTTATTGATTTCAGTTTTATTCTTATCCATTACTTTTGATTATTTTTCCATAGTTTATTAGACTCCCTTTCTTTTCATTTTATTTAGTAGTTTCTTGACTGAAATATTATAACTGGAAGTTAAATAATTATGAAAATAAATTCAGGAATTTGGAGAGAAGTTGTTTTTTTTATTTATGTGTGTAGGGCAGCTGTTTGAGAACAGTGTGTAAATTCACTCCTTTATCTATTTTTCTATAATACCACACATGACCAATCAGGTGATCATTAAAAAATAACTGAGAGACTGCAATTGGCTGTTATTACCTGATAATCAGGTGGTGCACCGACTTGGTAATTTTGATCCGATATGATTTGTTCAATTTTGAGGGTGTAGTTGCCATAGACAGTTTATCAAACAGTCCCAAACACTGATTTCAAGCCACAGTACACTGTGAAGCATAGCAACTAAGGCATCATGCTGGGTGTTTGTAACACATCAAAAATACTGTTTCTGAAGCAACACCTGGAAATGAAGAGGAAGTGTAGAATGTGGGCCAGAACACCCTTTTGCAAGTGTCAAAAGTTGTTTGAATCCACGAAACACACATATCAAGCAACTAAATGTTGATCTAGTGATTCACAGGGAAGGTATCTCTCGGAGCCTATTTTGTTTATACAGTAAATGTTTGAGTTTTTGGAGAAAATGTACACACATCTAGTCTAAGAAAAGCCTAATTTTGGTCTTTGCTTATTTCTTCACATTCTATAGAGTGATACAAATTTGATATATTTTTCTTTATGTTGCAATTTAGACAAAAAGGAAATGGCTAGTGTTCCTGATACATGTGCGTGTGTACAAATAAAAAGTAAAAATTAAATTTTTTATGTGTACAAATAAAAAGTATAGAAAGGATTTAAACACAGTGTTGTTAATTAAACTCAACTACATAAAACATCTGAGTCTCTTAATCCAACACAGAACCTCCTACGTAAGTGAAGGTAAGAAAAAAATAATACAAGTACTTACTTTACAGGTTCCCATGACTCTCTTTCAAAGCCTCTGTGAATGGACTGAGCAATAGATGACTCCATCAGATCAACATATCGTACCACTAGAGGGGCGTACAGATCCTGCAGATGTTTATGGAACTTCCCATTGCACAAGGTATCTACATGATTGAACAAGAGCAGAAAATAACATGTAAAAGTGTTACAAAATAGAATAGAAAGAGTTTATAAGTCTTGGAGCCTGAAACATTGGAACCTGAAACATTTATTTTTTTCCGTTTCTTCGTGAGCCCTACTTTATACACTGCTTGTTTTCTTTTAGTGTACGAGTCACAGAGGACAGTCAAGGTTTTCAGTCATTAGCAAACAGGCTTAAATTGGAGGCAACTGGACTTTGGCTCAGTTCTTTCTGAAAATGTTTCAACACCTAT
Source organism: Fundulus diaphanus (assembly GCA_037039145.1). Lineage (NCBI taxonomy): Eukaryota > Metazoa > Chordata > Actinopteri > Cyprinodontiformes > Fundulidae > Fundulus > Fundulus diaphanus. Next base: position 61,234,586 of record CM073126.1, on the reverse strand, counting down.
CCAGGAGTCTTTGTCAATTCTGGTGGCTTGCACATGGAGTGCCCGTTTGCTGTTGCAATGACCTGGATAAATAGGAATTCACATATGCATGTTTTTAGTCATCTGTTTTAGATTGTGGATGTGCGCAGTAAAATATCATGTTCCCATTTACGTCATACCGCATAACTATAAAAGGATGAATGTTACACCATATTGTCAGGATGCTGTGAAATGAAGACGATTGAAATCTGGAATAAATAATCCCCCTGCTGGTCTCTAAGAGAAGGTGCTGTGTCTCGTCTTTGTCTCTTTTTTAAACGTTCAATGCTCTCCTGGATAAATGGTGCTGTCGGCAGGATTCAAACCTGCGCAGGGAAACCCCATTGGATTTCGAATCCAATGCCTTAACCACTCGGCCACGACAGATAGTGAGAAAAGGTGATGTTATTATTTGTTTCTGTAAAAACTCTGCTTTGAACTCCCTACAGGTCACATATTCTGCAGCTGTTATTTTCTCTGTCCTGTTCTCTCTGTTGTTTTTAAATTGTGCTAGCATAGTTTGTTGTTTTGTTTTGATTTACACATTCAGGTGAGCAATCTTGGAAAGTATTTAAGTTTTGGGAGTTCAATTCGGAGACACAAAAGATCGTGTTGCAGGTTAACTTAATGGTGCAATTAAGTAATTAAATAATACACAGAATGATGTAATGTTATCAGTAAATTCTTACAATTTAAATTCAGTAATAATTAACGAGACTCTGGCCCCATGGACATTTCAAGGATACCATCACGAGACTAATGAAGACTGTGCATTGGGAAATCATTGTGATATACAATACTGGTTAGTCTTTCCTGTCTTCTCAGGAAAATCCGGGGACGTTGGTGGCGCAGGGACCCTCTTTGTGTGCTGGACTGATGGACTTAGAGGCATGGTGTTTGTATTTGGGGGCCCTGCGCCAGGACTGTGAGAAGGCAGTGCAATTTAATCAAAGGACATGAATCCTGACCAGCGACATACCGTGTCAGCGACATGAGGACAAGAACTTTGCTACACTACGAAGCTGCCAAACCCTCCTAATGTTATAAATTCTGATTTTATCTCTGCTATGCTCAATCTGTTGTGTTGACTTATGGTAAGGTGTATTATGGGGATAATTTTCTATTGGTTGTTTTATGCTTGTTTTTCCTTCTTTTCTGATCTTTTTTTTAAGACTTTGATGCCCCTTTTTACGAAATTGTGAATACCATGGCTGGGTTTCTGATCCATGCTGGTTGGTCAGGTGGTCAGCTGGCGGACACCCGTGGGGGAAGGGTCCATGCAGCAGTTTTTTACCCTAAATGAATGCATAAACACCAGCAACAGGGATTTTTTTCGGTTGAATATGGTCAGAAGACTGGTCGATCGGAAAACAATGGATGTTTTGTATATTTGTATATAGTTGAGTGTGTATTGTCATTTTGTTCTGCATTTATGAAAGTGTCATGTTTTTTAGCGCTTTAGCCCACATGCAGAAAGTATTAGGGAGACCAGCACTCAGTTTTAAGAGTCTTTATTAAAGGAACAGAGCAAATACAAGGAGCAATGACTGGATGCCGGGATCGAGGCCTGAACGTCGGGGCGGGGTTGACTGTAAAGGAAGGAGACCAAATGAGAAGATGACGAGAACAACGAATTGTGGAATAATGTGCGGCTTACCCTTAGTCAGTGAGTGTCGCCTGGGGAGGTTATGGTCAAGGTACTACTGTCTACTCTGATGTGTGGGTGGTGATTGGAGGGCGGCAGATGGAGTCTGGCGAGGAACCCGAGGCAACTACCGCAGGCTGAAGAGACAGATGGAGTGACCAGAGGGCTGAGCAGGCGAGCGTCCGTGGGTATCCGGGTGGGGGCCTCACCCCAGCTGAGTATTTGTCAACAAGTTTGAGGAGGAGAGCCAGCGCGAAAAACTGAGCAAAGGAATCCACAGATCACTCTTCACAAAATCTCTGGAACAGGTATGTGCATCCAAGCACGCAAAACTGTAGCAAAACAGGAAAAAACAGAAGTAAGTCCAATGTAGCGAGAAAACCAGAACAGACTCACAAATAGGTATCCAGGACTTGGTCGGCCTTGTCGTACCACGACTGGTTAAGGCTCCGGCGTCTTCCATCTGTCACAGCTCTGCTTAAGAAGGCCGCAGATTCTGCTCCCGATGATACGCAGGTGTGGGGCACGCCCCCACAATCACCAACACCACCTGTGATAAAGACTTAGAACCAGAGCAGTCAGACAGCACCCTGACAGAAAGTATGTTACTCAAGTTTTTTCTGTTTGGTAATCAAAACAAGTATTTTTACCCTTTTTATATTCTTCTATTATTCCATATTTACATTATTCCATTTTTTCTTATAGTTTCCATGTGTAATTTTTCTTTTGATATGTTTAACCTTAAGTGAGAAAGGGGGGATGTGTGGATGTATCGCTAAGTTTGAATCCTGTTTGTATTAATAACTGAAAACCCTGTCCAAAGAATGATTAGTTCTGCAATGTTTTAGTGTATCACAACAGAGGTAAAAGAAGGCCAAAGGAACTTTCGCTGAACTACTCTTGGCTCCCACTCTGTTCCTGTTTTTCCAAACATCTGTCAGCATTGAGATTAATCGAGGGGTTTGTTATTAGAATGTTTAGATAAGAGTTCCCAGAAATGGGAACACACTTACCAAATGTCATACACACACACACCACAGTTTTACACACACATTCAGCTTTAAAAGAGGGAGCCCACACACACACACGTACCCTTCCAACTAGGAAGGAAGGACTCTTGATCTGGAGTGGCCCATGTGCACAGTAAGATTTCATGTTCCCATTTACGTCATACCGCATAACTATAAAAGGATGAAAGTTACCCCATATTGTCGGGATGCTGTGAAATGAAGACGAGTGAAGTCTGGAATAAATAATCCCCCTGCTGGTCTCTAAAAGAAGGCGCTGTGTCTCGTCTCGTCTTTGTCTCTTTTTTTAAGGTTCAAACCTCTCCTACAAGATCTGCCAGATAAAAGAAGCAAGCTTGTTTTTTGCCATACAACTAACCTTTTGTACAAACTCACTGCTGTTGTATGGAGGAGACTATTACCTGAATGCTCTCACTTTTGCATTGCAAGATAAATCTAACAAAAAACATGTATAATAATCAGACGTGTCAGTTACTCAGGTAGAAGCAGGGTCCGAAATTAACACTCGCCAAATGCGAGTAAATTTCCCGTTTGGCGAGTGAATTTCAGAGGGCTAGCTGCCACATGGCGAGTAAATCTAAATTTTTAATTAATTAAAAATAAAATAAAAATAACAAAGCCCATCTGGGCAGCGGATGATCCGTTCACAGAGCTCAGTCTAGACCTGCCTTCTGCGGAGCTGGTTCAGCTTCTTTCACATCTTATTTCTGGGGAGAGCGGCTCCCAGATAAAGCCTTCATTTAAAACCACTCATGGCTGCACGCTGGATCAGAAAACAGATCTGCTAACCAGATACAGTCTAAAACGCCCATTAGTCTGTTTATAAGTTTTGTTTTTATTAATTCTGCATTTAACTACGTGCGCTCCGAGGGAAGGGAGGAGAGAGGCGCTGTTACAGCGCTGAGGCACTGTAACTGCGCCTCTCTCCTCCCTTCCCTCGAAGCCAGGTGCCTTTGTCAGCGACCAGCCTTCAAAACGTGAATCACTGCGTTTAATGTCCTTCGACTCGTACCAAAATGTCCCAATTAAAATCAATAGGAGAGTCATTAGCTATGTTTAATGCTGTTTTGTATTTAAAGGAGAAGTCCGGTCAAAATCAGAATTCAAACTGCTGAAAGTACTTTAAATATAAAACTATTACATACTGTGCAAAAAATTATACGTTTTTTTAATTAAGAATAATTCTCATTTAATCATGTTTATGTGGAGGAATCCATCTTGGTCAAGAATAGTACTGTCACCTCCCATTTTTTGACGTCACTCGGCGGACCCGCTGTTGAGCAAGTTTCAACGCTCTGTTTGTCAAGGCGCACTATTTTCCAAGATGGCGACTGATGCTCTGTACGAAGCAGAGAGTGATGAAGTATTTAGTGACAGTGATGAGAGTTCCGTGGAGTCATCATCATCTGATGCGATATGGATGTTTTAGAAGAGTTTCTTGACAGAAACCGGACTTTTGACGGAATCCAGCGTACCTATTTCCATTGCAAACTCAGTCGGGTCCTACAGTATATATATATACACGCGCGTGTGTGAGTGTGTGTGTGTGTGTGCGCGCGCGTTCCGCGCAGCACGGCTTTGCCGGCGCTGCAGCGGAGCGCGCGCACACACACACACAGCGGAGGAGAGATCGCGCTGAAGTGACTTAAGTTATATATTTGCCCCCTAGCAAATAGGGCAGGTGGTCAATATTGTATAAATAATAAAATATAAAAGCATTCCAGCACATGCTGGGCGGAGCACGGCTTTGCCGGCGCTGCAGCAGAGCGCACGCACACACACACACAGCGGAGGAGAGATCGCGCTGAAGTGACTTAAGTTATATATTTGCCCCCTAGTAAATAGGGCAGGTGGTCATTATTGTATAAATAATAAAATATAAAAGCATTCCAGCACATGCTGGGCGGAGCACGGCTTTGCCGGCGCTGCAGCAGAGTGCACGCACACACACACACACACACACACACACACACACACACACACACACACACACACACACTTATTGTATAAGTATTAAAATATAAAAGCATTCCAGCACATGCTGGGGCGGAGGGATACCATGTGGTATCCCTCCGCCCCTCTGGTCGGTAACCATCCCCGCAAATTCTAAATTAAAAATTGAAAATTTAAAAATAACTTACTGAAAATCCTCGCCCTCATGTCATGTTCAAAACATTCTTCTTCGAGATGGTCACTGCATATGACGTGTTTTCTCTCTGGCCAGAAGTTAGATGGCAAATCCGCTCTTCAAGTTGGCAATCCAGCGCCGAGCCCGGTGGCTCATGAATCGGGAAGTTGAAATAAGCTATATTTTTTCCCCTTTTACCAGTTGTGTTGGAACATCCGATGGCCATGCACGTGGGCATTGTTGCTTCAGCAATAGCTCTTGGGAATGTCAGCGGTGAAGTCCTCTGGAAATCCGAAATAATTATTGATGATCGCAGCTGCGTAGAACGGCTCCTATTGACTTTGCATGGAAAGCGGAGAGAAATGCTGTCGCCGCTTCCGCTTTTCTACGTCGCAGGATGTGATGTCAAACGCCCCTTACTGCCCAAATATGGGCAGTAATGTCAGCCCCCATACACAGTGATTCAGACGACAATTTATGTTTTTATTTTCTTATTGATTAAAGATAAGTTCATTAAATAACCACAAACGTATTAGTTTTAGTTATAGCTAATGATACCCTGATTTTTCCTTGTTGACCGGACTTCCCCTTTAACGACACAGAGCCAATGGTGCTTCGGTGGGCTGCTGCCTTGTGCTTGAATTCAGGTGCGCAAGGGTAAGGAATCAGGGGCTTCAGCTCAGACCCATTATTCATTCTCTTCCTTCTAAAGGAGCCCTTTACAGTCTTCATTTATGCATTTTCCCCACTGTTTATCCCTCGCGCGCAGCGCACGAGGGTAAAATCCAGCAGATGGATGAGCGTAAAGACGCAGCGTGAACCCCTGCGTGTTTTAAATGTTGCAGCTGAGAGAAAAATGTTGAACCGTAAAGGCTTGATGAAACTCTGCCTCATTCACCAATGAGACCAACACGGATAGAATAATGATAATCTGTAGTGTTTTTATTGCCTGGATGTAAATGTGATAATTCTTATTGTTTCTTTTATAATCAACTACAATATTTTCTTATTAAAGTCAGGAAACAAAGATTTCTCTTCCAGGGTCCAGACAGCCACGCCCCCAACCACTCCCCCCGAAAATTAACATAATCTCACTCTTAATTTTTGATAAAAATTGAGGTCTGGTCAGGATTAATATTTTGGCCGGTAAAAAATACGCCTGGCCGGTTGATTTTTACATCTACCGGCCAACTTGGCCGGTGAATCAGGAAGTTAATTTCGGACACTGGGTAGAAGTATAGATACCATGGTTTAAAAATACTTATATGGCAGTTCAACTCAAACATTTTACTCAAGTAAAAGTAGAAAACCATTGGTTTCAAAACTACTTAACTTATAAACGTAAAATTCATTTAAGAAAAATAGGCCATTAGGCAAAAAGAAACACCTTTATCTATTTAAAATATCTCATCCAAAGTGCTTGTACATAGAATTTCATAAAAAATGAACTTAAGAAAAATGAAATAAGGGTAAGCAGTGGCAGCAAAAAAGGTTTTAACCTTGTTTTAAACAAGCAAAGGGTGGGAGCAGTCTTAGTGTTCAAGAAGCTTATTCTGGAGTATATTAAGGGGTAGATAGATCTTGGAATGGTGAGTAGGTTTGATTATTTCTTAAAAGTCTTAATGGTTTATAATATTAAAGAACATCCAAAGGCTCTGACCAGTAAATCCTTTGTAGACCATTAATACAATTTTAAACTCTACTCTCTGAGCAAAAGGTAGCCATTGCAAGGACCTCATAAATGGAATAATATGATGATCGTACTTTCCTTTTTTGTGAGGACACTAGCAGCAGTATTTTTAAACAGTTGTAGTAGTGTTATTGATTAAGACTACAACAAAGTCCTGTAAAAACAGTGTTAGAATAGTCTTGTTGAGACATCTAATTCTGGCAATATTTTTAGGTGATAATGTGCTGTCTTTATGATACATTTAATGTAATTTTTCAGTTCAGGAATACACGATTGTACTGGACTGTGGTCACCTGGTAAAAGACTGCTATACAGTCAGTGTTGCCAACTCCTCAGTAAGGAAAGTAGCTATTGGCTGTGCTAAAAGTAGTTAGAAGTTGCTGAATGACGTCATCGCCTAATTTGCATAATCTGCCACATGATGTGATGTGCATGTTATTGACGCTGTGGGAGAAATAACATTGTTAGAGAGAGACAAAAAGTGAGTAAAAACACTCAGAATATATAGATCTACTTTTTTCTGTCCATTAATGTTTATTTATTTTTATTTTATTTTATTTTTTTAATTAATGTTTTATTACAATACTAACCCTCCTCCTTTACCCGGGCTTGGGACCAGCAAAATGAACCATAGAGAGACACTATGTCGGAGTTACAATTTTTTTTAATGTTTTTTTTCAACTTTTTATTTTACTGTTTCTTTTTTCCCTTGTGGTCCACTAAGGAGCCTAGAAATCACGGTAAAACATGAACATGTGGCTGTGTGAATCAAATGCCGTTATTTATTTAAGATAAAACATTTCAAATTCAGTTATTTATTTTAGACCAAATAACATTTTACATTTACATCCCGCTCGCTCCCGCCCTGAATGTAAACCAGGGCTGGGCGGCATGCATGATCAACCTTTGCCGTCAATCCTAGCACATGTGCGCTTCATTTGCAGTCTGGATGCTGAGGGTAAACATGCTGCGGCTCTGACTGCAGCGCTGAGAGGGACTCCTGCGGGAGCGGGAAAACGGGGTTGGGACGGGGGAGGCGCCCCACGGCAGCACCTGCCGCTGGAGGACAAGAGTATGAACGATACGTGCTTTCACGTTAGAGTCTCCAGTGACACCAGAAAAGTCGGTAGATTTGTCGCTAGTCGCTTTTTTGAAAAAGAGTCGCTGGAGGGGTCTGAAAAGTCGCTAAATATAGCTACAAAGTCGCTGAGTTGGCAACACTGTATACAGTTGTGTGTGATCAGCATAATTGTGATCTATCCTATATCCTATAGTTCTAGATAATCTGAGCAAGCAGTAGCATGTATATATTGAAGAGGAGAGGAATAAGGATGGAACCTTGTTGAAATCCACAAAAGATTTTATTCCACTTAGATTGGTCATTACTATGGACACGATACTATACTATGAACAAGATAGTAAAATGTCATGATCAACCTTGTCGAACTTCAATCAGTATTTAGTCAGTCTTTAAAAACTCTCAGGGCAGCTTCATTACTTTGATGTTTATGAAAACCTGACTGATAAACATCAAAACTACTACTCAAGTCCAAAAACCCAATGGAAGACGGCATGTTGCATCGCCAAATTTGAATTACAGTAGCTGAAAACGGGCAAACTTGTAAGCCTTACACGTTTTACCTGTATATGAAGATGGGCTGTTGGTGGAGCAGGAGTATAAAATAAGTAAAGATCACAGTAGATCATTCTAGAATCCCAGTGAGAGGGAAGAGAAATTAACCAAGAAAAGAAAATTAAGTTAGAACCGGGAGAAAACGAGTCTATATTGCCGTAGCTGTTACTAGGTGGATACAATTCATGAAGGAGCAGGGCTTCAAAAAAGATACAGAGGTTGCAGGCTTTCTTCTAGACAGGTAATTTAATTCAATAAAACAGTGAAGTCTATTTTGGCGTTGTGTTAGAAACAGTGAAGTGTTGTCCAGCAACTACTCTATCCTCCTGGCAGAGATGGCTAGTTTGCTCGTCTTCGTCTCACTCTCCCTCTCACTTCATCAGATGATCTTTGATTCTGCAGGTCACCAAAAACTATTTCAGACAGGTATTAGCAGTCGCTTGTTACCAAATACACGAAGGACATACTTGTTGACATTGTCACATTTATGCGGCTTCTGTAGTAGTTATTATGCGCTTAATGGTGAGGTTGTTTGTAATTCATTTAGTGCACCACTAGATGGGTGTATATCTGATACACTGCGGCTTTAAGAATAAACTGGTTGGTAGAGTATATAGGCAATGGGAAGAGGATGTTATATGAAGCATGGTATTATCTAGATCATTTTGAGTCACTGGATGAAATAGTTTAATCTTAATTAAATTATTACTTGGTGGAAACAGAAGAAAACTACTATATAAAAGGCAGCAAATTTATCACATCCCTCAGAAGATAAAAATTCAAAACACAATAGTTATTAGCGTACTTTGAGATAATATTAGAGAAACAGCTCTCTTGCATTTCCCAATTGATAGTAAAATGTTTGAAGCTTGTCTTTATAGATATCAAAGTGAGCTTGAAAATTACTTTTACACCATAGGCATTCACTTTTTTTCAACTTTTCTAAGTGATATGAAGTTTCTCGAGGGAGTTATTTATTTATTTTTCTTATGGTGGGAGACCTGCGATAGGCTGGCGACCTGTCCAGGGTGTACCCCGCCTCTCACCCATTAGCCCAGCTAGATATAGGCACCAGCACCACTCGCGACCCCACAAGGGATAGACGTGTTAAGAAAATGGATGGATGGATGTGGGAGCAATGATGTCAACATCAATTTAAATTTTAGAATTGAAATGATCCATTAAATGAATTTATCCACTTAATTATGAAGAGAAGTCCAGGTATCTGGAAGAGTTGGGGACAAACCTGAATAAACTGGTTAGTGGTGGTTTCTTTGATGTACTTTTTTGAGATTACATTACTATGATTATTTCTTTGGACAGGGAGACAGCACTCAGAAAAGATCATTGAATGTTTAGATAATTTAAGACTCTAATTCTAGAAATAATTATTCTTTTACTAATCATTCAGTTCAATCCAATTTTATTTATATAGCAATTATTCACAACACGTCATCTCAAGGCACTTTACAAAGTCAAATTCAATCAAATCATACAGACAGACTGGTCAAAAAGTTTCCTATCTAAGGAAACCCAGCAGATTGTATCGAGTCTTGAAAAGCAGGATTCACTCATCCTGAAAGAGCATGGAGTCACAGTGGACAGTTGTCTGTTTTGCCGATGGCTTAGAGCAATCCCTCATACTGAGCATGCATGAAGCAATAGTGGAGAGGATAACTCCCCTTTAACAAAACCTCAAGCAAAACTAGGCTCGGTGTGAAGGGCCATCTGCCCTGACTGACTGGGGTAAGAGAAGACAGAGCAGATACACAAAAAAGCACAGAAGCACACACTGATCAACAAATCTTTTCTATGTTAGAGGGTAATGGTAGATGATCTGCCCCCCTGGATGGTATCATAGCTAATAGAACGCCAGACCAGATGTACCTAATATGAAGAGAAAAGGACAGAGCGAACATATACTTAAAAGTTGAAATAACAAATAATGCAAAATTGGAGAACAGTAGAACTCAGCAGAGTGAGAGAAATCGATAACCTAAGCCATTCTAACTATAAGCTTTGTCAAAAAAGGAAAGTTTTAAGCCTAGTCGTAAAAGTAGACAGGGTGTCTGCCTCACGGACTAAATTTGGGAGTTGGTTCCACAGAAGAGGAGACTTATAACTAAAAGATCTGCCTCCCAGCCTACTTTTGGTGACTTTAGGAACTTAAAGGGGAGTTTTCCTCTCCACTGTCGCTTCATGCATGCTCAGTATGCGGGATTGCTTTAAAGCCATCGACAATGCAGACGACTGTCCTCTGTGGCTCTACGCTTTTTCAGGACAAGTGAATGCTGCATGTCAAGAATCGATGCAATCTGCTGGATTTCCCTAGATAGGAAACTTTTTCAGAAATATTTATGGATGTTATGATTGAATTTGACTTTGTAAAGTGCCTTCAGATGACATGTGTTGTAAATTGGCGCTATATGAATAATATTGAATAGAACTGAATAAAGTCATCCAGGTTTTGATGTCATCAATACATGCCTGTAGCCTAAGTAATTGATTGGATTCGTTAGGAGTGGATATGGATAAACATAGCTGAGTGTCATCAGCATAACAGTCAAAATTAATCCCATGCTGTCTGATAATTTTACCAATTGGAATCATATACAGTAAAGAGAATTGGCCCAAGGACTGAACCCTGTTGTAATCCACAAATGAACATGAAGTTTGAAGAAGATTTATAATTAACATGAATAAACTGGGAGGACAGAGTAGTTGCTGAACTCATGATGTTCAAATTGTGTCCACAATTATCTGTGGATTGTATTACATGTTGGCTCCGTCCATAATTATCCCAAATCTGACATACTTCTTTTTTAACTCTTCGATCCCACGGGTTATCAGTATCGAAGTTTAAATCACCAACAATAAAAACAGAATCAAAAACAACAAAAATGACAGTAGTTCAATCAAATCGCTGAATAAGCTTGAATTAGGGACAAAAGCTTACTCCTCCTGCACCACAAGAGTCTATAGTGGACCCCTTTCCCCCAAATATAGTCATATTTTTAAAGGCCATTTTGAATGTAATGTTTTATTAAGATGAACATTTTGGATAGGCAGCCTGTTTGATGAACCATTTTAACACAAAGCAAATATATTAAAAAACTATAGATGTGCACTACTGAGGAGTAAGATGGGTTTCATGGAGCAGAAGGTATGATGACTTGTATAAGTATTGTAATGGTGCAGAAAGTCAAACTTCACTGGGATGTTATCAATTAGATTTCTTAGAATTTAATCCAAGCTTAGCTGCAGGAATCTATGAGGGCAACAGATGTAAGTAAACAAAACTAGACAAAACGTGTGCATTGACGGCAGGCTTTGTAACAATTACCCTCATAGGACTATGAGGGTATATAGACTAGGTTGTCTATATACAATAGATAGTGGTGTCTCTCCTGGATTACCAACCTCCTCACTGGTGCTTGGTTGACATATCTTGCTAACTTTCTGTATACTCTCTGCTACAACTTCATACTAAGTTACAGCTACTATGTTCTTTTTTATTCTTCTTTTTAAGTTTTATTCTGTAAGGTTGGCAAACAATTTGGTGTAGTACTGCATCCAAACACAATCAAATTTACTCTGTCCGTGTGGTACTATTTCTCTGGATAGTTTTGTTTTCTTAACAATAATAAGCCGGAACAAACACAACCTGAACTAAAGTAAAATTAACAAGGCTATTTTCGAAAGTAGAATGTACTGATAATTGCATCAAAATGTAATTAGAAGTAAAAAGTCGACTAGAAAATAATTGCTTCAATAACGAAAATTTCTATTTAAGCAAAGTAACGAAGTATTACTTCATTACCTGACCCTTCTGGTAGTAATTAAAGAGCTATGGCATAAGGAAGTAATACAGAATAACAACAATGGTTGATTTCTTTAAATTCCATTACTACATATAAACCATTTCCCTTTACCAGTCTTACCAAACAAAAGATCAGAGTCTTAGAGTGTTTCTAAATCTAACACATCAAAAACATTTCCCCCGGTCGCAGCTGACTCCCAACTGGTAAAAAGGCAACACTGACAAAGACCACAGGAGATAAAATGGAGGCTAGTGTGTGGTAATGTGATGCCTCACGGCTCCATGCAGCATGTCTGCTTTTTCTCTCCTCCTCTCTCTTTGTTTTTCTCTCTCCCTCTGAGCATGTGTTTGTGTGTTGGCATTTGAGTCAAGGTCGATGATACACAGTAGGTGCAATGTTTGTTGTGCTCCCTGATTGCCAGACTTCAAATTAGCCACTTGAGCGGCTGCTGTCCACTTTGATGTTTTGTGTCCAGGAGCATGCTTGCAGGGTTCGCCGTAGAGAAGCTACCGCTGCTTTAGACCTCATTAACTTTTCAAATGGCAGCCTGAGTTTGGCACCTGTCTAATACTGTGGCTATTTACTACTACATAAATGCACTGCTGTGGGGCAACAAAGCAGATGACCTTCTGTGGTAAAGATGTGCCTGCAATAATACATTTTACTAATGTATCTTGTTGCTCTGTCTGGGCAGTTGGAGTTTCTGCTGGGATGTATGCTGTTGGCGTATTTACGTCAAAGTTCTCTGAGATCTTGGCTGTGCAAATAAACACCAATAATGAATGCTGTGTTTTAAGGCTGTATAACAACCCACCTTACCATTGTTCCGGTTTTATTAGTTGCCAGTTTTGATCATATCAGATTAAATTTAGACCTTTATCAAATTTATTCTAGGAGTCCTACCATATTTTGAGACAAGTGAGATTGAATTTATAGTAACTTAAAGTTTCATTCTCAATATTAACTTTTAACACAAACTTGGATTATATCCATCATGTGGCTCCCAGAGAAATTAATCGATATAGAAATAAATTGACAAGACGTGATTTATATTTCTGGGGAGATAGAAAGACAATTCTCCATCATCAAACTCACCATTAGGGCCCCATTTCTGAAAAAATTAATGACCTACCCTGAGTAGACAGCAGATACCCTAAGTAGATCACTCTTTCATACTCAGCATATTTGGTTTCAGAACAGGTGTTCTTGATCAAGTAAGTTAACTCAGTGTCCATTCAACCTTGAGTTAAGCATGGGCACAAGCATGTAAGAATCCCTCATCAATGGAGCACAGATAACAATGCCTTTGCCATGGTGAATGGCAACGGCATGGAATAAAAACCTTTGTCAAACCTTTGTTTCTTGTAATTATCATGATTATGGCTTACAGATGATGAAAATCCAAAATTTGGTACCTCAGAACATTATACTACTGTGAAAAAGTTCACTATTTAAAACTCATGATCTCACATCCTAATCAGCTAATTAACTCAAAACACTAAATAGTCTCTCATTCTTGGTCATTAGACTACACAATCATAAGGGAAACTGTTGACTTAACAGATGTCCAGAAGGTACTCGATCAGTGAGAAAAAGTTATTGCTGAAGAAGCTGGATGTTCATAGACTTCTGTGTCCAAGGATATTAACAGAAAATTGAGTGGAAGAAAGAAGTGTGACCTGCTGACAACCCAGGGTCCAGACCAGGAAGCAGAGCCGTAGTTTAACACACCTCTCTGCAGCTTCTGTACTGTTACCCACCCATTACCCTATTGAGAAAGTGTCTTTCCCATGGCCAAAACTGAAAAGATAAAAGACGGATCTAAAAGGAACAAATCATAAAACCCAAATAAAAATGAATACGACTCAACTTGAACCAAAAATAAAGCAATTAAATGTGGTCTATTAAATATAAGGTCTCTCCCTCCAAAGACTTTGTTAGTTAATCAATTTATTTCTGATAATCAGATTGATTTATTTTGTCTCACAGAAACCTGTGTTATGCTATATTACCGCCATGAGGAATAATTGATGTCAGATTGAATTCTGAACAGTGGAAGAGGTGACAAAGGAACTCCACTCCTGCTGCAAACATAAGGAGACACAGGCAGAAAGGACGGCCCTTTTCCCAGCAGGGGTTCCCTCTTGTTATAAAAGTTTTCCCCCAACAGACAAAAACTCTCTTCTCTTCACACTCTTCCAGACCCTCAGACGACCAGCACTCCTCTCCTAGGGCTCCCAAGGAGAGGGGGGTCTCCTTCCTCAGCAGCCATGTGACTGAAGGCCCAAAAAGCCACATGCTCCCCAGAACAGCCGTTCTGTGGAACTCACCTCTCTGGACCTTCCTTACTGCTGAGACAAAGGAGAAGGCCTGAACAATGAGGCCCTGGCCGGGCCTGACCGACGCACATCCAGCACCTGGGGGACATGTCCGGAACCCCAGACGGAGCTGGAAAGCCGACAAAGGGCCCGCTTTCGAATGTGAGGAGAATCTGCTTAAATCGGACTCCATACAGGTCAGAGAACGTGGCAGAGACCAGGCCTCCCACCCCGACCACATGCTGCTGCAGAGCTAAACGCTAGCCTGCCAAGACAAACCAACAACGTTCCAACGGTCCACTTTTACTGCCTTCCTCGGATGACCAAAATGGACTGGACTCACATGAGGCACCAACAGGTTTGGGCAGCGAGCTGAGGGATAAGTTAAATGGTTCATTTGGAAATGTTTTGTAAATCGTTGTGCACATGGTGCCTTTAAACAAAGGGCTAACTAAATAGCTCATTGCTAGCATTCGGTACCATGTCATTGTCAAGTGTGTTTTTATGGTTATAACAAAGGTTATCGCCACAAGCGTTACATACATTGATGGGACATTAATGTTTACGTTATCCAGCCCACTCATTATGACTAAAATAAAACTGAAGCTTTTATTTGTTAGCGCCGAATGTCCACTAGCCAAAATGCTATTAGCTTCTGTTGGCTCCCGATTTCCGGACATTCAAAAGGTGCTTGTTTTAGAGCATAAAGCTTAATCGTTCGGCTCCGCCGTAGGCCGGTAGAGCTATGAGCCTTATTCCTGCATTAATATCGAATATTAATGTCGGTTTAAAAGCAAATTTGATAATTTTAGAGTTTAACCAGTTTAACAAGCGACCGATTGCTACAGCGACCCCTAGCACCCGGAGGTAGAATCGCATAAACAATGGCAAGCGATTCTGAAGTAAATGATTTTACAGGACAAACTGGTCCTCAGAATGTTATTTTCTCAAAATAACTTGGGCTTTGCATTGTGAATGGATTGAAACACATGTCAATGTTGTTTAAATTAGTCAAGCTAATTTAACCTCAATTCACATTCTTTAAGTTAAACTTTGGTTCTTTAATTTAAACAAAATATTATTTCATCAAATACTGTTTTGTTTAACTCAGGATTCGCATTGTGAATGGATTGAAATACATGCCAAATGTTTTTTCACTCCATTCCATGCTTTTTGGAATCAGATCTGCAGTGAACAAGGATTCACTGAATTATTCTGATTATGATCAACCACTTTTGTTTGTCTTTTGCTTGTTTTTGCATGTAAATAGTTCCTGAGCTTAGCTTCTTTTTATCTTCATTTTGCTTAGTAGTTTAGTTAATTTTCACTAGCCTAGTAGAGAGGATTTGTTAATAGAAATATTGTGTTCATTCAGATAAACAGCATTACATAGTGATGTTCTCTGGATGGTCATTTTATTTCTGTTATTAAATTGTTGAACTTGAAAAGAAGTTGTCACTCCTTTATTCTATGTGTGTGCAGGGTTTGCTGTTAAAAGATCGCTAGTGCTAGAATTTATCCCTTTCAACCATTGTCTTGATATCAGCTTAAGAGCTGATTATCACCAGACAATACTTAACAGACAGAGGGTTATTTAATAAATATTAAATAACTTTAAACAGTGTATAATTGCACAACACCTGGCTTCAAGAGGACTACGTTAGGATAAATGAGTCAACTCCCTCCAATTATTCAAATTTCCACATTCCCATCTTTCAGTCTGATTTATTAATTAGTCCCAGGCCAATCGATATCTACTGTTCTTTTGAACATTTAATCCTCAGATTCCCTCATCCAAACAGCAAAGCAATAAAACCTCTTCTGTTTGTTGTTTTGTATCGTCCACCAGGCCCTTACACTCAGTTTTTGGATCAGTTGTCAGACTTCTTATCTGATTTGGTGTTAAACACTGACAAGGTTATTATAGTGGGGGATTTTAACATTCATGTTGACACAGAATGTGATAATCTTAGTGTAGCCTTTAACAAACTATGCATTTGTTGATGTAGACTGACAAAGTCATGGCGTACTCATCGATGTCGATCTTGTCCTCATAAGTTGCTGCAGCTTTGAACATGTTCCAGTCAGAGCACTCAAAACAGTCCTGGAGCGCCTCCATTGCTCCCTCAGTCCACACCCTCACCTGCCTCACTGTAGGTTTAGCTCTGATCAGCAGGGGCCTGTATGCAGGGAATAGCATCACAGAAAGATGATCTGAAGGGCCGAGATGGGGGCGGGGGCCTGCCTTGAATGCGCCTTTAATATTTGTGTAAACCAAGTCTAGAGTGTTCTCTCCCCGAGTAGCAAAATCAACGTGTTGGTAGAAATGAGGGAGAACAGTTTTCATATTTGCCTGGTTAAAATCCCCAGCAATGATGAAAACCGCCTCTGTGTGTGCAGATTGCAGCTCAGAGATAGTCCGATACAGAACACTCATAGCCTCTTTTGTGTTAGCGCTCGGAGGAACATAGACCGCTGTGATGACAACAACAGTAAACTCTCTAGGCAGATAAAATGGTCTGCAGCTAACAGTTAGCATCTCGATGTCCGGAGAGTAAAAGCTTTTGACCAATCTAGGATTTTTACACCAGGTGTTGATGTAAACGCAGAGTCCGCCTCCTCTGTCGGTTTGTTTCTGTCGGCGCGGACAGTAGCTAGCGCCTCCAGGCTAATGGCGTTGTCCGGGATTGATGAGGTAAGCCATGTCTCGGTCAGGATCAGAGCGCAGTAGTCTCTAAACCCCCTCCTTGCAAAGAGCTCGAGTTGTAAATGGTCTATTTTGTTGTCCAGTGAGCCGACGTTGGAGAGCAGGATGGATGGTAGCGGAGGTCTATGGGGGTTAGCCTTTAGCTTAGCTGCTAAGCCCCCGCGGCAGCTGCGTTTCTTCGGCCGGCTACACCGCTTCCACGTCGCTCTCCACCGGCGTGAGCTGCTCGTCAAGTCCGCCGCCTCACAGGCCCCCGGGGCTGATATCCGTAGTAGTCCGGAGCCGCGTAAGCAATTGAGCGTAGTAATGGTTACAAGTCCAAAATCACTGCATGACCGTAACTCCAGCAGGCGCTGGCGATCAAGCACTGATCGGCTGGGTAGATGAGAGGTTCCTAGCGAGTTCGGCGGCATTTTATATGAAAAAGGTCTGAAAGTTGGTCGGAGCTGTACGCTAGCCACTGCCTCGGATGCGCCGCTGGAACCGGAAGGGGCAAGGGGCATGGGCATTTTGCTAACATTTTAAATTCTTTGTGTGAAGCCATTTGTGAACCAGATACAACGTCAGAATCATCTTAGCAGGACTAAGGAGAAAATAAACTGGACTGTTGCTTAATGATCCAAAGTTCTGTTTTCAAATGAAAGAAATTCTTCATTTCATTTGGAAATCAAGGTCCCAGCATCTGGAGGAAGAGTAGCGATGCATAGAACCCAAATTCCTACAAGTCCACTGTGATGTTTCCACAGTCAGTGATGGTTTGGGGTGCCATGTCATCTGCTGGTGTCGTTCCACTGTGTTTTATGAAGTCCACAGTCAATGCAGCCATCTTCCAGGAAATTCTACAGACTTCACGCGTCCATCTGATGACAAGCTGCCAGCTGAATAAAATAATTAATGAAAGTTTATTTCAAACAATAACTTTGAACAAAAAAGACAAAAACACAAGAGAGATAAACAGTTTGAAATGATTGCTCATTGATCCAAAGAGATTATCAGCTAACTCCCTTGACCAAAACTCTATAGAAAATCCATGGGCTGTTGTCAAGAGAAAGAGAGACTACAAGGATCTCATTTGAAAAACATTGTGTAGAATCTATATAAGAAGTGTACTATTATGGCATAAAATGGCCGATCGGACTATGGTTCCTTGCATGATCGTAAGCAACTACAGAGGTTCCTGGGGTTTGCTAACTTTTACCACAGTTTTGTCCGCAATTATAGTCAGGTTGCCACCCCTCTTCATGCCTTAACTTCGTCCAAGGTTAGATTTGTTTGGAGTAGTCAAGCAGAGGAGGCTTTTACCAAGCTCAAGACCCTGTTAACCACTGCTCCAGTTCTCTAGTCCCCTGATCCAGAGAAACAATTCATTGTGTAGGTTGATGCCTCTAGCACTGGGGTAGTTGCTGTCCTGAGCCAGAGGGCCTCAGATGGTCGAATTCACCCTTGTGCCTTTTTTTCTAGGACATTTTCCCAGGCCGAGCGCAACTATGATGTGGGGGATCAGGAACTCTTGCCGGTTAAATTAGCCCTTGAAGAATGGAGGCACTGGTTGGAGGGGTCCAAGGAACCATTTCTTGTTTGGACTGACCACAAGAATCTGGAGTACTTGAAGTCTGCTAAGCTTCTTAACTCCAGGCAAGTCAGATGGGCTCTGTTCTTTGGGCGATTTCATTTTGTTCTTTTTTTCAGACCCAGGACGAGAAACATGAAACCAGATGCCTTATCCAGAATTCACAAACCCTCTGAGTTGGTGACCAGTGGTGCTGAGGAGTTCATTCTCCCAGAGTCCTTCCGGTTATCCATTACCATGTTGGAGCTGGAGGGAGAGGTCAGGGACTACATCAGGGGCTTCCCGGTTCCTACTTTGTGCCCCCCGGATCGACTGTTTGTCCCCGGTTGTCTGGTTCCCAAGGTACTTGACATGTGCCATAACTCCCATCTTTTCTGTCATCCTGGAATCAGCAAAACACTACAAGTGATCCATTCTCAGTTCTGGTGGCCGTCCCTGACAAAGGATGTCAAGGAATGCATTGCTGCCTGTCAAAAATGTTGCCAAGCTAAGCCCGCCTGCCCTCGGGGTTTCTGCGGCCCCTTCCGATCCCCTCACGTCCCTGGTTTCATATCGCTATGGACTTTGTCACAGGTCTGCCCCCCTCAAATGGTTTCATGGTCCTGTTGACTGTCATCGACAGGTTCTCCAAGATGGTTCATCTTGTACACTTAGACAAACTTTATTGTCATTTTTATGAACAGAGTGCATGCAAACCGAAATTTCGTTGAATACATCTTACAATAATGTAATGAGATTGCAATTGAAATAAAATAACATTACAATATAGAGTGCAGCAGTGATAAGAATGTAACAGTGGAGGAGAAAAACAGTTTTTAAAAAAGTGTGCAGACTGTTCAACCATGTTTATTGTGCAAAGATAATGGTGCAAAAAAAGACATTAATTTGAAAAGTTCCATGTTAGAAAGGTCTGGCGTTAACAGTCAAAAGCTCAATGTCCGGAGAGCAGTAGCTGACAACAGATCTAGCATTTTTACACCAGTTGTTGTTTATGTAAACACACAGCCCACCCCCTCGGGATTTACCGCTTAGTCCGCTGTTTCTGTTGGCGCGGAGCGCAACAGTTTCTAAAGTCTCTCTTTGAAGAGAGTTCAAGTTGTAGGTGATCTATTTTGTTGTCCAGTGAGCGGACGTTGGAGACCAAGATGGATGGAAGCGGCGGTTTGTAGGGGTCAGGTTTTAGCTTAGCTGTTAGCCCACCTCGACAGCCGAGCTTCCGCTGCCGGTCACACCGCCTATGCTTGCTCCTCCTCCGGCATGTGTTGCTCAGCGAGTCCGCTGCGTTGTGAGCCTCTGGGACTTGTGCCCGAAGCACTCTGAAGCTACATAAACAATCTAGAGTAGTTGTAGTTACAAGTCCAAAAACACTTGACCGTAACTCCAGCAGGCGCTGGTGGTCATATACTAACTGGATGGATAAATTGATCTACTGGATCGATGTATAGTTTGTAGCGTGCTAGGCGGCATCCATCCATCCATCCATTTTCTGACCCGCTTAATCCTTCATGGGGTCGCAGGGGTTGCTGGTGCCTATCTCCAGCGTTCACTGGGCGAGAGGCGGGGTACACCCTGGACAGGTCGGCTAGGCGGCATATTTTGTAGAAATGCTTGCAGGTTGTTGAGAGCCGTAGCAGGCGCAGCCGCTCAGCGCACCACCATTTAAGTACTAAATACTTAAATAAGTACCCCTCAAAAGATTGCCATCTGCTAAGGACATGGGGGAGGTCGTAGCTCATGAGGTCTTCCGTCTTCACGGACTCCCCACAGACATCGTCTCTGACAGAGGATCACAATTTGTTTCCCGTTTCTGGAAGGAGTTTTGCTCTATGCTGAGCATCTCTGTCAGTTTGTCTTCTGGTTACCATCCACAGACTGATGGGCAGATGGAGAGGGCCAACCAAGAGATTCAGACCAAACTTCAGATCATCTGTGAGTCTGACCCGACAAAATGGTTGCACAATTTACCATGGGTGGAGCATGCAATCAATGTTCCTCGTCCAGCACCACTCGTCTTTCCCCCTTTCCCCCATGTTGTTCATGGTTTTCAGCCACTGGTTTTCTTGGTTCAAGAAAGGGAGGCTAAAGTCCCCTCTGCCTACGCCACTGCCATTGAATGTCAATGTATCTGGAAAAAGGCCAGGAGGTCCATGATCAAGATATCAGAAGTTCAATCCAGGGCTGTCAACCGCCATCGCATACCCGCTCCCAATTACCAGGTGGGCCAGAAGGTCTGGTTGTCCTCAAATAATCTTGGCCTATGGGTTGAGAGCTGTAAGTTGGCGTCTCGCTGTATTGGTCCTTTCCCCATTTCCAAGGTGATGAACCCGGTGGCTGTTCGTCTTCAGTTACCCCGGTCTATGCGGATTTCACCTACGTTTCATGTTTCCCGGGTCAATTAAGAAGTTTATTTTTGAGGACTCTGGTCCAAAGATTACAACTTCTGTCAGAATTTAAAAGCAGGAATGTAAAGTCACCCAGATTTTAATGTCATCAAGACATGCCTGTAGTCGAAGTAATTGATTGGATTCATCAGGATTTATGGACAAATACGGACTGAGTTTCATAAGCACAACACTGGAAATGGATACCATGCTGTCTGATAATTTTACCAATTGGAAGCATTTATATTGTAAAGAGAACTGGTTCAAGGAATGAACCCTGTAGTACTCCCCAAGTGACCCTAGAGTATGAAGAAGGTTTATTCTTAATATGAACAAACTGGAATCTGTTAGACAGATAAGATTTAAACCAGCCTAATGCTTCATCCCTACAGTACAAGTCTTGCTAGGAGAATATTGTGATCAACTGTATCCAATGCATCACTGAGATCTAACAGGACAAGTACAGACACAAGTCCATTATCTGAGGCCATGAGAATTTCATTAGTGACCTTCACCAAAGCTGTTTCGGTGCTTTTATGAGCTATGAAGCCTGACTGAAACTCTTCAAATAGGTAATTACTTTGTAAATGTTCACATACTTGATTATCAACTACCTTCTCAAGAATTTTACATAGGAAAAGAAAACAACATAAGTCTGTAATTTATTTACATTTACATTTTATTCTTATGTAAAGGTTTATTAACAGCTACTTTAAAAGCCTGGGTCACATATATATTTACAAAGGATAGATTAATCATGTCTAAAATGGAGGCATTAATCACAGGGAATACTTTCTTGAATAACTTGGTTGGGATTGGGTCTAACATACAAGTTGAAAGTTAAGATGAAGCTTAAATTTTAGATAACCCAAAAAGCTCTACTGCATCTAAAAGGTTCAAACACAGATCAGGTTTTAAAGATTTCTCCAATGCTGCCTAAAATCTGTTGGGCTCTTTTTGTAATTAAGATAATTTGTATTGCCATATTGCCAGACAGGACACGAAAAAATAAATAAATAAACAGTTCAAACACCAATCAGATTTTAAAGATTCCTCCAACGCTGCCTCACTTATTGAGGATGAGGTAATCATGTTAAGGAGGATGCCAATGATTTTATTTTTAATAGAATCAATTTTATTTATGAAGAATCCCATGAAGTCATTACTGCTGAGGGCTAAGTGAATAGGTGGATCAACAAAGCTATGACTCTGGGGATTATTTTTATTCTCTATTAATGATGAAAAATATGCTGCTCTAATCCTGCAAAGGTTCTTTTTATACAACAGTAGGCTGTTCCAGATTAGGTAGGATTCCTCTAGATGTGTAGATCACCAATTTCCTAACATTGTGCTTCAAAGAACGCAGCTCCAAATTATACCAGGGAGCCAGCTTCCTGTGAATGATCACCTTCTTTCTCAAGGGGGCTATAGCCCCGTTTACACTACCCTTGTTAAACCGATCCAGGCCGAGACCAGTCCGAGCTTAGACCAGTTAACCAGGCCGAGCCTCGTTTCTGACGACCGTTTACACACAACGCTATCTCGGTTCTTTGGTTGCTCCTCGCCTCCTAGTGGCCATCTGCGGTACTACCGCTCTCTGGGGTTGAAGGCGGGACCGAGCAAATAGGGGGTTTTCACTGACGTCACTGGCCAACTTCCGGTCCGCCATATTGGGTGGTACACTTCCTTATCTCTAGTTGTTCTACACGTATTTTCGTATCGAGAATGGATAAGTACGCCAGCACGCTAGAGCGACCAGATAAGGACGTCTATCTGAGGAAATGTTCCGTGATCGACCATATGGACCCCTATGCCCTCCACGGTGCCTTGTTTAGCCGTAATCCTGATGATTGGCCAAATGTAGAGCACGGCGACATAGTGCATTACCTGGTGTTCGGTGAAAACCCTCTGCACACTCTCGAGGAAATGAGAGCTTACAAGGGTCTAGAGGCTCACAACCAGTTCACATCTGGTTGGGTACGAGATGTCGAAGTTATGTACATCAAGGAAATCGCCATCATACGTGGACGGGTGAGTTTTAATAAGATCGTAAAAATGTAAACAATCCGACGCAAATGCGGCGCATGCTTCTGCGGTGGCTGACGGCCAGCGGTGCGCGAAGGCGCTTGGCTGCAGGGCTGATCGACGCCGCTCGCGGCTTTAATTATTTAATCAGAACAATGACCAGTGCAAAATTAAGTTGCATTTACCGTATTTACGCCGGCAAAAGCCTACCGACGTAACCCGGAAGTAGCGCGGACGTCACTGTCCATATCGGACGTCTTCGGCTACCTTGTTTGTGGTGTGAGCGCCTATACTTCAGAACAGTTCTGAAGCTACAAGTCCTTGGAGTCTCATGTGCAGTTTACGAATGGATGGGTTCAGGAGCGGCAGATCTTAAAGCCAGCAAACAGTGGGAACACAGTAACTCGTACAAAGGTAAGCTGCGCTCAGACGGGCTCTGGCACATGCTAAGTTAGTAGCTGCTAACCGTTAGTGCTAACAACCACTCACGCATGTAATGTACTTTTAACTAACTGCTATGTGTTTCAAACGTTTAGAACACACTCTCATTGACATCGGGATACTGTGGAAAGTTATGTTAGGTCGTCTTACAGCCGCGATCCAAGCGAGCCGACGACTCTTTATCTATAACAGTTGTTCTCCGTGGTTGCGCCTCCAGGCAGGAAAGCGGTGGAAAATTAACCCGTTTCTATGTTTTTCCCATGGCGATCATGTGTTGCGCTGTTACAGCCCACAATACAGCAACGGTTTACATGTTTTAAATACTTAACAGTTAATTACCTGTGACAAAGTGAGCACCGCAGACTCTGGCGTATTCCAGCTTAACACCGTCCAAATCGGACCTGGATATCCGTGTCAGCCATAGGTGACGGCGTTGTTCAGAGAGCTGCTTTGTTTTTTCACACTGATTCACTATTACGGCTGGTAGGTGATAGAAAGAGCGTTGATCTCCACCTCCACGGGCCGTGCAACCAACCATTAAACACGTTTTCACCATTGTTCACTTCCAATACTGCCTAAGGCGGGTCAACGGTGCGAAACGACTACCACCCAATATGGCGGACGCGCAGAGTAGTCACGTGAGCGTGACGTCAGCTGAAAACCCCCTATAAAAACGGCGGCGCCCGTAACATTCAGGAAGTTAAGCTTGGACAGACTTGGGTTTTGGGACGATAAGACACAAGAACGTCTAATACGGATTTACAGACGCAGGAAACAACGACAGACGCTGAGGTTCATCACACTGCTAAGCAGAATCATCTCTGGAAACCGTGTGGCACGGTAAGGAAGCTGGTATTTTTATGAATGTCTGAAATTTGTCTGAATGGAGTGTGAATCGGGACGTGCAGCCAGACACGGCGGAAAAACCGCGGACAGTCAGCTGACTGTAAGGGGATGACGCGGTCTCCTCATGCGCTCTTTATCAGATAAACGGGCCAGAAAAAAAACCAGGCCGAGACCTACTCAGGAACTGGTCTGCATTTAGCGCAGTCCGGTTATGTTTAGCGCGGTCCGGTTCAGTCTGCTGACCGTTTACACACAAGAGTTATCTCGGTTACCGAGCTCGGACTGGTCTCGGCGCGGTTAAAAAAGTGTAGTGTTAACGGGCCGTATGTTGTCTCGTGCAAAACACAATGAGGAAGTGATGCTGTTAACAAAACTGTCAATTTGTGAATGGGAAGAAACAACATCGCTGCATCTGCTGGGTATTTCTGTAATAATGAGGAAATTAAAAGGGGGACAGACTCTAAAGTTTGATACAGCATAAACAGATAAAGATCTACTATAATTAAACCTTCTTTTGGGGCTGGAGAACTCAGAGTGAGGTACCTTATATCTAATATACCACATTTAATCGTTTTAGTTTTTGGTTCAAGTTGAGTCGTATAGATTTTTATGATTGTTATGATTTGCTCCTTTTAGATGAGTTTATTATCTGTTTAGTTTTGGCTGTTGGAAAGACACCGTCTCGATGAGGTAATGGGTGGGTAACAGTACAGAAGCTGCAGAGAGGTGTGTTAAACTACTACTTTGCTTCCTGGTCTGGACCCTGGGTTGTCAGCATTTTGGAGAACTAATAGATCCAGCTAGATTCCTAGAAAGAGGAGCTGCACCATCCAAAGTGGGATGGATGCCGTCTCTCCACATAAGACCAGGTTTTCCCCAGAATGTTCGGCAGTTATCAATGTTTTCAACATTTAATTAAGTGAGGCTTAATTAAAAAAATTACCTAAAGGTTTCTTTATCCAAGTTTAATCGTTTTCTGTTTGCTATTGTTTTTGTTTTCCTTGGTTTATGTTGTTTTTATTCAGTAGGTAGTATGTCAAGTAGCATTAGTAGTAACTATTTTAATTATGGTCATCTGTGGTTTTTATATCAATGATTGAATTGTCTCTAAGAGTACAAATCACCCCTTTTTGGTTAACACAAATATACATAAAAGACATTACTTTTCCTTTGTATGTGGTTAATGATTGATGATTCCAAGTACTTTAAGGTTATTGACATTTGATGGTGGCAAGTCAAGTTCAGTTTTACAACTGGCCAGACATCCATCTTTTATGGTAAATAAGGTTAATTTTTAATTAATATACCCAATTGCTAGTTACAATCATTAAAGGCTGGTAGTACATAATCACTGTCATTTGGAGAAATCTTTTTTTGTCACTTGATTAAAATACCATATTATCAATTATAATATCCAATTATAATTTCCAATTATAATTATTAATCTTCATTAGAACTGTATTTATGCCAAGAAAAGGAAAATGGTGTACACCAAAGCAAATTCTGATCGAAGGTGTCAAGTAACTAAGTAAAAAGTACTTTGTTTCTTACTAAAGTAGAAACAGAATTTCTATTTTAGTGGAGTATTTATTATTTAGCCTACTTTCATCTTCTACTCCTTACATTGTCATGCAATTATCTGTACTTTCTACTCCTTACATTTTAAAAATAGCCTCATTACTTCTATTTTATTTGAGCTTGTTTTCATTCTGGCCTGTCAATAAAAGACTAAAACAAAAACATATTTAGAAAAATAGTGTTACTGTCATGGTTTTTAGGTGTTTGGCCCACATGCAGAACACAGTCGGGAGACAACGAGCAGTTAAATATGTTTATTTAAGGCTCAAAGGTACACGAATGTTGTGCTCTCTGAGAGAGCAGCTGACAGTGATCGAGACGGAGGCATCAAAACACTGCGGGAGAAGAAATGGAACAGATTAATGAGGGCGACTGCGGGAAATAAACTGTGTGTAGCTCTGCTTGCCACCAGGTATGGGTAATCTATCCGGGGGGAGTGGAGTGGAAGAACAGATTCAGTGGAACTCTTACTCTTGGAGGAACTGGGTGACCGAGTGACAGTTGAGCTGGCAGGTGGAACAGAGGTGGGGAGCCCGAGCAGCACCACAGCAGGTAGCAAGGAACAGAGAGCAGCCGAAGGAACCAGGGTGAATCCAGGGAAGGGAAACTCTTGTCTGGCTTGGTAATACCAGGGGGGCTCGAGGGGTATGCCAGAACAAAATCTGAGCGGCGGGGATTCAGGAATATGTTTTCAGCGCTCGGAGAAGCGACCGGTGAGTAATCCAAGGCACAAAGCGAACTACGAAAAAAACAGGCGAAGGTTTTGTTTTTGTTTTTTGTGCGCATGCGCGAAAAGCAGCATGCTGCAGTTAGGGGACTGTCCTCTCCCCCTTCCTCTTCACCCTTTTCACCTCAGACTTCAACTATTGCACCTCCTGCCACCTTCAGAAGTTTTCTGATGACTCGGCCATAGTTGGCTGCATTGAAAAGGGTGATGAGAGTGAATAAAGGACTGTGGTGGACAACTTTGTCACTTGGAGTGAGCTGAACCATCTGCAGCTCAACGTGACAAAGACTAAGGAGCTAATAGTGGATCTGAGAAGGACAAAAACACCTGTGACCCCTGTTTCCATCCAGGGGGTCCCTGTTGACACTTTGTAGGAGTATAAGTACCTGGGAGTGTACTTTAACAATAAGCTGGACTGGACTAGAAACACTGAGGCGGTCTACAAAAAGGGCCAAAGCCGACTCTTTTTCCTGAGGAGGCTGAGATCCTTTAACATCTGTGGGACGATGCTGAGGATGTTTTATGAGTCTGTTGTTGCCAGTACCATCTTCTTTGCTGTTACATGCTGGGGCAGCGGGCTGAGGGTTGCTGACAACAACAGACTGAACAAACTGATCAGGAGGGCCGGTGATGTTGTGGGGGAGGAGCTGGACACTCTGACGACCGTGGCAGAGAGGAGGATGCTGTCCAGGCTCCAGTCCATCTTAGGCAATGTCTCACACCCTCTCCATGACACACTGGCCCAGCAGAGGAGCTCCTTCAGCAGAAGATTCCTCTTACCCAGATGCACCACAGAAAATCATTCCTGCCTGTGGTCATCAATCTTTACAACGCCTCCCTCAGTGATTCAGACACCCCCCCTCTGTAACTGACATTTATGCATTCTTTGCACCGTTCTTGAACAAGTCATCACTTTATTTGGATCTATAGTTATACATATGTATATATATATATATATATACATGTATATATATATTGACTTAAATATGTATATATTTATATTACTTTGTGTGGAATGTTGTAAATATATATAAATGTTTGTAGATCTGGAGCGTGTAACAAAAGTAATTTCCCTCTGGGATTATTAAAGTATGTCTGATTCTGATTCTGAGACAAGAGTTAGCACAGGGAACCAGCAACATAAGAAGCGTTGGGACAAGAAACTGTCGAGAGACAGTTGCCACTAAGTGTACCACAACGGTTTAACACTCCGGCGTCCTTCAGCTAACTGCAACCTGCTTTTAAGCTCCAAGCCGGAGCTGCCGAAACGAGCTGCAGGTGTGCACCACGCCCACCTGACAACTACAGTCACCTGTGAGGGAAAAAGAGAAGAGAACAGGCAGCGCAGACAGTGCCGCCTACAGAATCCTGACAATTACCTGAACAGATTGATTTTAATTGTGGTTGGAAGCAGTACGGTGGCAAGTTGTTTGCCAAATGCCCCAACAAAAACCTAACAAGAAGAACAAACGTAGTAGAAGAACATTGCATTTTTAGGATTATTTGTTATTTTCCTGCTATTATTGATCATTCCTTTTGACAACACTGTCTCTTCGCTCCAGAATCCTGCGAGGAGGGGGTCCAGTGAGATCTGCCTCCAGTCTTCGCTTCAGAGTCCTGCGAGGAGGGGGTCCAGTGACATCTGCCTCCAGTCTTCGCTCCAGAGTCCTAAAAGGAGGGGGTCCAGGGGGATCCGCCTCCAGTCAACTCTCCAGAGTACCTCGAAGAGGGGATCCAAGTGGATTGATCCACAATGTATGTTACTGAGATGATTGACGTGGACACTCAGGCTGGCCTGGCAGCTGTTGCTGAGGTCAGCAGAGAACTCACCCAACGACCTAAGCACCTAGGGCCCCATCGAAACGCTAAACACCCAGGGCCCCATGGTTATTATAAGGTCCATAGGTTACTGCAAGAGTTCCTTCATCCACACCTGCTGCTTGACAGACAACTTCCTGAGTTGCTGTGTAGCTTGTCGCTACCAGAGGTTCTGCTGGGGCTGCTTCAGAGGTTCCTGGTCTCCAAGTTTCTGGGTGTTCCTGACTCCAAGCCCAAGGTCCAGCCTGACGCAAAGCTCCAGGATATTTATTTAGATTAGTACCTAGCATTCTACAATATCATAGCTTTTTAAAGTGTACCAAAATTAGCGTGGATCCAATAATTAGTAAGATATAAATAGTTTAAAAATACTGCATTTCAAAGCTTCTTTTTCTTCTCTCTGAGCATAGAGAATGGCCAAAAATTACATTAAGGTACAAAAAAGCTGATTTTAAGTTAGTTTGATACATTGATACTTATGTAAGGTAATAAACTAATGTCTGCAGTCCTGAGGACTTGAGCTTAGCTTGTTTGTAGCATAGATGCTAACCTATTACACAGTGACTAACCTTTCAGGGGTTTGCCCTGAATTAGATGTTGTGGACCCAGCATCGTGTATTTTTTTTCTACAGAAGCTGCAGTTTGCTGCTCTTTTATTCCCTCTTTGTGTGAAGTTTTTGTAGCCAAAGGTTATTATGAACGGTGGGACAGAAACGTGTGATCACCATCGCCTCCATATCTGTATGGGTTGCACAGGTGTGCGCATGTGTCACGTAGCATTACGTCAGTGCTACGTGACTGTCTGATAGCCCCTCTGCTGTTTTTCTAACTCTGCTGTGTGCAGGTAAGAAAAGAAGCCGAGCAGCGATCAGTCAAGTTAGTAAAACAAAACACATTTAAAAATAAAAGATTGTTCACAAGTCTGAAATCGCGAGTCTCCGTCGAGTCTGAAGTCCTACAAATGCAAGTCTAAGTTGATTCTGAAGTTATTAAATATGCGACTTAAGTGCGACTCGAGAACGTGTCCCAAACTCGAGTCCCCATCTGCTAGGAGCAACCCGGCAGAACGAGCACTTCACTCTCAGATTGCTGATCAACTGGTGGTTCCTAGAGTCTTTAAAAGTAGAATGGGAGGCAGATCCTTATCAGGCTCCCCTATCAGAACTTATGTTTTCTTCCTGCTCTTGGTGAAGGAGGCTGCTTTTCTGTCTCCTCTTCTCTCCCTCCCCTGTATCTGCCCTGCTTCTGCTTCTATCAATCTTTTTGGAGCCTCGTTTTACATATCCTCCAAATTGTAAATTATGGATCTGGTGAGCTGGACTATCAAAGCAATTGATCAAATTTCCTTAATGGGAAGACTGGGTGAAGGAGAACCCTTGCGCGGGGCATTTGCAGCTGGACACACAGTGGACTCCTGGGAGGAGACTCATTTGTCTGTCTATTTTGTTGGTTGAAGATGTTGAAAATGCATACACAATTGGATTTTTTTTTTCAGGTATCACATTACACATGTCAGCTTACATAATAATATATATGATTTAGCAATGGCATCTAGGTGTTATTCGATTGTATCCGTTGCTTTATGTCTGTTGGTTGTGCTGTTCTTTTTGCATCTCTCTTTCCAGGTGATGGAGCAGACGGTTTTATCATTCTCTCCCTTTTATCTCTTCTTTCTTTCACCTCTACTCTTTTTTTTTCTCTCTCACTTCTTCTTCTTCCTTTACTCTCCCATTGTAATGTCCATATAATTTGAAAGTCTCCCTGCAGGAATCACAATAAAGCTATACAAGCATAAATCAAGTGGAGCACTATGGCGAAAGCTGTTCGCTCCACTTGTAAAAGCAAAATCTGTCAAGCTCTATCTGGCATTGAGACATCAATTCCTATTGCCACATTGCTAGACAGGACACTGGGAGAAAAAAAAAAAAAAAGTAGAATGGGAGGCAGATCCTTATCAGGCTCCCCTATCAGAACTTGTGTTTTCTTCCTGCTCTTGGTGAAGGCAGCTGCTTTTCTGTCTCCTCTTCTCTCCCTCCCCCGTATCTGCCCTGCTTCTGCTTCTATCAATCTTTTTGTCGCCTCGTTTTACATATCCTCCAAATTGTAAATTATGGATCTGGTGAGCTGGACTATCAAAGCAATTGATCAAATTTCCTTAATGGGAAGACTGGATGAAGGAGAACCCTTGCGCGGGGCATTTGCAGCTGGACACACAGTGGACTCCCGGGAGGAGACTAATGTGTCTGTCTATTTTGTTGGTTGAAGATGTTGAAAATGCATACACAATTGGATTTATGATAACAAGAGTTCTGCTTTTTGTTGCTGACAGTTACCTAGAATATCGAGAAATTCCGAAAATGTTGGGAGATGTTTCAGCCCATGTCAAGGCTACCTGAACTATGTTAGGGATATGTCATGCTAATAACATTCAGACCGAAATGCTGTGTAAGCAGAACTGCAGGCCAGCTGCGATTCCTGAACTTGCTAGCAGGATAGAATAGATCTTGAAGAAGTTGGAAGCTCGACTTTTGCAGAGTGACCATTTGAGAAGAATCAGTAAGACCATAAGGCAGACCGAAAAAAAAAAGAAAACAGTGCCTACTCGAAAACAATTGCTATTATCAGAATTTGGCATCCCCGCATTGGCCTTGAGAGGCCGACAATCTTAATTTTTCCTGAATGTTATATAAACAAGATGCTCTGTGACATCTGTAACCTGGAACAGCATGCTACTGAACTGCCTGATAACGTTCCATAACACACACACACACACACACGATTACACTAAAACACACAGGCACACACACCGTCTTCGCTGCGCTTTTCCTTTACTCTGCTTCTCTCTGTTTTAGCTGTAGTGCTAGAAAGGTCACATCAGCGACATTAAGTGGTAGCTTGAAGGACTTGTCTATGTATGAATAGAAACAATTAGGCTTTGAACTTTAGTGATGAAGCTTGCTCCTGTGAAATCACAGAAGTCTAATTAGCTTAATGTAATGTTTTTCTTTGATAAAATATGAAATTAATTAATTAAGCTTTAAAATGTTAGTGTTGAAGCTTGTTCCAGTGAAACAATTTAACAAAAGAGGTTATTCTAGATGTAGCATTAGAAAAGTTGAACAAAATTACTTTAGATAAAAAAACAAGGATTTACCTAGCTCATTTATTTTTATGAATAGAAACAAATAAGTATGTATGAAATAAGTCCAGTCAAATATTAATTTAGCTTATTCCTTTGTTAATGTAATGTTTTCTTTTCCTATGTAATATTACCTCTGCCATGTGTTTTCTGTTCATGTACACAACATGGAATCATCTTGTTACTGAAAAATTATGTGTAAATAAACTTGCCTTGGCCCTCCTGGGGAATCATTCCCAAGACTAGGCTTAAAACTTAATTTTTTTGATAAAGCTTATAGTTAGATTTGCTTAGGTTATCCTTAACTATCTCCATAGTTATAGTGCTATAGGCCTAGGCTGCTGGAGGATATCCCAATCTATTCTCCAACTTGCATTGTTTGCTGTTATTTCGACTTAACTTTTTGTTCTCTCTGTCTTTTTCTCTTCATAGTAGGTACACCTGGTACCCTTCATCCAGGGGTACAGATCATCCGCTATTACCATATAACATAGAAAGGATTCCTGGATCAATGTGTGCTTCTGTGCTTTTTATGTCTCTGCTCTGTCTTCTCTAACCCTCAGTTGGTCGAGGCAGATGACCGTTCCTAGTTCTGGACGTTTTCTTACCATTAAAGGGGAGTTTTCCTCTCCACTGTTGCTTCATGCATGCTCATTATGAGGGATTGCTGCAAAGCATTCGACAATGCAGACAACTGTCCAATTTGGATCAACGCTCTTTCATGAGGAGTGAATGCTGCTTTTCAAGACTTGATGCAATCTACTGGGTTTCCTTTGATAGGAAACTGTGATGAACAGAACCAGAGGACCCAGCATTCAGCCATACAAGACAGGTAGCATTTAAAGGCAGTTTATGGTAAACTCCTGCAGGTAGCAGGGAAATCGTCAACAGGCAGGAAATGGGTCAGAACCATGATGACAAAGGTAGGCAGGATGATTGATGGGATAAACCAGAGTCCTTAATCCGAGAGCAGGTCCAGAGTCAGAGCCAGGTGATTAGAAGTCCAAAAACAGTCCAAATCAGAATCGTCAGGGCACATATACAGGTCAGCAATCCAGACAGCACAATAATCAGGTCCGACGGACTCAGAGGGTCAGAAGACAGAAACAGGTCGGGATACAGATTACCAGGCAGACAGGATTCAGGATGCTGGATTAAACTCACCGGTGTCTTGTAATAATCTGGCACTAGTGACTGGTCTGAGGGCTGGTTATGTAGTGAGAGGTGCAGTTGGATCTGATGAAAGTTGATGAGAGACGGGGCAGAGCTGAACAGGTGTGTCAGATGGTAATCAGAC
This sequence comes from Fundulus diaphanus, assembly GCA_037039145.1. Taxonomy (NCBI): domain Eukaryota; kingdom Metazoa; phylum Chordata; class Actinopteri; order Cyprinodontiformes; family Fundulidae; genus Fundulus; species Fundulus diaphanus. The sequence goes on along the minus strand of CM073126.1, from coordinate 61,201,776 downwards.
CAGCACTAGTGCCGAGATCATGACAGAAATGTTTTAACTGAATGATTTGATGGAATTTGACAAGTGCCTTGCGATGACGTGTTGTGAATTGGCACTATATACATAAAATTGAATTGGATTAAATGCCGTGGTGTCAAAATAATAATGATAAGGATGAGTAAAAACCCCAGAAATACTTGGCGGGACATGGTGAATGACCTGCAGAGACCAAAGTAACACGGGTTACCATCAGTAATACACTAAAACGAGAGGGACTTAAAACCTGCAGTGCCAGGCATGTCCCCCTGCTTAAGACAGTACATGTCCAGGCCCATCTGCAGTTTACCAGAGAGCATATGGATGATCCAAAAGATGATTTGGAGAATATCGAGTACACCAAGTACACCATACCTACTGTGAAGTATGGTGGTGGAAACATCATGCTTTGGAGCTGTTTTTGTGCAAAGTGGACAGGACGACTGATCCCTGTTAAGGGAAGAATGAACGTGGCCATGGATTGTGAGATTTTAAGATAAAACCTCCTTCCATCAGTGAGAGCATTGAAGATGGAATGTGGCTGGGTCTTCTAGCATAACATTGATCCCAAACACACTGCCCCGGCAGAGGAGTGGCACCATAAAAAGCAGTTGAAGGTCCTGGAATGGCCTAACCAGTTTCTAGACCACAACCAGATAGAAAATTTGTGTAGGGAGTTTAAAGTCTGTGCTGTCCAGCGAAAGCCCCAAGACATAACTGATCTGCCGATTAGAGTGAGCGTGAAGGATCATACATATGAATCAGGTTGGATAGGTAATGAGGAGCAAGACCATGCAAACACTTAGAAACATATAAAAGAATGTTAAAATCAATTCGGAAATTAGCTGGAAGCCATTGTAGTGATACGAAAGCAGGAGTGATATGTCCTCATTTCTTTGTATCTGTTAAAACGTGTGCAGCAGTGTTTTGAACCTGTCACACTAGCTGCTGCACCGTGACCTTCACACCTGCGCATCACCATGATCAGCAGCTGCTGCCATATAAGGATGGATCCTCCCCTGCACGGCGTCAGATTGTTGTCTTACCTCAGTGGTAACACTTTCGGGCCATTTGTCTGTTTGAGCCAATTTTGACATATTTCTAACCTGCCTGTTTTCTCCCTTGTTCAGTTCCTCGGCCTGCCTGAACCTGCTTCCTCACCTGCCACCTTGGATTCCCCGGCTTCATGTTCCTGCTTATCTGACACTGATTACAAGGATTATCCTCACCTCTGACTGATGTTATGGATCTGGCCACTGCCTGCCCGATCAAAAGAACCACTAAATAAACTCAACCTAACCTTGCCAACTGCTCAGTCTCTGCGTCCATCCATGCCTGAAGTGTGACACAACCAGCTAAGGTTGATTAATTAAAGAGAGCAGTGATAGGAATGTGAGTTCCATCGATGCAGCCAGTTGTGCATGCAAAACCTAAAATATATGAATAGAAAATTAGTGCTTGAAATCACAACATTTGATGCTGAATAGATTAATAGTTTGATATCCCCACTAACCCCACTTTGTGAAATGGGGCCCTGATGACAGACATGTACCTTTAAAAAATAACTATGTATTTAAGAAAAGGACAGCTGTGTCAATTTTCTTCTCTTACCTGAATGGCTATGTTGGAAATTAATCAGGTTATTTGACAGTAATTCTAATGCTTTCACAACTTAACAATTTACGGATAAATTGATTTGCAATATTTCTTGTAAACCTAAATAGCCTAACCTGACTTTTTCTAACAAAATGTAATGTGGCTGGAAGACAGCCATTTTAACCCTCACTAATTTTCTCCCAAGGTTAATACAGGTTTTTCTTGCTTTCTAACCTACTAGGTATGTTGTGTTTCTGTACTATGTGTGTGTGTGTGTGTGTGTGTGTACTTGTACATCTATCATAGTGTGGACCAAAACTTAACAGTAGACCAACGTTGTGCGGACAATTGGCAGATTGAGGACATTTACCAAGGTGCAAATGCAACGCAAATTAGGCTAATGCTAAGGTTTGGGGCTATGGTGTGAATTGAGTTTAGGTAAGGGTTAGGTATGTACCTGTGACCTTAGGTTTAGGGTTAGTTACAGGGTTAGTGCACAGAAAGTAAAAGAAAATGAATGGAAGGCAATGCAAGGTCCACACAGTGATGTACATTCCAACATGTGTGTGTGTGTGTTTGGGGGGGAGGGGGGTGATGGTCAACACATATTTGTGGTTGCTGCAGGTCAGCGATTTCTTTAATGACCTGCATCCTCTTGCCTGCAGGGACACTGAGGAGCAGTCTGTGGTCCTGCTAAGGATACACTTCATTGTTCACTGTGGACTCAATCTAGAGGGTGTTAATCGTCCCTTGAGAATGTGTCTCCTTTTTTGTCAGTAGGGAGTCAAGGAGAAGGCAAAGTGCCATCTACTTATTTGGCTGAACTGAAAAGACTGCAAATAGCTTGTTATGCTTACTCTTTAGTGTCATGAAATTGGCCTCCTGATTTTTGTTCACATTTTCAGCAGTGTTAAAGTAGCAACTGAAGTGCATAGCAATGAACGTGGTTACACAAGGCAGCATAAAAAAGGAAATCACAGCGTGCTGGATAGAGTACGGAAACAGAAAAAGCAAACAGAAACAAAAGGATTGCTACTACTAAAGTTACCTTTCAAGAAATATGGGACCCAAAAACTCTTAGGCATTGTGTGTTAAATTTTAGTACATTCCACAAATACTCTTAATTATTAAATATGGATAGATTTATAATAAGAACTATAATAATAATAATAATAATAATAGGAGGAATAGATACTTTAATAGGTTCTAAAATTGTTTAAGTCCAAACTCAAGCCTATTAAACCACAGCAGCAATGTCACTTTCTTATTGAACAAAAACATTCTCAAGCCTTTTTTGGCAGGTGCCCCCCTATTCATTATCCAGGTCTCTTATTGCCCCGCATCAAAAGACATGTAGGCTACTTGCACTGATGATTATTATTAGGTCCATGCAGTGAAAGCGCTGCAAAGGCCTTTTGTGCCAGAGCAGCAAAAGCGCTGTGAAGGCCTATTGTAATCATATTGTTTATTATTATTTTTCTCCCTAATAAATAGTCTTTTTGGAGGCCTTAACATATTCAAAAACTCACCAAACTTCACCCAAAATTCTTTCTAGTAAAAATTTTTTATTTTAATGGAGTTAAAAATGGGCGTATGTCCCAGAGATTTGAAATGTGGCACATAGATAGATCTCCCCAAATCATGAAAAAAGTCTATTGGAGGTATGCCCTAAAGCCAACAGGAATTCGACCATTCTGGGACAAAGTGTCATTTTCATACATGACGAACTTTAACAAACTCCACCTAGGTTTATGAGCTATCGGCTTCAAATTTGTTCAGTATGCCCTTAAGGCATGGGAGATTGAAAATTATCAAAAAACTTTTTCCTTTTCTATGTTGAGTTGGCAGGAACAGGCCTCAAACTTGACCTTCTCGCCAGAAAATAAAAGATGCTGTCACTTTCACATAGAAATGCTAAACTGAACCAAACCTGATATTATTGATTTCTGTCAGGTGACCAACAATCTGATGTGTGCTGACATCATCAAAGGTACACCCCCTGGGAAAAGGAAGTCACTTTTTTTTGGTTGTAATAATCCCTCTTTAGCCCTATTAATCTCAACAATTTGAAACTGTGTCAGAAGGCAGATACCATGTTGGTCTGCCTTCCTTTTGAGCACAGACAGTTTTCCTTGGATGGCGTGGCCGTGACTATACACTTGGGTCCTATTTCCACATAGATCATAGGTTCTGCACGAAAATCAATATGATTGATCCTAGTCCAATCCCACACAGGAATCCAACCCAACATTTGGTGAGCGTGGTCTAATTCCTCCACAGCGCCCCCTAGCACCACTAAACAACTCAGCCCCAATCCATGAGTTATCCGAGGAACATGAAATTCGGTACACATATGTAACTTCTCAGGAACCTACCAAAAAATCTCTTGGAATGATTGTCCAAAACCCACAGGAAGTTGCCCATTCTGAATCAAAACCACCATTTTGTATATTTTAAACACATTGTACCTAAGTGAACTTCTACAGCTTTTGAGCTACAGACCACCCAATGGGGATTAAAAGTTATCAAAAGCTTTTTGCTGCATGAAAGCATGTGGGCATGGCCAAGCCTCAAAGTCTGATATCTTGCCATAAAAGACGAAACTGCAATAACTTCCACACAGTCACAGCAGCACCAAACATCCTGTCAGGCATCTCACATAATTACTTATTGCAAGCATTTGCTCATTTGCTGACAACACTTTAGCCCTGCACTACTTAAGATAGGAAGTTGCCAGTTTCCCTGGTGGATTGTCTTATTGTACACTCTGACTCACAACTTTCAAGCAATATATGATCCTACAGAACATGTTGATGCTGAAGCCTGATCTGAACGGTAAAAGTTAGCTGGACAGTGTGGGTGTGGCAGAGCGGCGAGTTTCCATAGCATGCCGTTTGCATACTTTGGCTCTAAATTACACATGTATGATCTGATTTGCTTCAAGTTGGAGATGAATGATCTTTGTCAGCCTATCAACCAAGCCTACCATTGGATTAGATTAGAATTTGGATCAACAGCACCCTCTAGGACACTTAAAAGGGTGTATGTCCTTGATGCATTATTGGATCTTCCCCAAATTTGGGGTGCTTGACTGAAGAAGACTATTTGAGAGGTTGATATGGTCAGCTGATGACATCACTTTAGCACCACCCACTGGGCACTATGTGAATGAATTATTTGCTGATTCCTCCTCATTCATAGTGTTTATGTTTTAATTATTGTCTGATATCAAATAATGGAGATGACATTTTAAAGAAAAAGGACAAGGACAGGATGTCTTCGTCAATTCTTTGTCACTAAAAAGGAAGTGACCACAGCTTCCAACAGGAACATCAGATTTTGGCCAAACATTCAACAATGGAGCACATCCAAGCCTGCTGGAGGGTAATGTTGAGGCTTGCTCATGGTACCCCCTGGTGGTGACATGTGTAACAGCAGCACCGAATTTACACTAGCATATAGCTATTAGCTTTCCAGATAACATTGGTGCTACTACAGAGTCAATGCAACTATGGTTTGTTTTAAACATAATGCTTGTTTTTGTTTCACTCCGTCGTTCAATAGTGCTATGAGTGTTTGCCATCAATCATTAATAGGGAACATTAATGTTGATTTAATGGTGTTTTGAATAACTTTAGGGTTAACCCAGAAAGCGACTGATCACTACAGCACCCCCTCGCTTACAGGAGGAATAATTGCATTAATAAAATCATGGGTTCTAAACAGCGGTGTAGTGGTCCCTGGAGAAGTGAGTATACTCTCAATTTTTGCCCTTTTAGCTCAGATAAATGCCGTTTTAGAAACAATGACATGTAACACTGCTCTATTTAGTTTACCCAAAAATCCATCAGTAGCGTTTACTCATTTTAGCCTAAAATATGTAGGCTAAAATATTTAGATTAAAATATTTCCTTGATCTACTACGCGAGGTGTGAAAATACTGTTGTCTCTTTTTTAAATATTTTTTCCAGCTTCTGGCAGGTAATGTAAAATTTTCTTTGGTTTATATTGAAGGAATTCCTACACTACATCCAGAATCAACATTTCATTACTATACTGTAGGTTTTTCAATATAGACCTAGATGATAAGGCATATGGAAAGTCCTGAATTGAATGAGAAAGAGAATCTATAGAAAGAGATAAAGTTAATGACGAGGAGAACATCAAAACTCAAATCTCTTTGTCTTTGCAAATCATGGATTGTCAAATATACCAGTTGAAACTCCAAAAGTGAAAATCCTGTTGATTTAGACCCCCTGGTAATGAATGTTTAGCCCCAATTTATGAACCTCGATTTTAAAATGGACGGTGATTTTAAACTTGACAGTCAAAAAAGGACCTTAGTTAAGTAATTTTTATCATTTAAGGAACAAAGCAAAGGTAAAACCTATTCTTTCAAGGCAAAAATATAGAAACACTACTCCAAGCCTTCATTTAATCATGGCTGGATTAGTGTAATTCTCTTTATCTCTGAATTGGTCAGTCCTCACTCAAACGTCTGCACACTGCATGAAAAGTGAGATTTTCGTCCCCGTAAACTACCGCAGATCTCCCTCATTTTCGGCAGTTAACGACAATTTGCAACCCGCGCTTGTTGCCGTTTTCAGTGCCACAAATTGTCGGAACCGGACTCTGACGTATGTTGAGAGCGATCAGCTGTACTAATGGCCCTATTAGCATATGAATGCAGCGAACCCGCACGGCTGGCCAGGTCTGGCTTGAATAACCTACTCAGTATTGGCTGAAACCACTTTTTTTAAATAAGTAAAATCGCTCGTGATTGGCAGCAAAACCACACGTGTCCAGGCCAGGCTTGAACGTTCTTACTGAGTATTGGATGGAACCACTTCTTTCAAACAAGTAAAATCACTCCTGATTGGTTGGCAGATCCCCAATAACTTATTTACATATATATATATATATATATATATATATTTATTTATATATATTTATTTATTATATATTTATTTATTTATTCAGTCATATTATGCTGTATATTCATGTTATCCTATGTAGGCTACTACACTATTATTAGGCTACCATCAAGGACATGAATGAATTTATACAGGAAATGAACATTTGCCAGGAAGATGTTTATGCAAAGAAAGAGCTTTATTAAAACAAACACCTATATACAACGCGAGGATCCAAAAATTACAACCCCTTGAACTGTCCGTTTGCCTCCTCGGGGTTGTAGGTAACTGCTGGCGGCGTTCTTTCTGAGGCAGGTCCGATGTGCAGACGCCTACTGTGCGTGGCTCTGTACTTCGGCGTCGCCTCTAACCGGGACTGCAGCTTCACACAGAGTTCAGAGAGATCCGGTGTTGTGCGCAATTCTGTTCCCCCGTGAAAATCTGTTTCCCCTGTGTCGGGAATGCGCGTTGCAGCCGTTTTCCCGGCGCTTCTAATTGATTTCTCGGTAAAACAACGCATATAATCATGTCAAGGTTGTAACAGTCAGTTTAATCGGCAGTTGTTTACAAAATTGTAGAATAAAAATAAATAAACTAGGTCTTCTTACGCTGTATTGTGTTATTATAAATGGCAAGATAAACGGTCTTTTTCCAACTTTTGTCACTTTAACCTGACAAATAAAAGTAAGCCATAAAACACTATTCCAGCACCTACTGTGTATTTATGATTTTACATTGCTGATAGAGGAGGATGGGATGGCTGATAGCAGGACACAAACATTATGGCTGTTTCTCAATTCACGAGAATGCGAGCGCGTTCTCGTGAATTGAGAAACAGCCTAAGACTTCCTGAAAACACAAGAGTGTAGACTTCCCAGTACATCCCTTTGTAATATAAAATATGACAGTTTACTGGATTAAGGAAATTTCTAGTATACTACATGCTATCACACATAATTTTTGAGAATTTAGAAACATTTGCTCTTTATTTCCCAAAGTTTTCGGGAGATGTCTGAAAGACCGTTTATTTATTTTTATTTTACAATTTTGTAAACAGCTGCCGATTAAACTGAATGTTACAACCTAGACATGATTATAGGATTTGTTTTACCGAGAAATCAACTAGAAGCGCCGGGAAAACGGCTGCAAAGCGCGTTCCCGACACGGGGGAAACAGAATTGCACACAACACCGGCCTACGAAATGGCGGCGGCCGTCCAATCCATCCACAGACCACGCCAACAACGCCATCTTCTTCGCCAGGCTGGAAAACAATTAAATGAGAGTGGTATGAATAAAAATCAAACGCAAGTCACAATAACATTAAACAAGGAAGGAGAAGCAGTGAAAACAAGTCACTTACAGATAATGTCGTCTTTATCAACATCGTGTCAATCTGGAATTGCAGACATAGCTCCGAACAAATAGGAGGCCACCGCCTCGCTCCGGTTCATAGCGCCTGCAATTTGTCTCCGAGTTGTGAAGACGGCATACTGCTTCCTGTAAATGAGAATACACTTTAATAAAGCTTGTTCTTTTGCAAGGCTACTAGGCTAATCTTAGATTTGGTTGTAGGCTAGGCTACTTTTAGCTTAGCTAGCAGTCACCGAACATATTCTTACCAAAGCTTGGGATTCTGCACCCGTCTTCTCTTCTTGGAGTCTCTCCCGCACAGTTGTTCGACTGCAGAGCCGCCAACTTGTCCTCTATGGACAGCAACCTGGAGTTTACCGAATGCGGTACCGCGCACGTGACGTCACGGCCTTAAGAGTAACGCCCCTTTTGCCGCACCGGTAGGGCAAACAGTCGTAGAACGCACATACAAACCAGCCATTACAAGCGCAACAGAACCAGCGATATGACCGACTTTGCAGCCATTAAACTTACCCAAGACGATGTCCCAGGCGCACGGTTTACTGGTCGCACTGTGGAAGAGCACACCAACCTTCAGCTGAAACGGTGGCTTGAGTGTCGAGGGTTCAAAAAAACCGGAAGACGGGCCGAGTTGATTCAACGGTAAGCTTTGTTTTTTTCCCTGCTCGGCGTTCATGCCTTTGTTATGATTTCCACCGTGCTCCGTTCACGTCGGCCTTTTTTGTTTGTTTGCAATCAACGTCCAGGAATCTGTATATCTTGCCAATAGGTAGCTACAAAACGATTGTTCACATCTCAGAATCTTTCGCTTAAGAGATTCAGGGCGTTTGTTTTTGAGTAAGCTATCCCGGTAGCAGGGTAGCATGTTAGCAGGCGCTAACATGGTACCATGGTACCTATATGCTATCATCACCCTTTCCACCGACAAAATGCTTGCTACATATGTAGGTGAATTTGGTAACTTTTTCCGGGTTGAAATGTTGTGTAGGCCGCCCGCACAAGTGTACCCAACGCACACACTTCTCCTTGGCACTCTTGAGTTTCGGGAAATTAATGAAGAAAACATCCTTCATATGCGGCCGATCAGCGTACCTCGAGTCGCTGTTGCACGTCCCATAGCAACAATGTTTATAAACCATGGTCTTAGATGTTGGAAAAAGCAGTCGTTTACCGAGTAAAACCTAGGCTAACGCACGTCTCTTCCACACCAAAACAGCGGCGCGTTTGGGAGTTTGCCCTACTGCGTACCACATGATGTGACGTCATCGTGACGTTGTGTTTCTAAAAATAGCTCGTGCGCGGTACCGCATTTTGCAGTTAAGTGAACCGCTCATTCATATCGGCACTATTAGCTGACGAGACGGTCCACTTCTTCTTCTTCTTCTTCTTCTTCTTCCGGTTTTTATGGCGGTTGGCAACTAACTTTAATGGTGCATTACCGCCACCAACTGGACTGGAGTGTGAAACTGGAGTCTAACCTTCCCTAATAGGTTGCAAACAAATAAAACAAACACACAAACAAACATAACGAAACAAACCAATCAAAACAAAACAAACAAAAAGATCATACTAAATTATTTTAATTAGTCCTGTATTCCTCAGGAGGCCAATTACATAGTTTACACTCATTTCCCCTGTGTTTTTTTGCAGAATTTCTTCTAAGTTTAGCCTCATCTGTTCTCCTTGTAATTGTAAGACTAGTCTTTGTCTTTCTTCCTGATATTTATTACAGTGTACAATAACATGCTCTATAGTCTCTGGACTACCACAGAATTCACAGTTGCCATCAGCATGCTTCTTCATTATTAACAAAGTTTTATTTAGACGTGTGTGTCCATACCTCATTCTAGAAAATACATCCTCCTCCTCCTTGCTTCTGTTTGTATTTCTGCTCTTTCCCACTTTATTCTGAATGTTATAGAACTGTCTTCCAGTCTGCCCACCGTCCCATAATGTTTGCCATTTACCCTTAACTATGTTTTTGACCATACTTTTAATTTCTTCTTTTCTGTAGTGCACTTCAACATCTATATTAGAATGTCTAGCTGCTTGCTTAGCACTTTTATCTGCTAACTCGTTTCCTATTACTCCTATATGAGCTGGTACAATACCAGAGTTATATTAATTCCTGACTTTATTAGATTATTTGCAGCTTGCAGTATATCATACACAATGTCTTGCCTTGATTTTGACTGAAATGTTTTAATACTGATTAAAGCTGAGCTGGAATCTGAAGCAATTACTGCCTTCCTTGGCCTATTGACCTCCACCCAAAGCAAAGCTAGCCACACAGCAATCAATTCCGCTGTGTAAACTGCTAAATCATCACTCATTCTTTTTCCAACTTTAATGTTTAATTTTGGAATGACATAAGCAACACCCATTCTTTTATCAGTTAGTTTAGATGCATCTGTATATATAGTTAAATCCTCACTATACCTCTCCATTAAAGTGGGACTTATTTTTAGTTCATTAAACCCCATTTCATTTACTTTAACCTGAATGACCCAACCAAAACTTCTGACTTGAACATTTCCACGCTCTTGGCATTGCTTCAGTACCGACTGACTCATATGAGACAGTCCACTGATAGCAATCAGCAGTTTCTTCTCGTCAGTCTGCGGACTGGCTGAAAGTTGTAGATCGCGTCCAAGAGGAGTTGAAGGGGAGTTGAATGCGAGACATGGGTAAACTCCCCCTGCAACCCTGATTTGCATTTGTATAGCTCACAGCATTTTCATTTACATGTTAAAGCCTCTCCTAGAATTAGGAGGAGGGGGGTCATGGGGGGACCACGCCAAGCAAGGCCCACGTCAATTTCTGACAATTCACGGCAGTTTTCGGTGTTGCCTGCAAATTACCGTGAACAGCCGTTAACCTGAACTTCCACGACAATCTACAGTGCCGCATAGTGACGAAAATCACACTTTTCATGCAGTGGCAGCTGGTTCAAATGCTGCTGCACACCTTTTAATGGAAAAAAAAAACCAAAAGCACATTACCCCATCCTCGCCTCCCTTCACTGGTTGCCTGTTTATCTTAGAGTTCAGTTTAAAGAACTGCTGTTTGTTTTTAAGGTTTTAAACAGCTTTGCCCACCATACTTAAATGAACTTCTCCTTCACCTTTACACCCCTGCTTGCTCATTCACGTCTGCTGACCAACTGCTCATGGTCATTCATAGTTCTGAGCAGAAACTTAGAGAGAACGGGGCCTTCCCTATTGGGCACCCCTAAGTTATAGAACCACTTACCTTTGTACATTTGACAGGCCCCTCCGCTTTCCAGTTTTAAAACCTGTCTTAAAACCTTTTTTTACTCATTGGCCTACAACCTTACTGAGATTTTATCTTTCTCAACTTTTCTTGGTACTTGTATTTCTGCTGTGCCGGCTGGTTCTACTATGTTTTATATAAAGTTTTTATTATTATTATTCTTTTAAATCGTTGAGTCTTTACCCAAGTCATTTTATGAGATGTTATTTTGTTTTACCTCGTGTTAAAGTGCTATTTAAATAATGATGACAATGATGATGATTATGATCACAAGAAACTTTTGCATCACCTCCCAGAAGCTGGAAAGAAAAGAGAGAAAATAAAAATTTCACACCTCACTTAGTAACTCAAGGAATTATTTTAGACTAAATACTTTAGGCTAAAATATTAAACTGTTTATTGGTTGTTGTTTTTTTCTTCAATCCCACTGTTATTTTTAGTAATTTCTGCCAAAAGCATTTCTGCAGCATTTCGATTTAATCCATCTGAATGCAGTATTTGCAAGCCATACTTTGATTGGACGGAAAGAAACCTGTCTGTGATTGACTGGTGAGATGGTCAGTTTTTGAAGTCACGAGCGCTGGAAGTCGACAGCACTCCTCTTCTAGTGAAGGGATTGTCTTTTACTGCAACTTGGAACTGAAACTTGTCAGAACTGATGTACCATTGGACTCCTAGAGCTCGTTCCATCTTTTGTTCTCCAAGGGCCATGTCCAGGTCGGTTGCTCCATCAGCACATTCTTCCTTTGGAATTGTGTCCATCACCTTTTTGTTATTACTGATGAACTTGTGTAAGTGGAGCTTTCCAGTCTTACAGAACTCTCTTGCTTCTTGGCAAAGATGCAGCACCAAAAAGGTGGACTTTCATGCGGTACACTGAGGGTGGATTTTCCATCTTTCCTTCATCCCACCACAGGAATCGGAGATAGTCTTGGTCTTGTTGTGCTACATGAAACTGATGAAACATACGTTCCACATCGCACATGATGGCCACCTTCCCCTTTCTGAAACGACACAAAACTCCAACGAGAGTATTAATGAGGTCTGGACCAGTCAGGAGATGTTCGTTGAGTGACGTGTTGCAAAACCTGGCTGAACAATCAAACACGACTCTAATCTTTCCAGGCTTCTTGGGGTGGTAAACCCCATGGTGGGGAATATACCACACTGTTTGACTTTCAATTTCTGTCTCTGGGACCATTTCAGCATCACCTCTTGCTATAATGTCCTTCATGAAGGCCACATAATCTTTGCAGTATTTCTCATCTCTTTTCAGACGTCTTTCCAGACACTTTAGACGATGTTCAACACATGCTCTGTTGTTTGGCAAACTTGGCCTCTCTACCTTAAAAGGCAATGGCATCTCATAGTGTCCGTCCTACTTTTGCTTGAGGCCCTTTTTTAGTTTTGTGAGGAACTGAAGGTCTTCTTGTGATATTGGAACGTCATCACTTGTTCTTTCAGCAAAGTCTGACTCAAACGCCTTGATTATGTCTGATGGAGAGATAATTTCCTTGACTTGAGTTCTAGAAGTGAAGCGGAGTTCAGACTTTAGCTTGAAATGAGGCATAATAGCTGGTGTGACTTGCTTTGTGACAATGAGGTGACTCACACCTATTTCATCTTCGTGGTCATTGACAGTGTTGTTATAGCCAATGATGCTCCAACCCAGCACAGACTTGAGCGCGAAAAGCTTGTCTTCAATACCATGGATGACCTCTCTAGGAGCCAAAGCTTGAGAACAGTTATAGCCAATCAGTAACCCTACTTCACAGTCCAGTTCCTGAGACATTTCATCTGCCAGATGTTCTAAATGAGGCCAGGACTTTGCTGTTTGACTTGTTGGTATATGGGATCTGTTAGCTGGTATGCACTCTCTGGTGTAGCTTACTGGTAGCTTGATGTTTGTCCCAGACTTCATACCTCTCATCTGTAGACCTGTCACCCTTTCGCTTGACACCTTTGTTCTTGAAGTTATTGTAGATACCTTAAGCTTCACATGATCCTTCTTCACATCCAGTGTGTCAGCTACATCCTTCAGGATAAAGGTAGTGTTGCTCTGAGTGTCGAGAAGAACATACACGAGCACTTCCTTGTCTGGTTCAGTCTTTGAGGACACATACATTGGAACAATTGGTGAGGTGAGTGCCACCCCCCTTTTGGATAATTGTGAGAGAAGTAGCTTCGTCTGACTCTGGTGTCTTTGATTTTAATCTTTTGTCTTTGTTGGTTTCCCTTGGCTGATCATATTCAGGCACATCTTTGTCATCATAATTTTTATGTGACGCATTTTGTCTTGGTTTCTTTCCTTGGTTTTGGGTCCCCTTTTCACGGTTTTGATGTAAACATGTTGGATGTTGTTTTTCACATGTATCACATGTGTTTCTTAGGTTACAGGCCTTGGAGTGATGGCCAGTTTTGAGGCAGCCAAAACAGAGTTTCTCTTGCTGTACAAATTTGACTCTCTCTTCGATTGTTTTTTCCATAAATTTACGACACTTATGAAGAGTGTGGTTTGGTTTCTTGCAGAACAAACACTTATCTGTCCTTTCAGTTGAGCTTGTAGTTAATGTCTTAGCACCAATGTCATGTCTTTGATGTCTCTTATAGTTTTCTTGTTCACTGAACTTCAATTTTTCTTCCTTTGATTTCATAGCTTGCCAGGATGTAATGTGATGGCAAGCAATATGAGCCTCCTTGTTGAGGAATGATACAAAGTCCTTGAAATCAGGGAAAGCATTGGTTTCATCCTGGATTGTTACAACTGCTCTGTTCCACCGTGATCTTAACCAGTCTTGTAGCTTTTGTGCTATCCTTTGATTTTCCACGAAGCCATTTAGAACTTGTAACCCTTGTATATAGGGCATGGCTGATTCAACGCTTCTCAGAAAGTCAGCAAAATCAAGAAGATCTACCACATTTTTGGGGCTGAGTTTGTGCCAGGAATGTATCTTATCACGGTATGCTTTACTGATCAGGAATGGATGACCAAATCTCTCTTCTAACACACGCCAGGCAGCATGGTAGGCAGTTTCTGTTCCCACCAGGAAATGACCTTCTATAGCTCTTTTTGCAGCACCGCCAACATATTTACGTGGGAAAAAGTTTTTCCTGGACTGGAAGGTTTTTTCGATAAATTAGTGTTGAAAAGGAAAGCTTACAATCAGTGTACTTGAGAGGATCTCCCGTGATCCCAGTACCAGCAGATTCTGGTACTGGGATGCGATTTGCAGTGATAGCTTCAGCTAATGTTCTCACCAGATCATTTGACATGCCTGATGTAGCTGTTTGAGTGGGAGGGGCTTGTGTATTTTCAGTTTGTTGCATGGAAACAGGTTGAGTGGGCAGGGGATCATAACTCATAGTTGCTTTGGTAAGCATGGCGGCTTGCGGCACAGATACAGAAGTGTAGATACGTGGAGGAGGAGTCAGGCCTTTAGTGACTACAGCTTGGTACGGCTGTAGGACTTCGGCATGATTTGTTGGAGTGGGCTTAGCTTTATGTGGTGAAAGCGTCTGAGGAAGTAGTCCTTGTGAGGGAAGAGCTCTGGATATTGGATTTTATGACAGAGGGGGTAATGACAGGTGATAATCATCATCATCACTACAAACACCTTCAGAGTAAACCTTTAGATTTGTCTTAGCGGCGTTGAGCCTTTTAAGTTTCTCTAACCGTTTAACTTATTTCCTATTTTCTTCTAGCTTTATCCTTCTGGCTGCACTTTCTGCAATAAACTGGGCTCTTTTCCTGGCATTTTCAGCTTCATTTTCAGCTTTCTGTCTTATGAATTCTGCTTCATTTTCAGCTCTTAGTTTAGCCATCTCTGCTTCATTTTTAGCTGCCAGCATTTGATCCTCCTGCTCAAGTCTTTGTATTTCTTCTTCTTGCTCACTCTGTGCTTTCATTATTTTAAGCACCTCTTTAGTGGCAGCTGCTTCTGCTGCAGCTTCTCTGGCATCTAGTGATGCATAGGAAGACTGTCTTGACTGTCTGGTCTTCTTTGTAGATAAGGAGACATTGGAGGTTGTAGTTTCAAATACGGATTCAGCATCAGGCCAGGTTGAAACTTCTGAACCATCATTGCTGAAGAACTTCTGAACCTTTTTATTTGCAACCACAGTGAGTGCTTGGCATGTATCACTGATTCTACGGATTTCTGGGTCAGGATGATCCGGATGTAGAGTGTCTCTTATTTTGAGATAAATAGTATCAATCTCAGTTTGGGTTTTATTTATTTTGCTGATGATCTCCATTAACTCAGAAACATCATTGTGCTTGATGGATTTTTTCAGTCCATTTATGTTGTGCTTCCACCTCTCATGCCCTCTTGAACATTGTTTTAAGATACTGCATTTTGTCATCTACAAGAGCTTGTCCCTTTTCAGTGAGCTTTCGTATGCGTTCACTTTACCTAAGGCCTTCAGGTTGTGCGTCTAGTGTAGCTGACACACCTGTGATACTAGTATCAACTTGCTTATGTGTCTCATCTTGACCCTTTGTGACCTTTGTGATTGCTTCTACTTGTGCATTAATATCAGCTGTTTCTGGTGAAGTGAATGTATGATTTACATCTTCGCTTTGTGACATGTTAACCGTGTAATATTATACTTACAAATATAATAAAGATTTTAGGGTAAACCAGTCTGTTTTTGCCTTCCGCATAGTTTGGAAATACCTCTGTGACTGAATTGTTTTACATGAAATGGACCTCAAAATCAAATCTTGAAATTTATAAATGCCACATTTACAAATTAAAATAGATGTCTATAAATAGATTTTGCCCACTGCTTACACCCAATTATGCAGTGTATCAACAAAATGCCTCTTATGTAGGCTACTCAAAAAATAGAAAGAAAGGTGAAATGAAAAATGCACAGTTGGCTGTATGAAATGTAAATGGGAGAATAAAATATCCCCTTAAAATTGACATTCTTAAACTTAAGTTACAGAGCTACATAAATGGTCATTAGCTCTACAGTATATTACTTAATAAAATAAAAAAAAACATTAAATGAGCTAAAGGACAAATAATCACCTCTTATAATGCAATTACCAGCCCCCTTCACACAATCAGAATATAATGCACACGCTTGCAATGCAATTATATACTTCAATTCAATTCAATTCAATTTTATTTATATAGCGCCAAATCATGAAACATGTCATCTCAAGGCACTTTACAAAATCAAGTTCAATCATATTATACAGATTGGGTCAGATTATACAGATTGGTCAAAATGTCCTATATAAGGAAACCAGTTGATTGCATCAAAGTCCCGACAAGCAGCATTCACTCCTGGGGAACCGTAGAGCCACAGGGAGAGTCGTCTGCATTGTACATGGCTTTGCTGCAATCCCTCATACTGAGCAAGCATGAAGCGACAGTGGGAAGAAAAAACACCCATTAACGGGGAAAAAAAACCTCCGGCAGAACCGGGCTCAGTATGAACGGTCATCTGCCTCGACCGACTGGGGTTACAGAAGACAGAGCAGAGACACAACAAGAGAGACAAAAAAGCACAGAAGCACACATTGATCTAGTAATCTGTTCTACATTAGATGGTAATAGTCGGTGATCTGTCCTCCCTGGATGATTTCACAGTCAAAAGAATGTCAGACCAGGTGTACCTACTATGAAGAAAAAAGAGAGAGAACAAAAAGTTAAAAGCTGAAATGACAACAGTCATTTCAATGTAATGCAATGCAAATCTGGAGAACAGTAGACTGGAGAACAGTAGAAATCATTAGAGTGAGAAAAATAGACCCTGATGTCCTCCAGTAGCCTAAGCGTATAGCAGCAAAACTATAAAGGTAGCTCAGAGTAACATGAGCCACTCTAGTTATAAGCTTTGTCAAAAAGTAAGGTTTTAAGATTAGTCTTAAAAGTAGACAGGGTGTCTGCTTCACGGACCAAAACTGGGAGTTGGTTCCACAGGAGAGGAGCCTGATAGCTAAAGGATCTGCCTCCCATTCTACTTTTAGAGACTCTAGGAACCACCAGCAGACCTGCAGTCTGAGAGCGAAGTGCTCTGTTAGGAACATACGGAGTAATCAGAGCTCTGATATATGATGGAGCTTGATTATTAAGGGCTTTATACGTTAGAAGAAGAATTTTTACTTAAGTCGGAAAAACTCAATACCTTAAACTAGATGTCAGTCAGCTTAATGAATGGCACTTACCTATGAAGTCTCTTAGCTAGACAACTGTAGGGAACATTTTTCTGCTATATTTAAGATGAACGCAGTGAAATCCTGGTGCAACGGGAAGCTTTGTGGCAGTTCTGTAGTAACGCTACTTCTGAGCTCGTGACCATAGATGAGGGTAGGAACGTAGATCGACCGGTAAATCGAGAGCTTCGCCTTTTGGCTCAGCTCTCTCTTCACCACAACGTATCGGTACAGCGCCTGCTTCACAGCAGACGCTGCACCAATCCGCCTGTCGATCTCCCGCTCCATCTGCCCCTCATTCGTGAACAAGACCCCAAGATACTTGAACTCCTCCACTAGGGGCAGCACATCCTCCCCAACCCGGAGAAGGCACTCTACCCTTTTCCGGTTCAAGACCATGGTCTCGGATTTGGAGGCACTGATCCTCATCCCGGCCGCTTCGCACTCGGCTGCGAACCGCTCCAGTGAGAGCTGTAGATCACGCCCTGATGAAGCCAATAGGACCACGTCATCCGCGAATAGCAGAGACGCAATCCTAAGGCCACCAAAACGGATCCCCTCAACACCTTGGCTGCGCCTAGAAATTCTGTCCATAAAAGTTATGAACAGAATCTGTGACAAAGGGTAACCTTGGCAGAGTCCAACTCTCAACGGAAACGAGTCCGACTTACTGCCGGCAATGCGGACCAGACTCTGACACCGGTCGTACAGAGACCTGACAGCCCTTATTAAAGGGTCCGGTACTCCATACTCCCGGAGTACCCCCCACAGGATCCCTCGGGGGACACGGTCGAATGCCTTCTCCAGATCCACAAAGCACATGTAGACTGGTTGGGCAAACTCCCATGCCCCCTCCAGAATCCTGCTGAGTGTGTAGAGCTGGTCCAGTGTTCCACGGCCAGGACGAAAACCACACTGCTCTTCCTGAAGATTCAACTATCCGACGGACCCTCCTTTCCAGAACCCCTGAATAGACCTTACCAGAGAGGCTTAAGAGTGTGATTCCTCTGTAGTTGGAACACACCCTCCGGTCCCCCTTTTTAAATAGCGGGACCACCACCCCAGTCTGCCAATCCAGGGGAACTGCCCCCGATGTCCACGCAATGCTGCAGAGCCGCGTTAACCAACACAGCCCCACAACATCCAGAGCCTTAAGGTACTCAGGGCGAATCTCATCCACCCCCGGGGCTTTGCCACCGAGGAGCTTTTTAACAACCTCGGCAACCTCAGCACCAGAGATGGGAGAACCCGACCCAGAGTCCTCAGGCTCTGCTTCCGCAATGGAAGACGTGTTGGTGGGATTAAGGAGGTCTTCGAAGTATTCCGTCCACCGAAACACAATGTCCCGAGTGGAGTTCAGCAGCACACCACCCCCACTGTAAACAGTGTTGGTACTGCACTGCTTCCCCCTCCTGAGACGCCGGATAGTGGACCAGAATCGCTTCGAAGCCGTACGGAAGTCTTTCTCCATGGCCTCTCCGAACTCTTCCCACGCCTGAGTTTTTGCCTCGGCGACCAGCCGAGCCGCCTGCCGCTTCGACTGCCGGTACACATCAGCTGCTTCCGGAGTCCCACAGGCCAAAAAAGCCCGGTAGGACTCCTTCTTCAGCTTGACGGCTTCCCTCACCGCTGGTGTCCACCAGCGGGTTCGAGGGTTGCCGCCGCGACATGCACCGACAACCTTGCGGCCACAGCTCCGACTAGCCGCCTCAACAATAGAGGCGCGGAACATGGTCCATTCAGACTCAATGTCCCCCGCCTCCCTCGGGACGTGTTTAAAGTTCTCCCGGAGGTGGGAGTTAAAGCTCCGTCTAGTGGGGGACTCCGCTAGACGTTCCCAGCAAACCCTCACAGTACGTTTGGGCCTGCCCGGTCGGACCGGCTTCCTCCCCCGCCATCGGAGCCAACTCACCACCAGGTAGTGGTCGGTGGAGAGCTCCGCCCCTCTCTTCAATCAATCAATCAATCAATCAATCAATCAAATTTTATTTGTCAATTACAATTTGCATTGCAATCGAAAAGTCAGTTCCAGTACAACCGTCCATCACATACACTTAACAAACAAACATTTGGGGGGAACGATTGACTGAGATCTTGCGTTGCCAAGGAACGCAGCCAGCCAGCCGCTGCTAAAAAGCGCAGCTGTCAAGGCCACATTACTCCAAACTGCCCAGACCCCGCCTAAACGGAGTTTACAGGCGCTGCCTTGAAACTCTTGAAGAAAGAGCAACAACATGAGGGAAAGAGGGGAGGGAGAAAAAAAGAGACAGATGTTTGCCTATTTATGCTCTCACCTATAAAGAGACAAACAACCGACACAAAAAACCCTCATAGCACAAAAGCACAAATCAACATAAGACAACATGTATGCAGAAGGTAAACATTTGAGACCTGTCGCGTGTGTGTAATTCATCAGTTTATGAGCATCAGTTATGCGTGTGTGTATGGGCGAAAGTGTTTTTCTCCGTGAACACTCTCCAGAGGCCATTGTCCTTGATGTTATCAGCCGGCCCACAGTTCAGAGAAGCATCCTCAGGTGTCAGCGGGGGAGGGGGGTAGCCGGGGGCTTTTCTGGGCACTCCGTCATAACAATCCTGGAGTAGATAGGGAGGGAATCCAAATATGTTATTTGTTATGAGACAAGCTGCACTGCCTTTCCTGTCAGCTTTTAAGTCTTTTGCTGGCTCCACATAAATCCAATTTTCCAAATTATTGGGCTTTTTCGCGCTTCACTCCCGGATTTTATCCCATCTCCCCTTGAGTTCAACCACCAAAGTCAGTCTGTGTTCTAACACAGGCAGCTTTTCGGCTTCGCTCCATTCACCTGCCAGGTTTGTCCGTTCACAGCCAGAGTGAGCGCGTCATGCAGCCGGCAGCCTGATCAAGGCCAAATGGCTCCGACATCCGCTGTATTTGCCGATACTTCAAAAATCCACAAAAACCAATAAGTAGAGATCCCAGTATCCTTAATCCAATGTGAAAATTTCAAACGTCCTGGAATGACAAGGTCGAAAGACACACCGTTTTCCTCCAGGAATTTAGGGTGTATCTCACAAAATAAGTCAAATCAGGACCGGACGGGTCCCCCTTCCGTTGCCTACCCGTCGAAAAAAATTGATCAATAGTATTGAGTGTCCAAGACATGCGGCCGCAGATCAGATGAAACGACAACAAAGTTGATCATTGGACTGCGACCTAGGGTGCCCTGGTGCCAAGAGCACATATGGACACCCTTATGCTTGAACATGGTGTTTGTGATGGACAATCCATGACGAGCACAGAAGTCCAACAACAAAACACCACTCGAGTTCAGAACAGGTGGGCCATTCCTCCCAACCACGCCCCTCCAGGTCCCACTGTCATTGCCCACGTGAGCGTTGAAGTCCCCCAGCAGAACGAGGGAGTCCCCAGGAGGGGCACTCTCCAGTACCCCTTCCAAGGACTCCAAAAAGGGTGGGTAATCTGAACTTGCTCTTTCCCCACCAGAGAGGTGACATTCCACGTCCCAAGAGCCAGCTTCTGCAGCCGAGGGTCGGAACGCCAAGCCCCCCGCCCTCTACTGCTACCCGTTGCACAATGCACCCGACCCCTTTGACCCCTCCGACAGGTGGTGAGCTCATCGGAACTGTCTTGTTTGCATTTCATACATTTTAGACTTATTTGCAGCATCCCAATACCTATGTTAGGATGGTATTTGTTGACTTCTGCTCAGCCTTCAACACCTTTCTCCCAGACATGCATCTCTGAAGCTCCACAACCTGGGATTATCTCTACTGCTCTACTCATGGATCATTGACATCCTCACCAACAGGCCCCAAGCAGTGAGAATAGGGAAATACACATCCACCCCACCCATCCTCAATAATGGCACGCCGCAGAGAGGCATGTCACTAGGTGGCGGTATGAGTCTGGTGCTGGGGGGGGGGGGGGGTATTAGGATCCTCAAAGCAAGCAAATAACTTATTGAGTGCATCTGGCAATAAGGGGTCCTTCGGGCATTACGATGTTGTAGTCTGTGATGCATTTGAAGAACCGGGGTTCGTTGGTGGTGAAGTGACCCTGAATTTTCTGGGTGTATTTGGCTTTGGCCCTCGCAATGTCAGCAGTCAGTAACTTCCTTGCCTCTCTCCTGTCCTGAACGCAGCTTCCTTTGCTTTCAGCAGAGCTCTCATTTTAGCATTCAGCCAGGGTTAATGATTTGGATAACAAGTAACTGTCCTGGTGGTGGTGACATCATCAGCACACTTGGAGATCAAGCTAAGAACAGAGGAGGTGTATTCCTCCAAGTCCACCTCACCTTCATATATAGCCACCTCTCTGAAGATCTGCTGTGCATTGAAAACAATCCTGGAGCACAAAGGTTACATCCCTGAGCCCCACAGTGACTGTGTTTATTGTTAGTCTAATCCGTCTCATCAGCGGATGGTATGCTGGCGCCAGCAGGATAGAGACGTGTTGGAGAGGCCAACATGAGGGCGAGGAAGGGCTCTGTACGCACTGTAAATGTTAGTGTAAAAACAGTACAGAGTGTTGTCTCCCCGCATGGGAATGGTGACATGCTGGTAAAAACTGGGCAGGGTATTCGTCAGTTTCACGTAATTAAAGTCCCCAGCTACCAGCTCCTTTGATGTGTCGTTTGCATTGGCACTCGGCGGGATGTAAGCAATGGTGACAAACACTGAAGTAAACTCCTATGGCAGATAGTACAGCCGGCATTTCACAGTCATAATTTCTATCGCCTCAGAGCTAAAGGTATTTACAAATCCACAGTTCGTACACCAACCTTCATTTACGTACACACAGAGTACTCCTCCCCGTGTTTTTCCAGACTGTTGGTTGCGGTCCACTCGGAAAAACTGTAGGCTGTTTATCTGAAAGGCTGAGTCCAGAATGATGTTGTTAAGACAGGTTTCGATTGGGCAAAGAACAGCACAGTTCTTCATCTCTATAGAAATACTCAGCCTTAGATGTAACAAGCCCACTTTGTTATCCAGTGAGCGGACATTGGCCAGAAAGAGTTGAGATCGGTGGCTTTCTAGCCTTTAGCTGGGCCAATGCGCCCGCCCGCTTTCCCCTTTTCTGTTTTTGGGCACTACGTTTCCTCTTGACCATTGCTCCCTGCACTCTGCTGCACCAGCTCATTGTCCTCAGGAGCCACTCTCTGCCGTGTTCAGATGTCAGCTTCGGTGATATAGAAAGAACTGTGTCTGATGACCATAGTTTGGTTGAACTGTACCTCACTTGTGAACCCAGCACTGAAATAGTGTCTAAATCGGCCTCATTGGTCTTAGAACGAGGCTAAATCTTGGGAGCTCGAGAAGCTGCTGCACCTCTGTGCGCCGCCATAGCAACTAACCAAATCACCCAATGTTCCCACGAAGCTGCACACATGCGCAATCATGCACTCCATCTGAATTCAGCACGCACAGCAAATATATGCTGCACAGTAAATAAAATCCAAGCTTAATTGTAAACAAAATAATAATTAACCAAGTTATTTTGTACCATTTTGCAATTCTGGTGAGATGGTGTTCCACGGTCCCGCTCTGTGTGCGCCAGGTGCTGATCGGAGCGCACCACTGATTGATGGGTGAGGCATATGCCTTTATAGTTGGGCAGGTTGCGCTGTGCGTCTTTGTTCTGAGCCCCGCTTCAGAAAAATGGCAGATCTACCCTAAGTAGAAAGCTGCTACTCTGAGTAGTTCTACCTCACTCTGTCATACTCTGTGTTTCGGTTTCAGAACAGGTGATATCAATCAGGTAACTAAACACAACACTCAATCAACACTGAGTTGGAACGCAGATAACGTGATTAACCATGGCAACGGCAGGAAACAAGAAGCCTAGAAGTGCACATTTCCTGTGAGTGGCGTTAGAAATCTTTAATGAAGGCATCTGGAGAATATTAAACCATAAGAAACAATGCTGTTGCTGCAGAAAGGGCAAGTTTGTGGCAAAGAATTGCTGAAAAAGTCAATGCTTGAGTGAGATGAGAGTTATTTGACAGAGAATTAAAGCTGTTTTCTCACACTTCACTCATTCAACACAAAAGGGAGGGGGGTACATTGATTACGAAAGGCATTAAAAGGACATGGCAGCAAATCATGATAAAGTATGAAAATACAGTTTAGGGTGGGTTCTAAGGTAAGGTTAAGTTCTACGTTTTTTATGTTTAACCATACTCAACCAATGTATTAATTGGCTATATTCAACATATTTTTGAATATGTTTAAATTTCACTGCAGAAAATGTAAATAATTTAAAGTCAGTAAAATTTTAACTCTGAAAGATGTACATGTCTCTCAGTTCTTCATTAACAGGATCCCTACTCTGAAATAAAGCATACTATACAGCTCTATTTCGTGTAATCCGGCTAAATCCGTTGTATCTAAACTAAGTAATCTAAAAGAAATTATTGCTGTAACTAAATAATTTTACTAAGCCATGTAACGTGTTATAATCTCAGGTTTTCAACAGGCTAAATGTAGCTTCAGTGTGCACGTGCAATGCTGCACACAGAGGTCAAGCAAATGCTCGGGGAGTTTGTGTGTATGCTCACATAAATGAAAAATTTGGGGGACCATTGCCAATCACCCCAAAAATATAGTAGGGAAATTTGCAGATGACACAAGTGGGGTGGGTCTCATATCCAACAATGATGAAAGGAGGCACACAATCTTACACAGAGGTGCTGCAGGAATAACCTCATCCTGACAACCAGCAACGCCAAGGAAGTCATATTGGACTACAGGAGGTCTAGAAAGACTGAACACACTCCTCTCTATATACATGGAGAAGTGGTGGAGTGTTTGGACAGCATAAAGTTCCTGGGCATTAACATCTCCTCTGACCTCTCCTGGACTGTGAACACCTTTCACCTGGTGAAGAAGGTCCAACAATGGGCCTTTTCAGTAAACTGAGATGGACTGGACTTTCTACTGTTTCCAAAGGTTATAACATTTTTAAAAAGTTATGCCAGCTTTTAACATTCTGTTGTTTTATGATACCTTCTTTGCACCATGTTTAAACAGCACACATGCAGCTAAACCAGGGTAGCTAGAGAAATAATATTGTAAATTCAGTAAAACGCTACACTAATAACAAATAGAAATCTGTAATCATCATTATTATAGTGAGGGGCTTTAACATTCATGTAGACACTTAATGTGATAACATTAATGTAACCTTTAATACTATCCTATCCTTTAATACTATCAATTGGCTTTGCTGAAAATGTGCATAAATCAATGCATTCCTGCCTTCATACTTTGGACCTTCTGCTGACATTAATAAACAGACAAAATTAACAGTATTTCCTCACAACCCTGTCCTTTCTGACCATTTTTAATACGCTTTGAGTTCAATTTTAACTGTGTTCTCCACCCCCAAAAGAAGGTTTCATTATAATAATGATAATGCTGTATCAAACTTTAAAGAGTCTGTCCCCCTTTTAATTTCCTCAGTATAACAGAATAGCAGAGGGCAGTAATGTTATTTCTTTCCTTTCACAAATTGATACTTTTGTTGATGGTGTTATTTCCTTATTGTGTTTTGCATTTGACAACATAGCCCCCTTGAAGAGGAACGTAATTATTCATCGGAAGCTGGCTCCTTGGTTTAATTCAGAGCTGTGTTCTTTGAAGCACAACATTAGGAAATTGGAGAGAATATGGCACTCTACACATCTAGAGGAATCCTACCTAATCTGGAAAAACATTCTACTGTTATAAAAAAAAAAAACCTTCGCAGAGTAAGAGCAGGATATTTTCATCATTAACAGGGGAGAATAAAAATAATCTGAAGTTTCTCTTTAGTACAGTTGCCAAACTTATCCACAGTCATAGCTCTGTTGATCCATCCATTCCATTAGCTCTCAGCAGTAATAACTTTATGTGATTCTTCATAAATAAAATTGATTCTATTAAAAACAAAATCATTGATTACCTCGTCCTCAGTAAGTGAGGCAGTGTTGGAGGAATCTTTAAAACCAGATCGGTGTTTGAACTGTTTAGACGCAGTAGAGCTTTCTGAGTTATCTAAAATTTTAGCTTCATCTAAACCTTCAACTTGGATGTTAGACCCAATCCCAACCAAGTTATTTAAGGAAGTATTCACTTTGATTAATGCTCCAATTGAATAAACTGGACTGGACACATAACAGCGATGCTCTATACAAGAAGGGCCAGAGCCGCCTCCACCTCCTGAGGAGGCTGAGGTCCTTTGGAGTGAGCAGGCCCCTGCTTAAGGCTTTTTATGACTCTGTGGTGGCCTCAGCCCTCCTCTACGCTGTCGTCTGCTGGGCTGAATAAGCTGGTGAGGAAGGCCACTTCTGTCCTGGGCTGCACTCTGGACTCGGTGGAGGAAGTAGCTGAGAGGAGGGTGATGTCCAAGCTCACATCCATCATGGACAACACCTTCCACCCCCTGCACCAGACTGTAGAGGAGCTGAGCAGCTCCTTTAGTGACAGACTTAGACATCCTGTCTGTAAAAAGGAGCGCTACCGCAGGTCATTCATCCCTGCTGCTATCAGACTTTACAATGCTGCACTATAACTGTAACTATAACTGTAATAACTAATGTGCAATAAATAATGTGCAATAATCTATTTAATACACTGTGCAATAACCTGTGCAATAATCCTGAAAGAAGTGACTTCTGCTGCTATCACCACCTGAATATATGTCAATACAAATGTATATATATATGTATATCACCGTGAATGTAAATAAGACATCATCTGCCCATTCCTATTTCTTTTTGTATTTTTATTCTTATTTTTCTCTTTTTCTTTGATCCACTGTATATAACTGATGCACCTTTCCTACTTTTGCACCTTCTTCTGATTATTGACTAATGAGCCGATGTGGCAAGTGAATTTCTCCAATGTGAGCTCAATAAAGCCTATCTTATCTTATCTTAAGTTTAGACATCATTAATCTATCCTTAGTAAATGGATATGTACCAGAGGGTTTTAAAGTTGCTGTTGATAAACTTACTTAAGAAATCCTCTCTTGTTCAATATGATTTAATAAATTACAGACCTATCTAATCTTCTTTTCCTATCTAAAATTCTTGAGAAAGTTGTTGCTAATCAAGTAATGTGTACACTTACAAAGTAATGACCAATTTGAAGAGTTTTATTCAGGCTTCAGAGCTCATCATAGCACTGAAACAGCTCTGGTGAAGGTCATTAATGATATTCTCATGGCCTCAAATAATGGAATTGTGTCTGTACTTGTCCTGTTAGATCTCAGTGCCGCATTTGATAGTTGATTTAAACCAGCATTAGACTGGCTTAGGTTATCCTGAACCATCACTGTAGTTATGCTGCTATAAGGTTTTGCTGCTGAAGGACATCAAGATCTATTTTTCTCACTCTGATGAGTTCTCCTACTGCATTGTTTGTTGTCATTGCAACTTTTTGTTCTCTCTGTCTTTTTTCTCTTCATAGTATATAGTTACATCTGGTCGGGCAGTCTGTTAGCTCTGACACCATCCAGGGGGGCAGATCATCTGCTATTACCATATAACATAGAAAGGATTACAAGACCAATGTGTGCTTGATCTTTTTTTCTGTCTCTGCCCTGTCATCTATAACCACCAGTCGGCCGAGGCAGATAACCGTTCACACTGAGTCTAATTCTGCTAGAGGTTTTTCCCTTCCTGTTAAAGGGGAGTTTTCCTCTCCACTGTCACTTCAAGCATGCTCAGTTTGAGGGATTGATGCAAAGCCATGGACAACGCAGATGACTATCTTATGTGGCTCAACGCTCTTTCATGAGGAGTGAATGCTGCTTGTCAAGACTTGATGCAATCTGCTGGGATTCCTTAGATAGGAAACATTTTGACCAATCTGTCAGTAGGATTTGATTGAATTTGACTTTGTAAAGTGCCTTGAGATAACATGTGTTGTGAATTGGCGCTATATAAATAAGTTGACAAAACTGTTGGATAGGTGACGAAACATTTTCAGAAAGAACTGAGCGAAAGTCCGGTTGCAACCGATTTAAGCCTGTTTACTATATGAATCAAATTGAATAGAATTGAATCAAATGGAAACAACAAAATATAATTAAAAATATAAACTGGCCATGTTTATGAAAGACTAATAAAATATTTAATTATACTAAATAAATGTTTAGTATTTACCTAATGCATGAGCTTCAACACTGAAGTCATTTAAGATCTCAGGTGGACTTCTATCAAAGATTATTTTTATGTGTCTCATTTGGTTAAAAAAGGAAGTAAAAGAACCTTGACTTGGCTGAGAAGAATGAAGTTCATTCATCATAGCCGAGTCTATGATCAATGAAGTGACCATTAAATAGAAAACATATCAAGACTTAAAAACTCATCTAACAAGTAATATCCATGATTTGATATTTTGTATTTGTACAATCTCACTTATACCAAATGCTCAGAAAAAGAATAAATTAATCAAAGTGATATAACATATACGTAGTTCACAATCGTTGAAACAAAATGTCACTGTTTTAAAATTTATGGTATTTTGTTGCAAATTAATATTATTTTATTGTGATTTAACTGGAAGAAATTTACCATTGCAACAAACCTACTACACATTCCATGTAGGTTATGCACACAATTGAGTATGGTAAAACTTTGACCCATCTGTCCCTGCAATCTGGCTATGCAAAATATGATTCAAGTGACATCTGTGCAGTCGCTCCCTCTGCATACAGACAAGTTCATTTTTGAATGAAGTAGCTCACTTATAGACTCAACTTGCCATCAATTCCTGCCACACTCCATGAAATGTTAAACAAAATTTGTAACTACACAAGACCTTCTGCTGGGTTTGTATGTTATAGTAGCATATATTATTTTCTAATTCACTCACAATCCACTCTCAGGAAGTCGTTGAGCAGCTGGAAAAGGGGAAAACTGTCCCAGCTGTCAGGTGGCTGAATTTCAAGGGCTGCATCCATATCGGCCGAGTAAAGACAAAGGAATGTCTCAGCATGCTCCACCATCAGGTCCGACCACCATGCAAAGGCCTTTATATGGAATGTAAAAGGGACAGACAGGGGGAAAAGATGCAGAATCCAGAAAACAAAGGAAAATCAAGATACTGAGAATGACAAAAAATCAATAAATCAGCCAATTCATTAGAGGTGCTTCTCTATTAATAAGTGTTTAACAATATGCAGTCTAAGTTTAAATCTTACATAAAGATTAACAATGTGATGTAACTCCGCTTATCAGCAGTATTGACTTTTTGCATTCTCTATTACTTTTTACCATGTGAAATTATGTTGTTAATTTAAATAATCTATCATGTGTTCTCAAGGGAAGCCTTCCTCACAACTTGAGACACAAACAACAGCTTCTTGGCACATAAAATGACGTGCTTTTCTTAAGGCCCACTGAAGAAGCAGCCAGAAGCTCCTTGACAAGCATGGTAGGGAGCTACTTAAACACTCACCCACAGCTCCTTCACTTAGTCAGTCAGAAGAAAGGAGCTAGCGAGGTGTGTCACACACACATCTCTCTATCAAATAGATTCAGTGAAGCAAGTGTCAGCAATTCCACTACTCTCATGCACATAAAAAATACGCTATTGTCCATGCACCACCGCTGGTGACGGGCCTCTTAGGACAGACTTCTGAAGATCCAGTGTTCACATCAAGCTATTAGCACTGTGATGTGAACGTACCGAATGGCTTCTATGGCACTCATTGTTGTGGGAGGGGTGGGGGCACATGCACTTGCCATAGGAGCTCTTAACAGCAAATACTTGATTTAGCAAAGTTGGATATGTGACAACTTGCTCTAACTTGAGTGAGTTTCATATGCATTACATTGAGGTATATAAACATACAATGACAGCTGAGTAAAAATATCTGGATGAAATCAACATTGCTGGTTTTTAAAACATTTACCACAAAATTGTATGTATGGAAACTTTGCACACAGTTTGTTGCAGAGCTGTCCAACTTTAGAGTTCCATGAGCTTTGATCATGTTTTGAGGTAAATCTTGTAAATAAATGAGATATAGATTAATCACACCAAAGAAAAAAGTTAAAAGTAATAAAACTTAAAGCTTCAATGTTTTCTTTAAGACTGGTTCAAAGGTTCTGGGGTTTTTGTTTAAACTGCAAAAACCTGTTGAATAGGGCTTAAATGATACATTTGGGCCTAAATATACTTGCAAGATACCCAGATTCATGTCCACAAAGATTTGAATGCATACTTTGGATGGAGAAACTTTCAGATTACCGCTTTTTATATGGAGAAATTGTAAATGCTAATAGGTTAGGGATAATTGTTCAAACATTTCCTAAGTGGAAGGCATACATTTTTTATGAACTTTTACCAAAACCTTTGTGAAAATGTCTTCTGTTGTAAGCTTTGTTTGACATTTTTGGATTCATTTTCATTCATTTTCATTAAATCCACTAATGATAACTAAAACAAATAATTACATAAGCGGTTAGGAGGAAGGGCTTGAGTATAAAACAACAAAGGAGATAAATATAAAAACATTTACAGAACAGAAGGTAATTTGGCACTGGACTTGTTCACAACTGTGTTCAAATAATTTGACCAGGTTAATGAATTTCACATAAATTCTATGGAACTGGTCATGGGGTTGACCAGGCATTTTCTTGTCTTATTCAAGATAAAGAAAGATGGCCCAATTTTATTTCTAAGCCTTTTAAGATATCTTGCCACAGTAAATAACATGATAGAACACAGTGTTCAGCAGGTAGGATTTAGGGTAAATCATTGAAAACAGGTACAGAGATGGATATGAAGCAGCAAGAGTCATACTCTGCAATTTGCTTTCTCAGAGCAAAGGTCTGTTTTCAATACTGCTGAAGTGCTTGGTCTTTTTGTATGCTGCTTTCCCTTCACTATACAAAGTATAGATACAAGCACTTTACTAGCAGTAAACATGTAGTAACCATATATGATCCTTGCCGAAAACAACTATCTTTATGTGCATGCAGAGGGCAAGGAGGGACTAGGATTGGGGATTGGAGATAATAACCTTAAGTACATACCTCTTTTCCCTGTTCAAAATATTGCACACAAGCAAAATAAAACATTAAAGTGAAACGCAGATAAGAAATTAATAAATTTTCTTGAAGATTAAATTATAAAGCCAAAGAAATAATTTAAGAAACATTCAATGCCAATGTAGAGATAAGGTCTCTAAATTGTAATTATAATTTTTTTTTTTAACTACATTTTTGGAGAGTAAAAAATCAGTTTTGTTGATGTTTTTGGTGACTTTGACAAGTGTTCATCACAAACATATTGCAGGCATTACAAAAATTAGTAGCTGGAAACTTTGTAGATAAGACATGCAGCATTTACACATAAGGGAGGTGTGGATAGTTGCAGATGCTTAACAGCACACTAACCTCAGCATGGTGTTCCTCATTCTGCTGAAGCACTTCAATGACCAGCTCAGACAAGCGGATAGTGTCCTCAAGCTTTTTGGCTGGGGTGACTAACCGGCCTACATTTTCTGTAGTACAAAGGTTAAAAATATCAGTTTTTCTTCCTGAAGCACGTATTCCAGATAATGTGAGCATGCAATGGATGTTGTCTAATTGACTAACCAACACTGGATTTCAACGATTAAGTCACTCAAGAATTTGGAATTAGCTGTTCTCAAAAGTGGCTGATATTTGGCCTCAAACTTACTTTCATGTATTTATGTTAAAAACCAACATGAAATAATCGATAATTATCAACAAATTCAAAACATTTATTTTAAGTGTAGTCCGGGCCATTTTCTGCTGTTGCTTAGTGACCTATTTTTAGATAAAGAATACACAAACACTGAATTCAAACTCAACCCTTTATTCAACCAACTTTTTACCAAAACTGCAAGTAAAAAAAAAAAAAAAAAAAGCGCTCTCTGAACTCGTTGAGGGGGCAGAGCTTGGTAACGGAGTGTTTCCCAGTCTGCGTTTGTGATTTGTTGGGAGCATGTAATGACTGTAATATTTATCTACATGATAGGCTAGAATGCAAAAGGAAGGAAAACTGTTTATTTATATATATATATATATATATATATATATATATATATATATATATATATGAATTTGTAAGATTTGTTATTTTGACAGAACAGTGATGAAATCCTCTAACAAAAGCATGGACATAACGAGGGACATAAACAACAACAATGAACACTAATCATGCAGTATTGTAATCTTTCAATTTTACCCAAAGGTTCTAGCTAAATTACTGTCTGTTGAACTTAAATGTCACAAGAAATGTATAAATATGTAAGCCAAAGCATTGTGACCACTCAGAAAAAGGTGATGATGACAATCTCATAGAACTGGTGGAAGTCTGGAAAATGTGTTTGTTTTCTGAATCAGTATTTTGTACAACACGTAGTTCAATGTTGATCAGTCCCAATAGTTTTGTGTGCTACTCAGAAATGGTCATGATAGGTTGGCTCATCAATACAGGCTACACTAAATGAAAGTTTGACCTCCACACCTTCAGTGTGTTCAGTGACATGTATAATTATACTATGGCCAGAAAATAATCTAACTTCTGTAAGTAAAAGGTCATAGTATAAGGATGAGGATGAATTTCAAAGTGTTATAATGCATATGATTTAGATAAGGTCTATAAGGCAGATAATGGAATTTGAGGTAGTAACACCCTAATACAAAACAGTGCTTTCACTACATTCATTACTCTCATATATTAGAACAGCAAGGTAAGTTTTATCACTTACAAGGGAACAGTGAAGTTAGCAGGCATAAAAGGCAGGCCAGGACTCTAAAAGTAAAAAATGTATTATTTGAGACTGGAGTGATTTGGATGGATGATCATGAACTTTAAGTTGTATTCATTCATACTGTATGTTACACAATAACCAGGCTTTTCAGCCTATTCTTGGAGGATGGTGCACGAAGACACGTTAAATAAGAAAAAATTAGATTCAAGTCAATAAATACACCGAATCTTATCTATTTACCTTAGTATTCCAAAGTCATTTCATATCAATTCAGCCTACTATACTAACATTTTAAAGGAGGCCTCATGTAGCTTGACAATGAAGTACAATTTCTTTTATACTTGCACCATGTGGCAATAAATGTTTGTGTACCAGGTGATTTCAGCAGAAAGGTAGATCTCATTAAACTTGCACTATTCCACCATCTCCACCTCCTTTCCATAAGTGTAGAGAATGGAGGGCTCAGATCTCTCAAAGTCCCTCACAATCTCTTTGGTATGCTATGTTCAGGACCAGGTTATTATTGTCATAACACTAGTTTAGATCCTAGACATCCTCCATGTAGGATGGCGGTATTGTCAGCATGGTATTATTAGCAAGTGACAATTATGTTGTTGGTGTTAAAAGTTGCGTGAAGAGTAAGTAGAGCAGGTAACTGAAGACATCGCCTTGCAGTGTCACAATCTCCCAGTGTTTGTGTTTTGATTTTATTTTGTTAATGTATTTTGACCAGTTCTGAAGTTTCCTGGATCATTCTTTCTTTAGTTTATAATCCTTAAGTGTTTGTTACTTTTTATATCATAAGAGGATTTTGTTAGTTAATTCATTGTTGATTAAATCCTTGATTATTTATTGTTTATTTCATTAGATATCCTTGCTGTGTTCTATTTCATCCCTACTAACTTAAAAACTGAATGATCATCTTTGCACATGCACAGGCTGAGAATTAATGACAACACAGTCACTTGTGATCTACCGGTGATCTACGTGAGTCTATATAGTCATTTCACACCAGAAGCTCAGTCCCTTTTCATCTTCTTGCACGCAGGTTTGTTGAGTGCATGCTCTTGCAGCTACTGCTTCTGCTTGGTGCTTGTAGCCTTGTGGCCATTTCTGGTCAGTGGGGTCCTCGCCCTCCAGGGTTTGGGCAAGCTGCTTTTGTTTTCTCTGAACTACCGTTCTCCATCTGCTGGTAAGTTTTGCTCTTTATGATGGATTATTTGATAAAAAATGTTCCTGCTCGGGCTGAGTTCGGTGAAGGTGTTTCACTGTTCGCCTTCTTTTGTCACATCTGATTGTCTCGCCGGTAGCATCTTCTGCTTGTGCTAAGATCTGTACAGGTTTTTTCCTTATATTGATCAAAAGTGTTTTCACTGTTCACTTTCCTTGGCCACATTTAGATGCTTATTGGCTTACCAAAAGCGTCTTCTGCTTGTGCTGAGTGTCACGGTGCAGTTTCGGCCTATCTGTCTCTGGAACTTTCCAGCGCCTTCCTCCTCCCGCCCAGCTCCACTCTGCCTAATCGTCCACACCTGTTCAGCCTTCAATCATCCTGGACTGTTTCCACCTGCAAGCCTCCCTATATAAACTCTCTCCAGTCAGCTCCTCACCGCCGGTCCGTCTTCAATCATCTGATGCCCTCAGTCAGAGATTCTCCCACGTCTGGCTGAGCATCAACTCTCCTTAGTCTGGAAACCAGAGATTTTCCCACGTCTGGTTACCAGAGCTTCCCGCGCCTGTCTGCACCTCCAAGTGATCTCTCAACTGTGCTGCCGGTTTCCCCTGTTACTCCAGCGTTCCAGTGCTCCAAGGAAGCTCTCTGCTGCCCTGCTGAACCTGCTGCAGCCCCTGTGTTCCAAGAACTTTCTCTGCTGAGCTGCTGATTCTCGGCGCTGCACCCGCAGCTCTCCAGCTCTCTCCAGTCCTTCAGCACCTCCAGTCCTCCGGCTCCTGCATTCACCTTCCACCTGCTCCATTCTGGTATAGACTCTGGTTCTCCTCCCTCCACAATCCATCCATCCTTCAATAAACACTCAGAACTAAGCTCCTTGTGTGGTGTGTGTTCGGCTCATCTGGACAAATCATGACACTGAGTTCAGGGTTTTTTTTCTCCTTTTATTATCTTACTGTATTTTACAGTTTGACTTACTTTTCTAACATAATTTTGTTTGGTGACTCACCGGTAGCGTTTTCTGCTTGCAGTGAGTCCTGGTGGTTTCTCCTCTACTTTTCCGACAGTGTCTCAGTGTTTGGCTTGATTGCCTATTTTGTTCAGTTATTGGCTCGCCAGTGGCCGGGGGACCTGTGTTCATGCCCCTTTCGGTCTGTGCAATCTGGTCGCCGTCCCCCTAGGACTTCAAGGGGCCAATGCATTGGGGCCAGCAGTCGCATTTTTTACCCCAAGACAACTTGAATGCTGGGCTGCCCGCACCCCGGATTTGTGGGTGCTGTCCACCATGTCTCGGGGGCCCTCTGGCCCTTGCTGGGTCAGGATTATTGTCATCCACTGCCCTCTGACCACCAGGGAGGTGTTGTAAGCAATTGTCCCAGGCAACTGGTTTACATAGATCGACCTGACGGGTGCCTATTTTCATATCGTCATTGCATCACTGGTGGTTTCACTGCATTGCATTCCAGGGAAGACACTTTCTGTTCTGGGTCCTCCCATTCATACTTCATACAGTTGTTCATCCGGTGTGTGGCAGTGGCCCTCTCCCCTTTGCAGGCACGGGGAGTGTAGGTCCTGCCCTGTGCCTCAATCTATGCTCAGGCAGTCTGGGATACGCAAATGGTCCTTGCTCATGTGGGTCACCTTGGAGAAGACCAGTAGGATGACCCCCTCTCAGGTGACGGCTTTCCTTGGCATTGCCCTGGATTCCTTTTTGATGACTGCTTGCCTGTCGCTGGAACGGGTCATCTGGGTTTGAGCCAGCTGCTGAAGTTCTGAGGTGGCAGGGAGCCTCCTCGTGTCCTGTATCTGCGCCTGTGTTGCCTGAAAATCCTAATAACTCAGCCTGGTGTGACATCATAAGCTTTTATTCCCTAGATCGCAATGGAGCCTCAATCACCACAGTTCAGACCCAATATCCAAACCTGGACTCTGAGAAGTGGTTCCTGTGAGTGCTCCTGGCAGTTTCCTGTTTTCCTCCAGCAAGTTTATTTAAATAAACCTTTTCAAGCGCTCTTTGTGTTTAGCTGAAATTTCAGGTCCTCTTTCTCTGGCATTACAGAATAATCTGAAGTCCATGGCAATTGTCTACACATCCCTTCTCCTGACAACCAAGTTGGTCAAAAGTTCTGGCTTTCCACAAGGGATCTACCACTTTGGGTGGAAAATCGTAAACTGGCACCTCGTTTCATGGGTCCCATTCCCATTTCCAAGGTGGTGAATCCAGTGGCTGTCAGACTGCAGCTCCCACGTTCCATAAGGATTCATTAAACATTCCATGTGTGCCGGGACAAGCATTTTGTCCAGTCTCTTTTTTCTGAAAACAATCACCTCTGTCTCATTTCTATTGAAATGTAAGAAGTTTATCTCTATCCAAGTTTCAAGTTTCTGCCCTGCCATGTAGGAGAAAATGATCTTAATAAAAACTGGCAAAGGCTGGTTTTGTCAGGAACCACGAAGCTTGCAGAGTTTCATTTGAATACTTTGATACAATTCAAGAGCCAACAGTCATTTTGGAACCAGTATCTCCACATGATTAACCAATAGAGACTATATTTAATAAAATCATATATTATTTTCATTTTACAATATATAACACAAAAAATTAGATAAAAAACTTTATTCCTGCTAGTTCCTGTAACAGAAGTGAGCTATGATCTTATCATATTAAGTCCAGACATGCTAAAATGCTTTGAAATGTACTTTAGCTCCATAAGCATAGTTTTGTACATTCAACTAATGTTGCTGTTGGTGAATAATACCTTTGTGCCACTGCTGTTATGCACTCTTGTGAGAATGTATTTGAAGAATTAACCTAATTGCTCTCTGCAATTAAGTTAATCCTTTGTATGATACAGCACTCAAGAGTTTCCTTCTAGAAAAAGTATGTTTTATTGTGAAGCTAAATCACATTAATATGTTTTCTACTTGTAACTCACCTTCAAAAGTAGATTGATATATTTACCATGTATTTGCTTTCCTTAATAAGAATAGAAGTGGTCTTTGAGATCAATTATGAAGATAAAAATGTTCTGTTTTTGGATGTGAACACCTGTAAATTATGATGAGAGGTTGTACAGCACAACAATTTAACTTATACAACTAAACAATTACTTGTACAAAAAACACACGTTAAATCAAAATGAGGTTCTGTGTAACATTTTCACGTGCAGAATTTTTTTTTCACCTGAAAAAATAATTAATTACATATTTAAATTTGTTCAACTTGTGCCAAATTTCCCACTGACTACAAATCAGTGAACACATCCTCAAATCTGCTGCTACACATGCTCACCTGTTGTCTCACAGGCGCACAACTCTCTCCCTTCACAAATGACTTTTGAATCCTTCCTTGTAGTTTTTTTTAATCAAAACCCAGTTTAAAGTGGGTGGCAGCTTAGGGAGGGACTTTGTCGGGGCAACGGACTCAACTAATAACAGTAACAGCTCCAGTTTGGCCTGGGTTTTAACGTTTGCCCTCTTCAAGTAAGTTCGTTTTAAGAGTATTTAGAAGCGTTTTTCTTATATTTTTTGACAAAGTAACAAATACCAACAGAATGTCACTCAATTATTATTATGAGTTCTTTAGAGTTAACTTCTATTGGCATGACTTGCGAAGCTATAGCAAGCCTCGCAAGTCATGCCTGAGCAGTTTGAAGGTTGATTGTGGCAGACTTGTAACAAAATGGGCCAAAACTGTATCTCATAAAAGGGAAAATTGTCAAATAAAAGTGCTGATTTCCATTGTTGGACTCCTACTGCATACCATAAAGTTTTTGTTCATAAGATTTACCCCGTTTCATCAAAATGTACCATTGTGCACAGCATAATATCAATAAAGTGAAGAGAAAATTAGCTGAATTGTGTCCTTTTGTCTCAAAAAACAATTTTATTGATATATACTTATCAATAAAAAAACAACATGAGCAAAACGAAATGATCAATAAAACAAGAATGTGAAAAACTTTCCAATAAGTAGCTATCAGTTAAAATGTGTAAATAAATGTGAAAAAAAGCTATCAGTAAAAACCATGTAAACAAATGTGCAGCAAAAAATTTGCAAATACTAACAGAAAAAATTTAGGTATCTGTGGCTCAGGTGTCTGGTTCACCTGGAGAGTTCCACATGTCCTCACTGTCCTCAATAGGTGGAGGGGTACCTTGACTCGCCCACCTGGGGATTGGCCTGGTTGAACTGCTCTTTTTTTAATTGGGGCAGAGGAAACCGTGCGCTTCATGGGGCTTGGAGCAGTCCCTATCCGATGAGCAGGTGGGTGACATGCCTTATCTTCTGCTGCACTGTTGTCACTAGGGAAACATTTTTCGAAGATTAGATTTGACAGTGTTTATCTTAATGGCAGGCTAAAACTAAAGTTGCATCTGACAATAATTTATAATAAGCATAGAAATACAATGCTAATCATGTAATGGCATTTATTTTGTAACCACAATGGTATGCAGAATAAGCTTCTCACCGAAGTGGTTGAAAATGAAAAAGTAACCATACAACTTACTTATGAACTGGGTCCAGAATCAGCTGCTGCTCATCTTCGTTCAAAATCTCTTCAAAATCTGTGCAAGAGTCAGAAGATTCTCAGCATGAATCTCCCTCATAATTTCTTCCAAAACCTCCTGAAGTACATTTCCTCTTCTGTGCCATCAAGACTGCAGATGTTCTCTGAAAAATCCACACCGGTGAAGAAATAAGCAAATACCACAAGCCGGCTGTCTGCTGCGTGTGTATAGCAGCTGTGGCTGTGAGTTGTACAGTATCTGGTACGCATTGCAATTGCGTCCCCGAGATACATCGGACAAAGACATGCTACATCTTGTAAGGCGAGAGTCTCTACGTTGCAACGATACCAGCCACGGCGGAGCTTGTCCGGCAGTGAAGCATTTTTCTGAGTCAACAATTTTGAAAGACATTTTAATGGCATCTCCTGAGTTTAATGTGCTGTAAAATACAAAAATATGTATGAAAACAATTAGTGACTTGTTTTACAAACGTTTAAGCCTATCTTTTTTTGAAGTGTTTAGGAAGAAAGGGATTGTTTTTTACCTAACTTCAAAGCTGGACTAACAAGGGGCGTGGCCCCACCCCAAGCGGCCCATGCCCATATGGCCAGGCTTAAAGATTTAACATGTTGGCCTAAATATATTGTAATTTTCCTATTAACTTAAAAACTGCTGTTTGTAAAACATAAAAACTCATAATTACTTCAAAAATTGCTTTTTCTGTTATACTTTTTACCCATGGAGTTTGCAAGTTTTTCACCTGTGCAATGCATGCTGGCTTGATGACATGGTTAAGTCCTACTGGACTGGATCCTATAGAGCAGGGGTGTCAAACTCATTTTGGTTTAGGGGCCGCATACAGCTTAATCTGATCTCAAGAGGGCCACACGAGTAAACTCATTGCAAGATTAAATAGAACTAATAAAAGTGGACTTGTTGTTGATTTTTATATTAAATTAATTTCACTTTTACACAATATATTATGAATAAGCTCAGCGTTTTTAAGAAAAGTATGTGCAATTTCAACAATACTTTTACTCAGTTAAACATTTACTTAAGTGCATTATGCATAAGAACTGATCACAGTGATTGTACAATGTTGAAAAACATTTATTCACATTTTTTGGAACTTAAAAACACTGTCCTGCATGACAAAATACATCAAACAGATAAAAATTAAGAAATGATTTAAAATCAATTTTTCACATCTGAAGCTCAGTGCTACCATCTGCTGATTAAAACACAGCGCCCCTCGTGGACAATATAGGAACTGCAGATTTTCAATTAAATGAAGTACATGTTTTTTTCAATAATTGTTTTATCATTCTCTTCCTTTTATCTTCTCTTTCTTTCACTTTTTCTTTTTTTTCCTCCTTTCATCTCCTACTTTCCCATTGTAGTGTCCATATCATTTGAGCTATTTCCTGCATGAATCATAATAAAACTATTCACATTCATAAATCAAGCGGAGCACTATGGCACAAGCCGTACTGCTCCACTTGTGAAAGTCAAATCTGATGAGCTCTTTTTGGCATTGAGACAACAATTCTTATTGCCACATTGCCAGACAGGACACTTTTTTTTTTTTTTTGAATAATGACAATGGATTTAGCCACCGGGCCGGACTAAACTGTTCGGCGGGCCGGAACCGGCCCGCGGGCCGTATGTTTGACACCCCTGCTATAGAGTTAACACAGGAGGGTTAACAAGTTGTTTTCTATCATATTGTGTTTGACTGGTGTAAATTTAGACAATGTCACACAGTCTCGCTGTTGGCTGTCATTTCAAAACAAAAAACACAACAGAAAAATTGAGGTGAGTCTTCATCACTTCCCTCATGAAAAAGAAGAGTGCCATTGGAAGAACACAACTTCTAAAGGACCCACATTTGTGCTCTTCAACACTTCTCTTTAGAAGACTTTAAGTCATTTTTACAAACAAAACTGATGACATGTGTGAATTGTTGCTGCTGAAGTGGTCCTCGATGAGCTGCTTGTACCTTTGCTTGACCTTCTGGATGCCTTTTTAAGTTCACTTCTAGACCTGCTGTAGGCCAGTCTGTCTCCAGATGTGAACGCTGCGTCCTGAGCCTTCAGCAGGGACAGCACCGAGCTGTCCACCCATGGTTTCTGGTTAGGAAACACTGATTGTCTTTGTGGGGAGGACAGCATCAGTGCAAAAGTGGATGTAGGAAAGCACAGATGATGCGTAGCTTTCTAAGTCAGCGCCCTCTTTAAATACATCCCAGTCAGTGTTTCCAAAACAATCCTGTAGAGCTGAGCAGGCCTCTTATGTCCAAACGTAAATGTTTTTTTTTTATCTCTGGTCTGGTTCTGCAGATCAGTTGCTTGTAGGCATGGATCCGTCCAAAGAGATGTGATCTGATGAGCCAAAGTGAGGAGCTGCAGCGGCTATGCATGCTCCTGGGATGTTACAGTAAACTTGATCCAATGTATTATTGTATCTGGTCGGATACTTAATGAATTTATGGAACTTGGGGAGCACAACCATTAAATTAACATGGTTGAAGTCCCCAGCAATTATCATAGCTGCTTCTGAATTACTGTTCATTTGGCCAGTAACAAAGCAGTAAATTTCTTCAAGAGCTAGCTTAGCGTTAGCTCTTGGCTGCACGTACACTGCAATGATCAGTGTTGGGGAGTAACGGATTACATGTAACGACGTTACGTAATTTAATTACAAAAAGAGAGTAACTGTAATTCGTTACAGTTACAATGAGAAAATATGTAATTCAGTTACAGTTACTTCCGAAAATATTAGGAATTACAAATTTAGTTACATTTTTTAAAAAATATAAAGAAAAACCTTTGCGAAATATGTAATGATATTTTTATTGCTTCGCGCCCTGTATCGCCGTTTCCCGCTACGGCTCCTTGTCTCTATCACTCTGATGATCCATCCTGTGCTGGTGGAAACTTCTGAAAGAACAGCAAGCGAGCGGACGTTTCACGGTTTTATTTCAGCTCAAGCAGAGCATCAAAAATGACAGCCTTCAAGCCTTCAAGCCACCTCTTGTTATTCACACACAACAATAAACCGTGAGAGCCGACGTGTGTTGTGAAACTGCAAAACTTTGTCTTAAGCGTAAAATCAAACGCGCGTCTACACAGCTCAGCGTTCACAGTGTTGCGTTCGTGAGCGTCGGAAAGCTATGGTGCATTCAGGAGCATGGGACATTTCAGTTTTACAACGAAAAAGGCAGAAAACGGAACAGAACTTAACTCATACAATAATGTATTTATCCAGAAACAGTGTGGGCTTTCTTACAATACTGAATGCTCTATAATTGTATTTCTGTTATTTTTGATTATGCACATCTGCTAGCTTTTTATTCTAAAAAATCTATAATATTACAGCAGCAAATTATCAAAGTTTTTCAAAGCCTGTTTAAAAGCTCCAAATGGGGCTTCAGATCATACAGCAACAATTGTGCTGTCATTGTTTTACAGGGCAGAATTTGCATTTGCTGACTCTCGTCCTTTAACTACTGATGGATATACAGGAATAGAGTCATACAAGTGTCAATTTCTGAGATAGCAGGGGATGCAATTTTTGGCAAGGAGTTGCCGAAAAATCCATCCTCCTTGTTTTAAACTTAAAAATCGTCACACACACACACACACTTGTGGACATCCTGTGATTGCCTGTCTGCAGTTCCCTTTCAGCTTAGTGGTTTTTTATGGTTCACATTCAGTTCTCAAAAATTAAATGTTGAACATGGGTCAATACTCATTAAAACCTTAAAGTAATCAAAAAGTAATCAAAAGTAATTAGTTACATTACTTTTTAAAAGTAATTGAAAAAGTTACACTACAATTACATTTTAAACAAAGTAACTTGTAACTGTAACGGATTACATTTTTAAAGTAACTTACCCAACACTGGCAATGATTATCACAGAGTTGAGCTCTCTAGACAATTTAAATGGACTGCACTTAACTGCAAGGTATTCCAGGTCAGATGAGCAGAAAGTTCCGACCAGTGGTGTAGTGGTCACTGGAGAAGTGGGTATACTCTCAATTTTTGCCCTTTTAGACGCAGCTCAGAAAAATGCAGTTTTACAAACAATGACAGGTAACACTGCTCTATTTAGTTTACCTAAAAATCCATCAGTAGTGTTTAATCATTTTAGCCTAAAATATTTAGGCTTTACGTTCACTCAGAGATCCAGTGCAGATATCTAGAGCCAGCTGCTTATTATTTTATTTTACCTTCACCAGGCTTTTATGATTGAAGCTTTTTTAATTCTTTATCCTATCATTCCAGATACTGAGGCAACTGTAGCTCCAACAGCATATTTACATATTAAGAAGAAGCAGCTAAAGCTTCGTGAGGCCAAGAAGAAGCAGCACACATACACAGAAAAAATCAGTCAGCTGACTAAGGAAAGAGACTCCCTCCGCCAGCAAGTTGGTCAAAGTAAGTAGGCCAAACACTTTCTTGAAAAAAACATGTTTGCACACCTGACAATGATACTTTGGTGCTTTGAAAAATATACAGTTAGTTGAGTGAAAGAAAGGCCAACATTTCATGGTGACAAGACCTTCAACAGAGCACAAGTGTTATTACCCAAAAAATACACATGTACAGTTAATATGTGGACGATAATATCTGTTGCATTGATTGACAGCAGACACATCTATACAACTGATGAGATCACAACGTAATCGCAATGCTTTACCTCAGCTAGGTTACACCCATTTCACAGTCAATCACAGTTTGTCATATGTTGATGCAGGTGCACATTCTCTGCACATAGAAAGGGCCTGGAGAACGGTTAAGGAAAATGTGTGGAGACTCAGGGGGAATCGTACAGAGGAGTTATTGGTAGACCATCTCAGAGTTATTGAATGGTATGAGTGGCTTGCCCGTAAGTATTGCAAGGGGCCATTAGGATGGATAATCCATGATATTGCTGTGATGTATAGACATTAAATGTCTCTGAAATATTCAGTTTATTAAATGTTTAGCACAAAAAGTGCCCAAACCTCATGGGTTTGTATACTGTTACATACTGCTGTTCTGCCATGTAATGGCTTAGTATGTGTGTTTCTGTACATTAAAGACAATGTTCAACATGTTATCTGTTGTATATCTTTGGTAAAATATAGTACACATAAAAGTCTATGGGTGGAAGAAGGTTGAGATACAAAAATGTGATATTTTAAATATCACATGAAATTTCTATACCTTGAACTTGTTTCACCCATTTGCCGTTCTACAAAGTTTCACTGGTATTAGTAGATGGTTCACAAACTATTAACAAGTGATCTATAAAGTGTGAGTCAATGTAGTAGTTAAGCATTAGTTATAAGCTTATGCATGTTATTGAGACGTTATTCTAAAGTTGTAGCTATTCCTCATTTACCAGCAGTTAATAAATGAGGAATAGTTGCAACTTTAGAATAACGTCCCAATAACATATATAAACTATTAACTGAAACTTAACAAGTCAGTAAGTAATTCACTAACAGTTTATTAATGGTCTATTCACTATCTATACGGCATAGTTATAAATCCTTAGCAAACTATTAACAAACACTTAACAAGTGATTAATAGCTCATTAATTAACAGTTTACAATTAATCTATTAACTAGTTATAACAGTTATTATGAGATGTTACCACAACTTTTCATAAAAATTAATAATTTATCACTCTGAACTGTACTAAACAGGATGTTAACATTCCAAAAAAATGCAAGGAAATTGAATGATTCTTTTATCCAAAGTGCTCAGCTGTGGTGTCAGATCTAACGCACATTCAAGTGAAGGTTAATTTTCCAATAGTGGATCGACTGGGATTTAAGGATCTTGGTGCTACACATCACGCTGGTCTCTTATGTTAAGCAGACAACCCATTACTACGCACACAGAACCACACAGACACAGGTCATCGGGCTAGTTCACTCTCTAAATCTATTTATTACTTGAAAAACACTGAGTTACATCAACCAGGGACCTGGACCCTCTACCAGTTGAAACATGTATAACACAATTTAGCTGGAAACATAAAACTACAATCTATCAAGTCTTCAATACATCCAAAGCATTCATTATACTTACCTTCCAATTAAAATAAATATTTTTAAGATCCTTACAGAACCTTAATTTAATCTCATATTTGAAGCATAGACAAGAAACAATTACCCTCTGTTGAGGATTTAATATTTATAAAGATATAGTAGCAGTGTAAATCTCTGATTATCTTCTGAATTGTTTTCTTGACAGGTATTTTTTTAATGATAATCGAATCAAATGTTTGTTTTCTAGCCAGCCTGACTAGATAAGAACTGGATGTAATTGAAGAAGCTTCATAAGTCAATGTCTCATTTTATGCTTTAACAGGAAGGACCAGTCAGACTTTTTACCAAGAAAAGTGATAAAATTAAGTAAATTTGCATTTTTAGGATTTCTGTAAAAAAAATTAAGTTAATGTTATATTTTTGAGCAGTTCTAAATCTTAAAGGAGCAATAAGTAAGAAATTTACTACAAAATTTGTCCCCCAGTATGGAAGTAACATTCCCTATAAACAATCGGTCCTCTTCCTCAACAATGTGTTAGTCACGTCTTTCTCCTTTCATACCAAGTCTGTCATCAGTCTGTCAAGCTTCTGAAGTTCGCGGACGACACCACTCTCATCGGACTTATCTCGAATATCTCGAATCTGATCCCTTCTTCCTGTTGCGTTAAGGTGTATTGTGTCACTTCCTGTTGTCATGGTGTGAATTGCGGTTACTCCGGACTCTCTCGCTTTTATCTTTAATCTCTTTGCTGTAACATCTGTTTCTAACACATAAGCACTTTTAAAACATTCGCTGTTGCTGCACATCACGTTTGGGACCTCCTCGTGTTTCACACGGTTTGCTTTTTTCGGCGTGGTAAGAGGGCGCTAACCTAGCTTTAGCCTAGCCTAGCTTTAGCCCCACAATGGCTTCTTCCCCTACTCTTCCATCAGCTCCTCTGTCTCTGCCTAAGTCTCCCCCTATCTCCTGCTCTCTGT
This sequence comes from Fundulus diaphanus, assembly GCA_037039145.1. Lineage (NCBI taxonomy): Eukaryota > Metazoa > Chordata > Actinopteri > Cyprinodontiformes > Fundulidae > Fundulus > Fundulus diaphanus. The sequence continues at coordinate 61,156,992 of CM073126.1, read as the reverse complement.
GTCAGATGTTTAGTTATTCCTCTGCCTCCTTTAGTGATAATGGTACATGTGTTTTTGTAGCTTTGGAGGCGAGGGTGTCAAAATTGGAGACCTGGCTCCGTGCTGTTGAAAAACCAGCTGATAGCCGCCCCTTTGCTAGCGCGGAGCCACATAGAGTAACTTCACGTAGCGGTCCTCCAGCAGCAGCACCCGAGCAGCCGGGTAACCAGGCCGGGTGGGTGACGGTTTGTAGAAAGCATAGCTCTAGATTCCAGCCCCCAGGTCACCACCAACCCGTCTGCGTTTCTAACAAATTTTCCCCACTGAGTGACACACCCGCTGAGAAGCCGACCCTGGTGATTGGCAGTTCAATAGTCAGAAACGTGGCACTAGAGACACCAGGGATCATAGTCAAATGCCTGCCAGGGGCCAGAACAGGCGACATCGAATCCTACCTGAAACTGCTGGCTAAGGATAAGCGTAAATACAGTAAGATTCACGCTGGCGGTAATGACACCCGGTCACGCCGATCGGAGGTCACTAAAGTTGGTGTTGCTTCGGTGTATAAGTTTGCTAAAACAATGTCGGACTCCGTAATTTTCTCTGGTCCCCTGCCTGATCTGACCAGTGATGACATGTTTAGCCGCATGTCATCATTCAACCGCTGGTTGTCTAGGTGGTGTCCCGAAAACGACGTGGGCTACATTGATAACTGGTGAACTTTCTGGGGAAAACCTGGTCTGATCCGGAGAGACGGCATCCATCCCACTTTGGATGGTGCAGCTCTTCTTTCTAGGAATCTGGCCAATTTATTAGTTCTCCTAAATGCTGACAACCCAGGGTCCAGACCAGGAAGCAGAGCCATAGTTTATGACACCTCTCTGCAGCTTCTGTACTGTTACCCAACCATTACCCTATTGAGACGGTGTCTTTCCCACGGCCAAAACTGAATAGATCAAAAACTTATCTAAAAGGAACAAATCATAAAAATCCAATAAAAATCAATACGGCTCACCTTGAACCAAAAAATAAAGCAATTAAATGTGGTCTATTAAATATAAGGTCTCTCCCTCCACAGACTTTGTTAGTTAATGAATTGATTTCTGATAAACAGATTGATTTATTTTGTCTCACAGAAACCTGGCTAAAAGAGGATTACGTTAGTATAAATGAGTCAACTCCCTCTAATTATTTAAATTTCCACATTTCCAGATCTGCGGGAAGAGGAGGAGGAGTGGCAACTATCTTTCAGTCTGATTTATTAATGAGTCCCAGGCTAATTAATAACTACAGTTCTTTTGAACAATTAACCCTCATTTTCCCTCATCTAAATTGCAAAGCAATAAAACCTCTTCTGTTTGTTGTTTTGTATCGTCCACCATGCCCTTACACTCAGTTCTTGGGTCAGTTGTCAGACTTCTTATCTGATTTGGTGATAAACACTGACAAGGTTATTATAGTGAGGGATTTTAACATTCATGTTGACACAGAATGTGATAACCTTAGTGTAGCCTTTAAAACTATCCTAGATTCAATTGGTTTTGCTCAAAATGTGCATAAACCGACACACTCTTGGTTCCATACTTTAGACCTTGTGCTGACATATGGCATTGATTGTGAAGAATTAACAGTATTTCCTCACAACCCTGTCCTATCTTATAATTTTTTAATAACATTTGAGTTTAATCTAACTGAGTTCTCCATTATAGTAGATCTTTATCGGATGATGCTGCATCAAACTTTAAACAGTCTGTCCCCCTTTTAATATCTTCAGTATTGCAGAAATACCCTGCAGATAGCAGCAATGTTATTTCTTCCCATTCACAAATAGATGTCTTTGTTAATGGTATGACTTCGTTATTGCGTTCTGCATTAGACAATGTAGCTCCCTTGAAATAGAAGGTGATTATTCACAGGAAGCTGGCTCCCTAGTTTAATTCAGAGCTGCGTTCCTTGAAGCACAATGTTAGGAAATTGGAGAGAAAATGGGCTCTACACACCAAGAGGAATCCTACCTACTCTGGAAAGACAGTCTATTGTTGTATAATAAGAGCCTTCACAGAGTTAGAGCAGCGTATGTTTCATCATTAATTGAGGAGAATAAAAATAACCCTAGATGTTTCTTCAGTACAGTTGCCAAACTTACTCAGAGTAACAGCTCCGTTGATCTATCCATTCCCTTAGCTCTTAGCAGTAATGACTTTATGGGATTCTTTATAAATAAAATTGATTCCATTAAAAATAAAATAATTGGCATCCTCCCAAACATGATTACCTCGTCCTCAGTGAGTGAGGCAGCGTTGGAGGAATCTTTAGAACCTGCACAGTGTTTGAACTGTTTAGAATCAGTAGAGCTTTCTGAGCTATCTAAAATTTTAGCTTGATCTAAACCTTCTACTTGTATGTTAGACCCAATCCCAACCAAGTTGTTTAAGGTGATATTCCCTTTGATCAGTGGCACTATTTTAGACATGATTAATCTATCCTTAAGTAAATAGGTATGTACCAAAGCTGTTATTAAACGTTTACTTAAGAAACCTGAAAAGAAAAGAAAATGACATCAAAAGCTGGATGACTTTAAATGTCCTGCATTTAAATTCTGACAAGACAGAAGTTGTAATCTTTGGACCAGAGTCCTCAAAAAATAAACTTCTTATTCAATCACTTAATCTGGATGGCATTAATTTGGCCTCTGGTAATAAAGTAAAAAATCTTGGTGTTATTTTTGACCAAGACATGTCATTTAAATCCCATATTAAACAGGTTTCCAGAGTTTCCTTTTTTCACCTCCGGAATATTGCCAAAATTAGAAACACTCTGTCCAGGGGTGATGCTGAAAAACTAGTCCATGCATTTGTTACTTCAAGGCTGGACTATTGTAATTCTTTACTATCAGGAAGTCCACAAAATGAAAATCAACGAGAGGGATCATATTTCTCTAATGTTAGCTTCCCTTCACTGGCTTCCTGTTAAATCAAGAATAGAATTTAAAATTCTTCTTCTAACGTATAAAACCCTTAATAATCAAGCTCCATCATATATCAGAGCTCTGATTACCCTGTATGTTCCTAACAGAGCACTTCGCTCTCAGACTGCAGGTCTGCTGGTGGTTCCTAAAGTCTCTAAAAGTAGAATGGGAGGCAGATCCTTTAGCTATCAGGCTCCTCTCCTGTGGAACCAACTCCCAGTTTTGGCAGACACCATGAAAAAACCATAGTGTCCACCTTATGTCAAAACTAAATTTATGACCCCTATGATTTATGACCCCCTATGATTTATAGGGGGTCATAGACATACGTACACATACACACACACACACACACATACACACACATTCCCTCCGCCCGGGCCACACACATTCACCCACATTAATTTTAAGTATTTATTTAATTATTATTTTATGTATTTAATTATTCTTTAATGCATATCGTGATGGTCAAGAAATGTGTTTTTTTTGTGGGGTTACTTATAACCGGACGTGTAACTTTAGTTGTATAAACCCTGATTTATACTCTGCGTTTGCAGGACAGGAAACTTTGCAGGATAGGAAACTTTACTCTTTAGAATCAAAACTTGTCTCTTGACATTGAAGGGCTGTGGTTTGATAACAATAAACAGATTATCCACATAAATGAGAACAACGGAAAAAGTACGGGGAATCTGCAAATAAAAAAACAAATACCATCTCCATGCAGGCTCCCTTCTTGTTCCGCCAATAACCACACAACGGCAAGATAGGTTTTCTCTTCAGTTCTTTCTCCCCTCTAAGCAAACAGTACTTAAACGCATTTACTGACCCGCTCAGTAATTCTGCTGAGAACGTAATATGTCCCATCACTCTGATAGTCAACTGAATGTGAGCTCGAGCCGGTCTGTTTGGGGGAGGAGTTTGTTAAAAGAATAACCCGATGCATTTGTTCGACGCGTCACGTCTCAATCAGCATACAGTGCCCAGGAAATAAAAATAAGATCAGAACTTATTCAATCAGACAAGTATAAACCCAGCAGGACACTTCCTCCCGTCTCCAGAATCAAAAGGGAGGCTTTCACCCAGTTCCGGGTAGGTGTCGGCCAATGAGACAAGCGCCAGCATGACGCTTGTCGATGCCCCTTTTGCAATCAACATAATGACGGGGGTAAAAATAAGATCAAAGCTTGTCAGGCGAGTTTTAGGGTTTTACAACGTGCGGTGGTGAGCTATGTTAGTAACTACAGCTGCCCTGGGGCAGGCTGACAGAGGCGAGGCTGCCATACAACGGCACCACCGGGCCCTCTGACCACCGCCAGCAGGCAATGCGGGTAAAGTGTCTTGCCCAAGGACAAAACGACAGAGACAGTCAGAGCAGGGGATCGAACCGGGAACACACCAATTGCAAGACAAACCCCCTAACCTCTGTGCCACCGTCGCCCCAGGGTGTCAAATATAGGTAATATCCACAGTCGTATTGTATGTCGGGTTCTTAATGCTAATTTTGGACCGTTCTTTGTCAGAGTGGACAGATAATACAACTTTAGAATGTAAAAAAAAAAAAAGACGGGGTTTTCAAGTTTAAATTTGATATTTTTCCATAGATATACATACAATACAATTTTACTATCACCGCATTGCCTGCTGGCGGTGGCGCCGTTGTATGGCAACCTCGCCTCTGTCAGCCTGCCCCAGGGCAGCTGTAGCTACTGACATATCACTGCCAGGGTCTGAATGGGTGAATGACTAAGACTGTAGTGTAAAGCGCTTTGGAGGTCGTCAAGACTAGTTAAAGCACTATACAAGTACAAGCCATTTACCTAAGGTGGGTGTCAATGGCATAGATGCTATAAAAACCCACCAATTCTTACTCCTTTTGGGGTAATCTTGCAGAAAAAATATATTTTTTTTAGAAAGGAAGTTGTATGGTTCATACTAGGATGGTTAGAATGAAGTTGTCTAATAGTTGTTGTCTAGTAGCTGGAGGTGTCTAATTTCAGTGGTTAAAAACATGCTGCTTTGTTTACGACGAACGTTTACGGATGTCACCCAAATTATTGATTTTATAGCATTAATTGTTTGCATCTAGAGGACCTTGATGCAACAGACTATGTGCTGAAATTATAAAGGATTGTTCGTTTGAAACTGAGATCAGAATTGAGTCAAATAATGAAAAGAATTTCTGAAAGAATATCATATAGCTTTTACTTTATGCGAAATTTGACATAAACTGCAATCAAATTACTCAAATAAGTTTTTGAACTATGCTTAAATTATTCTGCATAGTTTCAACATTTAATGTATTTAACAACTTCAGCCGACGCTCAAGTGAAAAGTGCATTTAACAGTTCCTATTAGTAAAGAAGTGATTTCACCACAATATATTGTCATTGAACAGCCACAACCCTGTTTTCACAGGGCAGACAAACTCTTGGTATTTGTCTCAACGCAAAAGCAAATGCAACGCAAAAGCAAATGTTTCAGGAGAATTAGAAAGTGACTAGACTCCATGGCTGTTACCAGGGAAGTTGAGGCTATATCCACCGCCACTTGAGTCTGAGTGACGGTCTCAGATAGAATTAAAGATAAAACATTCAAAAAGCTAAATAACCCATAAAAACATGCAAGAACTCTTTCATATATGTGCTTTCTAATGTATTATCAAAATAAACCATGTTTACCAATGGTTTAGATCAGTTTTTTAAAAGGTTTGAGGAGCAATGCATGATGGGAAATTTCGGCTCCCCCCGCCGTCCCTCGCGTCTTTTGCGACGCAAGTTGTTGACCCGGGTGGGAGGAAAAGATCATTTTGATGTCATCCAAGCACAAAATAAATCTAGCTAACATAAATAAGACATGGTGTACTTTATTGATCCGACAATTGGGGAATTATTCAGCAGCAGCAGCAGCGGCACAACATATGGAAATCAAACTAAAAATAAGATCTAAAAATATGAAGTGGTATACATTCTTACATCCTATAGTTAAATCTGTTTGTTCCATAAGAGGCTATGGATTTACCACAACATATAAATAAAGGTGAGCTATTAAAAATAACAGTGTGAAACCTATCAGAAGAATAATGGTCTGACATTTTAGCTGCTCCTTTGTAGAAATATTTTAGGCTTTTGTTTTGTTTTTTTCTTACATTGTTACTGCATTTAAGATACAAAATTAGAGATTAGTGAAAAAAACTGATTTATTGATTATACACATTTTGGAATCCTGAGCAAAAGAGGGCAATATTTGAAACGTAGTGGGTAAAAAGTTAAATTAGTCAAGATTTGATGAATTAGAACCATATTGTTACTTTTGTTTATTTTTATTTAAACGCAATGAATTTTAACGTGTTATCACGGTAAAGCCCAGTGTTTGCTTTAAGGATGGTAAAAGCGGACTTTAAATGTTTTATTCAGTAAGACAGATTTAGAAACCATTCTCTGAAACAGAAATGCCGTAATCCTCGGCTCCAAAAAAAACCAAAGAAACAAGATTATGCACAGGTAGATTTAATTTAATAATAAATAAGATAGTATTCAAAACCTCTGGAGGTTTTTCACATTTTGTCATGTTACAAACACAACTTTCAATGCATTGTTTGGCACCAAACCCAGCTGCAGTGCTTGTTTCCAAAAAGCTAAAGCCTAGTCTCTTCTGACCGAAGCACCCAATTCCAGTCTAAGTCCCAAAACAGTTAAGTTTTCAGTTTGTGATGGTAGCACAGAGTAGGCTTTTTTTTCTACCCTGACTCCCAAGCAGCTGGTTGATATATAGTATACCCTACATAATATAACATACATGATGGTTTTAGAGATTTTGTATCCCGAAAATGCTGCACTTGATAATGAAAAACAATTGTTTATTATCATGGAATTTAGTTTTATCCACACTGCAGGCTAAATGTTGTAAGGTGGTGGTGTTGGTCGCTTTTATTCTTTGGGGATGCTTTATTCACTAGATACAGGGTAACTGGTCAGAGTCAAAACAGGGGCTTTGATTGAGCTAAATGCAGTGCAATCCTTGAAGAAAATCTGACAAAAGACTAGAGACTAGACCCTGAACATACTGGTGGTGCAATGATGGAGTGGTTTTCCCTATGTTATCGGGTGTTCTGACGGATGAAATCAGCAAACAGCTCCTTAATTTTCAAGGAAAACCTGAAAGAAAAACACGGGTTGGCGTTCAAAGTTACTGCAGGGCTATCATTGGATGGGATTAAATTTAAATAAAGACACATTTTACTGTAATCAACCGGAGAAAAAGCACATTTGCTAGCACGTCGTAAAACCCTAAAACTCGCCTGACAAGCTTTGATCTTATGTTTACCCCCGTCATTATGTTGATTGCAGAAGGGGCATCGACAAACGTCATGCTGGCACTCGTCTCATTGGCCAACACCTACCCGGAACTGGGTGAAAGCCTCCCTTTTGATTCTAGAGACGGGACGAAGTGTCCTGCTGGGTTTATACTTGTTTGATTGAATAAGTTCTGATCTTATTTTTATTTCCTAGTTATTGGCGGAACAAGAGGGGAGCCTGCATGGAGATGGTATTTGTTTTTTTATTTGCAGATTCGCCATACTTTATCTTTTTCCGTTGTTCTCATTTATGTGGATAATCTGTTTATTGTTATCAAACCACAGCCCTTCAGTGTCAAGAGACAAGTTTTGATTCTAAAGAGTAAAGTTTCCTATCCTGCAAAGTTTCCTATCCTGCAAACGCGAGTATAAATCAGGGTTTATACAACTAAAGTTACACGTCCGGTTATAAGTAACCCCACAAAAAAACAAATTTCTTGACCATCACGATATTCATTAAAGAATAATTAAATACATAAAAGAATAATTAAATAAATAATTAAATAAATACTTAAAAGTAATGTCTGACAATTGTATGCTGCCATAAGATGTAGCATTGATTTGACACATGACTGCATAAAAAGCTAAAAACAGGGGTGATACAGGAGGTATTTAACTGCAACAAAATATAGACAGACCAACACCAACAGAGAGTGGTGTTGTCTCTGCTTCCAAAGCTGGGCTTGCTCCAGGAGAACCGCTGATTTATTTTTGACTGATCTTCCAGGGCAAACTTGAAGATTCCACCCCGCAAATAGTCATATTAACAGTGTACCTGATATATATATATATATATATATATATATATATATATATATATATATATATATATATATATATATATATATATATATACACACAGCAATATAAGATTATACACAGCAACCGTCAGTCTTTAGCAGAGTGACAGTTGCTTAGATGTCATAGACTATTGAGCTCTGTTTTCATAAACTAAAGCCCTTTAGTCTGAACAGGTAACTTCTGAAAACAGCTATGGCCAAGAATCTGGGAGATTTTCCAAAACAAAGAAACCAAACAAACTGAATCAAAAATGCTTGTTGCTTCTTTAAAATTGTTTTGGAATACATACCTATATTAAAAAAACTAAAAATGGGTATTATTCCAGGCTAGCTTTTGGTTATTTTTAGATGTGATAGCTTTCTGGTGCTGCAATCTGTATAAACTAACCTACTGAAACCAAGCAAGTCAAGCTAATAGACATTAGGCCGACTGCACACTTTTACTTTAGCTCTAAAGAACTCATAATAAGAGTGACATTCTTTTAGTGTTCGTTATTTTATCAGAAACTAAAGAAAAAAAGCTTATGAAGAAAATGAAATAACACCTGCTCGTTGTGCCTGAAAGGCAGAATGAGGGCAAACTGTGAAACCCAGGCTAAATTGGAGCTCTCGCTGTGATTGGTCGAGTCCGTTGCCCCAACAACTCCAACCCCCATACCCCCCTCCCCATATCCCCCATGCACACGCACAGCTGGGTTGTGATACAAACAACTGCAAAGAATCTTTCAAAAGTCATGCGACAAGGAAGTGAGTTGTGCACATGTGAAACAAGTGTTGAGCATGCAGCAGCAGATTCGTAAATTTGTGTTCACTTACTTGTAGTTGTACTGGGAGATTTGGCACAAGATAAACAAATTCGACTATGTAATGAGTTATTTGATAGGGTGAAAATTTTACACATAAACATAAATTGATTTTTCATATGTGTGAATTTTTTGTACAAGTAATTATTTAGCTGTACAAGTTAAAACAAATTTCTGTACAACTTCTCACATCATAATTTATAGGCATCCACATCCAAAATACAGGCTTGGATGTTTTGAAACATTTTTATCTTCGTAGAAATGTCTAAATAAACTTTCTGAAATCTGCAACAGAAAAGGTTGCATACAGAATAGAGTTTCACCTTGATTCTTTGCCTTATTTATGTTTCTACTATATGTGAGGTGTTATGAAAGTATGAAATCATTTTTGTGTTGATCATGTGTTTTTTAAAGCAGTAAAGGTTACCTAAATTATGTTATGCCATTTATGACGTGACAGACTGCAACTCCCAGCATGCAACACGGTCGCCCTGACCATCCTACCTTATCTCATTGCCATGGACATGCCTATAAAAGCGTTCCACGCTATCATCCCTACCTTCTTCCCTGGCAATCCGCCAGACTGAGAAGACAAACAGCTGTCCCTCACGCTGGGCTTTTCCCCACGTGGCAAGTGAGTCGATTTCTCGCTGGTCCGAGAGTTTGCCGAATCAACTTTTTCCCTGTATTTCTAAACAGGAGGTCGCGACTTTAAACTATTTTTGATCCCACTGGAAGCCACTACCTTCCAGCGATTGACACCGACTCCGCTCGTTGTTTTGACCCAACAAAGCGTCGGAGACTGCCCAGACAACTTTTTTTTTTTTTTTTGTCCTGCTCCTCATGGCAACCCGTGCTGCCCGAAGCCTCCGCTCGGAACCACGGACCCAGGGCTGCGCCAGGACTTCCTCACTGAGGCGACACCAAGTAAAGAAAGGACTTTCCTTTTTTTATTTCCCTTTTTGACCCATAAGGTAATATTTTGTGCATGGGCAGAACCTATTAGGAATTAGTCTAATTAGTTTAATAGGAATCAGTTTGTTTAGCTGTGCTGAATATTTCTAATATTGTGCATGCAATTAAGTGATTTTGCTGTGTTTGGTTTGTTGATATATTGGCCGCGCTGACGGCCGACTCAGAGCTCTCCTTCCTCCCCTTTCTCTTCATCCTTTCGTCCTTTGTCTACGTTTTGGTTTCCCGCATTTTTCTTTTAAGTCTTTTGTTCGGGAGTGAGACCGCCTTGTACTCAGAGTCCGCCCACACTAGGCTAGCGTTTTAAATACGTCATTAGGGCCAACCCCCTTACGTACCGCTCAAGGTCGTAGGTCATATGTTGTCATAGTCGCCATCGTGAAGAGGTGCCAAGTAGCTCGAAGCGGTTAGCCTAGGTTATTGTGAAGTAACACCAGCTAGCTGCTGCTAGCCGTGCTACCGGTAACAGAAGGAGTTAGAACCCAACTAACTGTATGATTGCTAGCTAGTTGTATAGCAGTGTTCTCCATCTGGCTTCAGGTGTGTTTGGGTACTCTAGTTGTGCTACCTCAAAGCTATTTAGCCCATGTCTTTCAAAGCTGCTATGTCAAAGCGCCGACTTCCTGAATGTGATGTCAATCAGTCTTAAACTTTAATTGATTTAAGCATTGCTACCTCTCATTTAGACCTGTTTTATTTTCATTTATTCCCTTTTGCATGTTCTTTTGAGTAGCGAGTAGTGTTTCCTAAAGTTTTATTAAGTAGAATAATTGCTGTAACAGGGAATAATTAGATGAATAAACAGTGTACCTGATGTATATATACACAGCAATATAAGATTGTGAAATCGTAGTTGTTTGTCATTATTTTGGTCCAGGAGTTGAATGATCTCTAAGAGCTGTAGAATTACCTCTTTTGAGTTAATAACTGAATAAACTGAGACATTTTCATTGGTTTGTGGTAAAGAAGTAAGGATTAAAACCCCAATTGAAATTATAATTTGAGTTATCAACGTTTGCTGGATAAGTCTAACCAGCCAACAACTGGTTAGATAACACTTTTTCAGTATAAATAAGTTCATAACTGCTAATTAATAAACAAATTGTTAGTGTTAATCAATACAGGCTCATAGCCCTTGGATCACAACCATTTAAATTCAATTTGTTATAGCTATCTATAGAGTATGAATGATATATTATTACATTATAATAGCAAATTATAAATTATAATATTCATAATCAAATAGGTTTGTTGGAATAACAATTCTAATCATTAAACGGTGGCTTGGACTTGGGATGGGGGTTTTGCAGACTCCCTTGAGAGCAATAAATTTATTCAAGCTCTTGTAGATATCAGGCATGAAGAAGCACGGGAGGTCTTATGGGGAACCTTTCAAAATGGTATACGGTTTTAAAGCTTTTTTATGGTTCTTAATGTTTATCTCGGTTAATTCCTAAAAAAAAAAAACACTTGGGCTATTAATTAAAAGTTAGTTCCTGAAGTTGACATGGGAGAACGGACCTGCTTTGCCTGTAAGCAGATAGGCGCCTGGCGTCTGCGGGGACTTTACCCCTCCCCGGACACTTCAGGAAGGGCTGCTCAGTCTATTAAAATTAGGCTACTGGGTTGCATCGACCAGACAATAGCGTGGAAGAGGGTTCGGGTTTCAATACGTGAGCTGTATGATAACGTTGTAAGTGTTGTCTCCCTTTGGAATTCCAATTTTAATAAATATATGTATATTTTAAGTGCTTTGTCTCTGTTTTCTTCCTTTGCTGCCAAATCTCCGAACTTGGTAAGACGAGCTGTAGTGAATGAAACAGGAAGAACTAGAGGCCGTCTTATCAGTGGCAACTCAAAAAGAGAAGGTTGTAAGGATGGAGAATAGGAGGAATGAGAATGGGAATTATCAGTACCAGGACAAAAGACATGAACATTAAGTACACACAGTATAGGCAAAATACAGAAGAAGACATATATTGATAAATATCTATTTTAAACTGATTTATAAAGCCATTTAAACATTTCCCTATCTCCCCGAAGGTTTATTTGCTAGGTGTCTTTTGTGATTTCGCATCAACATATGTTTTTTGATGTATTTATAAAAGAATAAAATCCTTTAACATCAGGTATGTTTAACCAGTATCTGGATCTGATTGAAATAATATACATGAACATAGTTGTTTGTGCCAAAAAAAAGAGACTTCAAAATGTGCCAAACTGTTGTTTGAATACGTTGTTGCTGTGGATTTTAACACTTAAAACTATTTACAGACAAGCAAAGTAAAAATGCAATGAAGTCACAGACAGACTGGGAAGCAAAAGCAGGACAGTCAACACAAAGTTCTGTAAAAAATTTAAAAAATTTGAAACATAATATAGAGAATTTAACGTGTGTTTTACAGTCGAAACAGTGTACAACTATACAAAAACATTTCACGAAACAAAGACAAAACGTAATGAGATGGTTGGCACACTCTGTCTAAATAAGAATAGGACAAGAATTAATAAGAAAGCAGGGAGCAAGCAGAGAAAAAGTGAAAGATACTCACGAATAGTTAAATCCATCACTTGAGATGCCAAGCAGAAGACAGGATGCTCATACATCTCTCTCTTTTTTCCTAGAAAGAGATCAAGGATACCAAGGCAAGCGATAGGCCAAAGTCAGAGAGGATGAGCATAGGAAAGACTGATAGATAAGAGGAATAGTCTGTAGTCTTATAATACCAAAATGATAATTATGGCATATTGTATGACTAACTAGTTAGTGTAATTGAATAAATAAATAAATAAGGAAATTTGTGTTATTTAGATAATACGTTTTTTTAAGCATGAAATTACTCAACTGAAAATGTCCATCTGTAAAATAATGCAAAATTAATCTTGTATACAACTAACAGGTTGAGGACAACAAGATCATCTTGTAATTTAGCGAGTCTGGGCTCTCTCAATATCAAAATCTTATGTCTTTAATTTGGTTATAAATATACAGTACCCAGATAGAAAAGCTTAGTGATATAACTGAGTGCTTGTTTAACCCTTAAACAATGATCACTTACATCTTCAGTCATAAATATGTCATGCCTAAGACAGAATGTGATTATAGAAATTGCTTCAGCTCTTGATTACATACCACCTCCCACACTGTAAAGGCTGCTACATATTCTAAGAGAACAGAGAATTTGTCTTGCCCCAGCAGCGAATTACATAATTTTGATCTGTCAAGCCCTGTTTTGGAGCCTCTCCCTGCTTTGTCTCGACACAACGTCGGAGCATAACCTTTTTCTCAAGAGGTGTCCGACTGCTGCACTGTGATTGGACAGGATTTAGATGGTCATGTTTAGGTTGGAGAAGCCGAAATGTCTCATGCATCTGTCGAACTGCAGTCACGCAATACAGTTCAGTTCAACTCTGGGAGTTTAAGTGGTCGAACATGCTACTTCCAATCACTTGCAGTGATTGTTATCCTAGCAGGGGCAGTCCTATCTGTAGGTTATCCTAGCATGGGCAGTCCCATCCCCATAGCACCGCACATCCCAGGTGTTCACAGTCTTTCCAAACAGCGCCAGAGCACACCGTGAGCTTGGGCTCTGCCAGCTCTCCAGCTACTCCATGCTCAGCTCTCCATGCCCCCCGTCCGCTAGCTCGATCTTCAGTGACCTGGGTCTGACTCCTGCAGCCAAACGTCTTGTGCAGTATGAATAGACAGCGCCAAAACAAACTTTTTTGTGTTCTTCCGACTCTCTCCACTCTCATAGAGAGTTATCTTAATAAACATAAACGCTGTTGCTCCATTGAAACGCAGGGTGCCTAAAACTTAGTCTGAGTCACAGATAGATAAATGTACCTGTGCGATTAGATGCGAGTGTTGGAAAGCAAAGAGAAAGTGGAAGAAGGATAAGCAGGCATTTCAAAATCTAAAGGATTGTTGGGATCATTATCAGGCGGCTTTGAAGGACTCTAAAAGGAAACACTTGTCAATCCCTTATCCTGTCAAACTGCCAGAAACCTTGCATATTGTTTAAAACTATTGATGTTCCACAGACTGTCTACACTGAACCTTCATTTATTCCGAGCCTGTGAAGAATCTCTACACTTTTTTGTGGATAAGGTGGCAAATGCTCAAGCTCAGATAGTCTCTCCCCCTACATTTGCCCAAGCAGTTTTAGGCTCCTCCTCTGCTGTTTTTCAACAGTTCGAGCCAGTGACATTTATCTATTTAATGGAAATTATTGATCATCTTAAGTCTTCATATTCTCCCATGTGCTCCCACCAAGGTTTTTGCAGAAGTAATTTCTACCTTGGGGCCTCCTCTTCTTGCTATTATTAACAGTAGTCTGTCCTCTGGTGTTTTTCCAAATGATTGGAAACAAGCTATAGTGCAGCCTCTGATTAAAAGCCAAGCCTAGATCCAATTTTATTGTCAAATTTAGGTCAATTTCCAAGCCATCTTTTCTTTCAAAAATGTTGGAGAAAATAGTCTACAGTCAGTCAAGGAGGATTAATACTTTCACACACTGTATGGACATTTGCCTTCTGTTGCTTTTTAGGGCCCTGCTCTCACCACTTGTAGTAAAGGATCTCTCTTCCTCAGTCGTCCCTATCTCAGGTCAGTTAAGGGACTTTAAAGCCCCCTTATTTTCTTTTTTTTTGGAACACCCTAGAATTAACAATTACAAATGTTTCCCGTTCTTTCCCAGAGTTTTTATTACAAGTTGCATTTGTTCAGAGAGTTTGGTGGCAAAGAATTCTGCTATATTCACGCTCGCAATACAAGCAAATGTTATCTGAAAGGCTAGAGGTGGCATGCTTCAATGTTAATAGCATATTAAATCCAATTAAACGTACAAAGATATTAACAAAGATGAAGAAGCAAAAAAGTAAATATCTACTTACAAGAAACACATCTAAATTATTTAGAGCACCACAAATTTACTAAAAATGGATACAATAAAATATCACTCCTCCTACAAAGGCAAAGACAAATGAGGGGTTGCAATATTAATATCAAGTAAACAAATTTTTAGAACAGTTTTGACCTTAAAGACAAAAGGGCCAATATTTACTAATCAAAGGAAATATAAATTGAAGGGTACATTATTCAATGGGTACGTTCCACCAGGAAGTGATGCACAATTTTTTTTATTAGTATTATAATAAGTATTATGGACTTGATTGTAAATTACACAGAGGGCACACTTATCTGCGGCGAAGAATTTAATCAAAATCTACAACCTCACCAAGACACCTCAAATCTGTCATGGTTCAGTTTTGGCCCGGCTATCTCCCTCTGTTATTTTCCAGCACCACCTCCTCTCACACAGCTCAGCCTCCACTCCCTCAGCAATCAGTTACACCTGTTAGGCACCAATCAGTCAGTACTCACTCCACCTGCCAGCCTCTCTATATAAGCTCACTTCAGTTTGCTCCTCGTTGCCGGTTCGTCATCAGTCTCCACTCACTCCACGGCTGTCAGCCAAGTAAGCTCTCTGCTTAGCTGCTGGATCTCCTGCTACCTCTGTGCCCCAGCCCGGCACCTCCAAGAACTCTCTCTGCTGCACCTTTTGATCTACAGCAGCCCTGCACCTCCAAGAACTCTCTCCGGTCCTCCAGCTCCTGCTCCCATCTACGTCCTTCTGCTCCTGCTCAGACGAGACTCTGGTTCTCTCACTCCACTACTCATCCTCTCTTCAATAAAACTCTTATAAAACTAAGCTCAGTGTGTGGCTGAATTCGGGTTCATCAGGCACATCCTGACAAAATCAGAAAAGTAGCGACTAAATAAATAAATTTGACAAATGATTACATATTATAAGACTAATAGATATTTCAAGGAAAATGTATCTAAAGACAAGGCAATACACACTTCTCTAAACCCCATGCCAAATTTTCTAAATTATTAGCCTTGGGGGGAAAAAAACACACAGCGCAATCTTCAAAATCAGAAACTATCACACAAGTGACTAGACAAGAAGAAATACAGTCCACATTTGAATCATTTTATAAGAAAATCTTTTCAAAAATGGCAAGAAAATGAAGAAATTAACTTATTGCTAGACACACTCAATGTTTCTGCTGTAACTGAGTAGCAAAATAACAAATTAAGTGAAGAAATAATCAATACAAATACATAACACAATCAAGAATTTTAATAATTACAAATCACCAGGGATTGATGGATTCAGTGTCGAATGGTACAAAAACTTAAAAAAAGAACTTACTCCACTACTCTTAAAAACTTTTAATTGTGCACTCAAAAAGACAGATTCCCTGAAGTTGGAAAGAAGCTATCATATCAGTAATACCCAGAGGTAAAATATAGATTAAAATATCTAAATTCTCAACGTTGATTACCATATTTACACCTCATTAATGTCTATGAAAATGGAAAATATCATAACAAATCTCATAAATAATGATCAAACAGGATTTATCAGCAAAAGACAGACTCAGGACAACAACATCAGAAAGTGTGGGAGTTGTAGGACTTGGAGAATTTAACACAAGAAATGTAGGCAACTGAGAATATGTTTCTCAATTTTTACGTATTTTTCTAAATTTTGTATGTAACATTCAATATTGAGAAGTAAAACTAAATTTCAACATGCCATTCTGATAAAAATGTAAATAAAATGGAAACTAATCCTCCACCAAAGTCTTGCTGGATGAATAAGAAATTAAAAAGATGTCATCATAGCATGAGCTAGAATCACAGAACAGCTCTGCAGTTTCTAACGCAGCACCTAGAACAGAGCCAGTCTTGCCAAAATTTAGAACAGAGGCTCTAAATTTTGAGTTTACAGAAAGTACTTCCACAGACTCCATGGGAAGTGCTGGAAGTCAGACTGTCCACAGTGGAGCCTTGCACCACCCTGCTGCCATTTAGACAAAAGACAAAGCAAGCTTAGAGTCTTAAACCTTCACACAGGAAACAGGCCTAACACAAGGCACAAATTCAGTTCTCCAGTGATCCAGCAGACCAAAAAGGGTGGAGACAGGCTGCAACAAAAGCCTAAGCAGCCAGGTAAAAATCAACCTTGTCACAATGCAAAACCAAAAGGTAACATTGGTAAAAGGTGGCGCCATTCACAAGAAGTGATCACAAAGGAAAACTCAGAGTATCTGCAGAGATCTTCTCACAGTGTTCGTCGCATGTTTAACAAAATTAAACGGTGAGCTGATCGAATCCAAAAGCAACCCCAAAACTTATCATGCCCCAGTGTATGATAAGGTTGAAATTAATGTCCAACATGATTTATTCTGTTTTAATCCTGTCTTATTGTTTTAGGACTTTATAAATGGTGAAGGTTAAACTACAGTTTCTACTATGGTGTTCAGAAATTTGGGTTTGAAATTTTGGTATGTATGGCAATATATTTTGATTAGGGTCAGCTGTCTGCCAAACCTGCCTCAATCCTGCCAAAGAAACCTTCGAACTATAATGAATTCTTTATAGTTAGGGTCAGATCTCTGCCATACATGCCTCAATCCCTCCCAGAGACAAGCTTCTGATAGAATTGAACTTTGAATTAACTGTCTTCTCGTCCACAGGAGCCCAGTGACTTTTTATTGTTCCAGGATCTGACTGGGTTTGGTGAACTGTCAGCTGAATCAAAGCTAAGTCTGCAGTCTAACTTATGCGTAACCAGACGCCGGAGTAAAGAATCCGTCTATGCCGAAACCAGCCTTGTGGTTTTTTCTCAGGTGTTGCAGGAAGCTGACACCAGACGGAGCGGGGCGGCCTCCCTTCTACAGCCGGCATAGGACTCATTTTCCCGAGCCGAGAGCAAAAACTGAGCTGAAATCGCCCGCTGCAACCAGGTCAAAGACCTGCATGAAGAAACCC
This sequence comes from Fundulus diaphanus, assembly GCA_037039145.1. NCBI lineage: Eukaryota > Metazoa > Chordata > Actinopteri > Cyprinodontiformes > Fundulidae > Fundulus > Fundulus diaphanus. The sequence goes on along the minus strand of CM073126.1, from coordinate 61,139,267 downwards.
GGAGCAGCCTGCTCCAACCGCCACGTTCTGACTTGCCCATAGCAAGGTGACCAGATTTCTGAAATCAAATCTGGGGACATTTCTTGCTCGTACATAAAAATCAATATATCTCATCAAGATGAAATTAGGAAACGGGGACAGTAATGGTTTCATTTATTTTTACATATTTATTAATATTTAAACAACAAAAATCAAGTGTAAAAGCCAGGAATGTGCCTCTCCATACTTTTAGTATAACCTAAGATTAATAAAATGAATAAATCGATAGTGTTATTAATAGAAAGCTAAACCTGTGTCTCTGGGTTGGGCGACAGTGGTGGGGGTGGGAGTGGAAGAGTCAAGGGTGGTTAGCAGGGCTTTCCAATTTTGTGGGGCCCAAATAGCTTTGCCGCCTCCTAAGGGGAGAGTGACATTAGGAAAAGAAAAACCAGTAAATACAAACATTTAGCCTGTGGCTGTCTGTGGAGACACCTTTTTAAAAAAGTGCAACAAGTACTTATTGTATTCACGTCTACATACCTATGAGAAATAGGTTTTTCTGCATTAACATCAAAAACAAGTAGCGGTCAAGCCTGCAGGTAAAGGATGATATATGTTTCTTACTGTTAACTGACCGCATCATGAGCCTGTGCATCTTAAAGTAGCAGAATAATTTCTCCCACTAATGGACTATAAGCACAGCTCCACTACTTCCTGAACTTCAGCAGCTCCTTTGTTTCCTGTCTTTCATTACTGGACAAGATGATTAATCCAGGTGTGTCTGGCTGGTTACTGAGGTCAGAAACACCTGGATTAATCAGTCTGACCAGTAATGAAAGACAGGAAACAAAGGAGCTGCTGAGGTTCAGGAAGAAGTGGAGCTGTGCATAGAGCCTGTTTGGGATAAGAAAATAGGTTGTGGTGATGTGATGTGAAAAGCTGTTAAACGTGTTCAAAAAAGCACAGACTTGGAAATCCCCTTGACATGAATGCAAGTGATTGTGTGTGTAGTGCAGCATGAGCATGTGTAAACTTACATAAAGTGTGTATAACTACATTATGTGTATGTGTATGGTAGTAGTTGATGTGCTAATATATTGTTTGCTCCTATAAGGTGAGTTAACTCCGGTCAGTGAGTCAGCTAACCGGAGATCATCTCTGGTTTCTTCAAGGCCTTCTGTGTCTGAAGAGCCATCAGCCATGATATCCAGAGGTCTGGATAAAATAAGAGGAGAAGAGGATATTATGTGCAGAACAGACATTTTTAAAACACAAGAAAAAAATGCAACTAAACTGCCTCTTCATTCTGCCACAGCTAGGGAAGTGCAGTGAAACTCATGTTCAATGCAAAGACTCAGAGAGAGGTTATATCCTCAGACAATTGGGCTTCTCAACTCAAACCTGAGTATATAGCCACTCTGTTTTACAAAGCATACTTCACACACTACATTACTCAATATGTTAGTTTATCACTCATTCTTTATTAACTTTATTAATACTCTTCTAAGTAAATTTTTCTCCCTTCTTGTCAACCGTTCTCTCCATCAGTGTTCCTATTTTCCTCCACTCTCATTTATCTCCTTTCTGTCTTCCTCTCTCCTCTTGTATCAATCTTACATTATTCTAAGACAGACAATATATAATTAAAATCACTTCCAAAAACAGAATGTACAACATGAAAACGTCCTATTATTATTATTATTATTATTATTATTATTATTATTATTATTGCATCTGCTTAAATACAAAAAATGCTAATTACCACAATATTAGGAGCTAAAAGCAAAAACAACATAAATGGAAATTAAACAGGTGGTTATCTCTTCCTCCATCATTCTCAGATCATGCAGATCTTGTCTCATTCAGCTTTCCTATTACTGACTATTTCTTCATGAGGAACTTTCATATATCCAAACTGAGTAGTAGAAAAGCTAAACCTAAGCCTGGAAGTCTGTGCTCATAAATCACAACCATAAATCAGCAAAACAACTTGTAATAACTCTACTTATAACTAACTATCTGACATATAAACTAAAGGTCACCAATCAGTTCTAAAACATCTTTAGACGAACCCTTGTTGATCCCTGGAGAACCATTGTACCAGGTTAGCGCCTTACAAAGAGTTTTCAATCATTCTGTTACATTTTATCTGAGTGTCTTTTACTAATGCGAGCAGCAACTCGTGGTCTTGTCTTACTTTTTATTGATTATTTTTTTTACCTGGACACAAACCAAACATTTATCACAGGATCAGCCCGATCCAAATAAAATGAATCGATTAACACACTTACCATAACTCCGCAGCTCCCCATCGGTTGCCACAGGTTGCGACAAAGAACTTCCACATCTTCTTCTTCTGTTTTAAAAGTGGTGCGCTCTTCTTCTTCTGCTTCTTCGTGTTTTAATGGCAGCTGACATCCAAAAGCATCATTACCGCCCATCTAGTGGTGCGCTCACTGATCTCTATTATACATGAATAAATAGAGATCAGTGGGTGCGCTCTGCTGGTGAAGATTCTCAGTCATCCAGGTCATGGTCAATCCAAAAAAAGGTAAAAAACAAAGCAACTGGACTTATATTCCGTATTTGAAGGCGATTCGCTTCCTCTCCAGGAAGCTTTCTCAATTCAAAGAGTCTGGAGTAATGTGGAGTGCCAAGCTTTATACTCCTGCCAAACAAAGGCCTTGTAATGACTTAGATAACATGCAAATTCAACAGAAACAGGTCCACCCCTTAGTAATGAGCGGTCGTTAAAGCCATTAAGACAGCAGATTGAACCGAAACTGGTCCACTCCTCTGTAACGAGGAGTCATTAGGGTTGTTATTGGCTTGGCTTAAAGGAACAATGTTTTGATCACCCATATGAGGGTGAGAATTGAGGTGATGATTGGCCGGAATTAATCCTATAGCTGGATTGTAAGTTTTTGAGAGTTGGAACCTAAGGCCTCCTCCTCTGTTTAAGGTTGTTTTTTTGTGCTCTGTTCCGCGTCTTTATGTTAACAGCAGCGCAGCCAGCTATTTCTGCGCGCAACAGCTCTACCGTTATATTGCATGTAACAGTCTACATGCAATATATTCCCCCTCGGTAAAATCGGGGACATTTCCAGGGACAGCTTTAGCCGGGGATAGGTGGTCCAAAACGGGGACAGTCCCCGGAAATCGGGGACGTCTGGTCACCCTAGCCCATAGCCGCCTACTACTGCATGTCGCTGATCAGAGAATCAGCCTTAACCCTGCTTCTAGGCAGAGAAGAGAAAAAAATCTCTTCTCCGCCTCTCTGCCTGCTCGGATGCTTTTTTCTCTGCTCCCTGCTTGCTTGCATTTTCCTGCCTTTTACTTTTTATCTCCTTTTTATCTCTTAGCCAAAACCACAGAAAGTTGGATTTAGTTATTTTATTTATTTTCTTTTATTTATTTTTGATTTTGATTTTGAAAAGATGCCTACCTTCACCACAGAGGACTTTGACAAGCTTTTACAGAAGATGGCTGTTATGGAACAGAAAATCTGCCGACTCGGAGTGAATAATGATGTAAACGCCGCGTATGGAAATGAAACAACCCTGCCTGTGATTCCGAACGGTGACCACCAGCCCAGCAACTCATTGAACAAACAGTTCCCTGAGGAAAAAGAGAATCCCTGGACCACTCTGGGTGCAAGACCAAAAGATCAACGAACCCCACACCTAGACAAAGGAAACTGGCCGATACTACAGAGAACTGTCCCAAGACAAGTGAAACAACAGCGGGCTGTTCTCACAGCAAATGATAGGAGTAAACCTACTGGAAATATTGGAATTCTGTTACTAAACAGATTCGCTCCACTCCAAAATGTGACCCAGGAGGATCATGACAACATTCAGAGGTATGTCAAAAAATCTTTTACCAGAGAAAAGACACGCCACAGGGCCAAGGACCCTGATATTATGCAATAGATCTGTAAGTGGGATTAAACATTTCTGTAACAAGAAAAACACAGAGGTGTTGAATTATAACTATTATAACTGTGGCCTGGTGTCTGATATATCAGACATCCTTCCAAGGATCTTGAAAGAACGCCCGACCCTGGAAAAACTCATAATACAAGCTGAAGCCCTGGGCGACGTCACCCGGATAAGAAAATCAGAAGTATTGAAAGAGGATTACATTCGTCTGTTGAACTTAGTTGATGGCCTTAATGTCAAGGTGTTTCTCAGCGGCCCTCACGCGCCCGTTAATTGTGGAGATGAGATTTTTTCCTGTTCCGATGCTAAACAAATGGCTGGAAAAAACATGCAAACAAACAACTGTAACCTTCAGAGACAACTTTAACATCTTTTGGGAGAGGAGACATCTGTTTAACAGCGAAGGTTTCTCTCTAAATAGGTCAGGTGCAAAACGGCTGATTTCAAACATCTTCTATTCTGTGAACCATGCAACATTAGCTTTGTCCCAAAACAAAGCTCAACCAGTGGCAAAACAAACGATAAGCCCAGTACAGCCCGAACAAGCCAAGATAAAGATGGCCAGAAAGATGACACAGAAAGAGGCTATGCCAGAATAACAGGAGGATTCATCCCAGATCTCAGCAGGACAAAGAGAGGACCAAGAACCTCCATCGTCACAATCACCGGTCCAGACTGCACCCAACTCCCCTTCTTCTCCACAAAGCCCAGAAGTTCCTTTTCTGGAATTTTCTCCCAACATGAACAAAGTATTTAAGATTGGCCTACACTTGACATCCTCTCCACATAGCCATTCTGCTGTGAGTAAACCAGAATTTTCCAAAGGCCTCAGAGCCCCAGATCCTCCTCCTCTACGTATCACGGAACATTCTGGTGCTGAGGACCTCCGGATTACTTCTCTGTGATACAGATCGGGCCCTGGCCACACGTTTATCAGACATGACAGTTCCCAGCATCAGCTTGGGCCTTTTGCCGGAGATTATGGAATATCTGTGATGATACATGGCAGAAATAAGAAAAACAAAAGGATAAACAGGAACAAATACTTAAATGTCATAAACTGTCAGATGCAACCTGTCACAGAGACATCATCAACCACTAAGTCATATAAACTGGGTTTATTAAACATTAGATCTCTGTCAGGAAAATCCCTGTTAATTAATGACTTCATTATTGACAATAATCTTGATGTTATGTTTTTAACAGAAACATGGTTACATGAATCTAATGAAACACATATTCTGTTAGAGTCGACTCCTCCAAACTACAATTTCCTTTGTGAAAGCCGACAGCAAAGGAAAGGTGGAGGAGTGGCAACATTGTTTAATGATTCACTAAAGTGTAAAAAGGTGTTTTTGGGAAAATTCCACTCTTTTGAACATTTGGCTCTCCAGGTAAAGAGCCCGGTACGAACTATGTTTCTAAATGTTTACAGGCCTCCTAAGTCCACATCAAACATTTTTAATGATCTTAGTGACCTCCTGTCTGTGATATGTGTTGATTATGACTGTTTAATTATTGTGGGAGACTTCAACTTTCACGTTGACAACCCTGAAGACAGAAGTGCAAAAGAACTGTGTGACACACTTAGAAACTTTGGTTTAACTCAACATGTTAAACAGCCAACACACAAACAGGGACATATTTTAGACTTGATCATCACTAAAGGTCTAAAAATTTCACAGGTCAATGTAACTGATGTTGCCCTATCTGATCACTTTTCTGTTACCTTTGAAAGCATAATTTCCAGTGACTCATTTAGCCAAAGGGACATCGTAAGAAAACGCACCTTTAAGGACAATGCCACGGAAACTTTTATTCAAGCTTACTCTGCTACATCAACCTTGTGCTGCAACTCAGTAGATGAACTAGTAGATAACTTTCATTCTAAAGTCTCAGACATCATTGACTGCATTGCTCCAGTTAAAGTGAAAGTTTTTTCTGGGAAGAAAAAATCTCCTTGGAGAAATGCTTTAGCAGTTAGAAATGAAAAAAGGGAGTGTCGAAAAGCTGAACGCAGGTGGAGAAAGACGAGACTCCAGGTTCACTATGACATCTATAAAGAGAGACTTTACAGATATAACTTACAACTGAAAAATGCAAGAGAATCTTTCTTCTCTGAGATCATCAACAAAAACATTGATAATGCTCGTGTCTTATTTGCCACAGTCGACAGGTTAACAAATCCTCCTGTGTCCGTGGTTTCTGAACTCCACTCCACCAGGGCCTGCAAAGAATTTGCTAACTTGTTTACTGAGAAAATCCAAAAGATTAGAGGATCAGTTTGTACTTCCATACCAACACCAGAACCAAAGCTGTATTCAGCTGGAACCTACACTGACAAAATGTCCCAATTCAGTCAAATAAACTACAAAGCTTAGAGGAGATCATTCAGCAGCCAAGTTCCTCCTCCTGCTGCCTTGATGTTCTCCCCACAGCTTTCTTTAAGAAAGTTTTACCTGTCATAGCGTCTGAGTTGACTCAGATAATAAACACGTCCCTTCTGTCAGGTGTTTTCCCCCAGTCCCTAAAAACAGCAATTATCAAACCACTGCTGCAAAAGAACAATTTAGACAAGCTTCTACTCCAGAACTACAGGCCCATCTCAAACCTCCTCTTTATCAGTAAGATTATTGAAAAAGCTGTGTTTCAACAATTAAACACCTTCTTAACAATGACCAGCCGCTTTGACGTTTTCCAGTCTGGCTTTTGTGCTCACCACAGTACAGAGACGGCCCTTATCAAGGTGTTTAATGACATCCATATAAATACAGACTGTGGAAGAACCACAGTGCTGGTTCTGTTGGACCTCAGTGCAGCATTCAATACTGTCGATCACTCCATTCTGTTAGAGTGCTTGGAAAACTGGGTCGGCCTTTCTGGTATAGCTCTCAACTGGTTTATATCCTACTTAAAGAACAGGGAATCTTTTGTATCAGTAGGTAACTTTACATCAGAGATGACAAAAATCACATGTGGGGTTCCCCAAGGGTCCATCCTGGGTCCCCTCCTCTTCAATATCTATATGCTCCCTCTAGCTCAGATCATAAAAAACAACAACATCAGCTACCATAACTATGCAGATGACACACAGCTCTACATCACCATGTCACCAGGTGACGATGGACCAGTTCAAGCACTGAGTAAATGCCTAGAAGAAATCAATGCATGGATGTGCCAAAATTTTCTTCAATTGAATAAAAACAAAACTGAAGTAATAATCTTTGGACCAATAGAGGAGAGATCAAAAGTTAGCACACAGCTTCAGCTGCTTCAGCTAGGAACCACTGATCAGGCCCGAAACCTGGGAGTAGTGATGGACTCAAACCTGAACCTCCAAAAGCATCTAAAGACAATTACAAGGTCGGCCTTCTATCACCTGAGGAACATTTCCAGGATTAAAAGACTAATGGCTAAGCAGGATCTGGAAAGACTAATCTATGCATTCATCTTTAGTCAAATTGATTACTGCAACGGTGTTTTCACCGTGGGAGCACATAACCCCAGTTCTAAAGTCATTACACTGGCTCCCTGTATCTCAGAGAATAGACTTTAAAATACTTCTGTTAGTCTATAAATCCCTGAATGGCTTTGCACCTAAATACAATAAATCAACCCTCCAGACCACTCAGGTCTTCTGGCTCCAGTCTGCTCTGCATACCTAGAACACGAACTAAACATGGAGAAGCAGCATTTAGTTCCTATGCTCCACTTATCTGGAACAAACTTCCAGAAAACTGTAAAAATGCAGAAAGCCTGAGTTCTTTTAAATCAAGATTAAAAACACATTTGTTTCGGATTGCCTTTGACTGTTCTAGTTAAACTGTTCTACTGAAACATCATTAGTTCAACTTTTTTAGTCCAACTGTTTTTAATGTTCCTACTTGCTTTTATTCTGTTTTATTTTCCTATATTTTAATCATATGAAGCACTTTGCATTGTCTCTGTACTGAATTGTGCTATATAAATAAATTTGCCTTGCCTTGCCTTCAACTGCTTCCAACTGGATGCCCAAAGTGAACTGAACTGACACAGAGGCACCGACAGGTTTGGCAGAGAAACAAACAGGAAAAGTTAAATGGTTTATTTAGAATGGTTTACTTAATGCCTTTTCACTGTGTTCTTAAACACATGGAGCTAACCGACATAGCTCATTTTGAAACCATGCCATGCTGATGTAATTCGAGTGGGTTTTTACGGTTATAACAAACGTTATCTCCACAAGGGTTTTATACATTGATGGGATATTAATGTTTGTGTTATCCAGTCCGCTCATTATGACCAAAATAAAGCCGAAGCTTTTTAAAATTTGCGCCGAATGTCTTCTAGCAAAAATGCTATTAGCTTCCTGGATAACAAACAGCGTAACTACGGTTAGTTTCAAACATAATGTTTGTTTCGTTTCGCTCCACCACCAGCTTAGTAGTTTTTGTTCACTAGCCTAGTAGAGAGGATTGGTTTTATTTCTGTTAATAAATTCTTGAACTTGAAGAGAAGTTGTCACTCTTCTGTATGTGTGCAGAGTTTGCTGTTACAAGAACGCCAGGGCTTGAATCATTCCTTTCAACTATTGTCCTAATACCGGACAACACCTAACAGACAGAGAGTTATTTATTAAACATTAAATAACTTTAAACAGTGTGTAATAGCACAAGAAGATCTACAAATGAACCTTATTAAATAATTGATGAATTTTAATACATTGCCTGAATTCATGGCACATAAAAAAAATATTTTTTTACCAAAACAACAGTTATCAGTGGCACACAGTGAATGAGGTGAATAAGGGATTGAAGCTGTGTGTGAATAAAATTCAGGGAATTGTGTAAATGCAACAGTTTCCGAGAAAAAAAAAAGTTTATGTTTTTTTGTAATTCAGGCGGGATACATTTACAATGAGGGAACAGACAGAAGCTCTCCTCTCTGCTCTCATTGCTCTGACTACAGGCAAGTTAGACAGCATTTGTGGGAAGAGGCTCACAGCAGCACTCGCCACTCTCTCAAGACAATAACTGCAGAACGATTAGTGCTTTCATGGGAAGTCGCTAGATTTTTCGCTAGTGGCCTTTTTGAAAGAAGGTCACTGGATGGGTCTCAAAAGTTGCTAAATATAGCGAGAAGTTTGCTAAATTGGCAGCAGTGACCAGGTGCTTCCTCAGATTAGAAGTATTCCCGCTGCTGGCCTTGCACTTCGCCTCACAAATATTGCAGCGATCGTAATCTGTGTCACATTTTAAAAAGTGGAGTCTATCAGCCATCCTTGCTTTGTTTACCAGACCAGTGGCTACTGATGTCGTTACACTCTTGTGCGTACAATGCCGTGTACATGTTTGGCATGGAAAATCAACCACTCTTCTAGTCCCTCAGTGGCACAGTGATGTGTTTAGGTACCAAAACATGGTGCCATTTGATTTTACGTGAATCAGTACTCTGTAGTACCGACTGTATTTGGTCGGCACCTATTAAAGTACAAAATTCGGTACCCATCCCGTGACAACTGCTGATCCCTCAGATCCCAGAGAATAGTGAATCCTGTATGTGTGCAAATAGCATGGTTCAAACAAAGTCTGAGCAACTGTATTCCCAAGGAATACTGCTATTCTGTATTGACAAAAAAGTCCATGCAACGATGAAAAAATAGTAGCTCCATTTAAAAAAATGTAAAACAGGGAGTAAAGCAAGAGTAGAGTAAACATCCATCAGATTACTACTCATGCTACAGCATATGGATGAATATATAAGCATCTAAATCAGGCGTGTCAAAATCCAGTCCTTGAGGGCCGGTGTCCTGTAACTTTGATATTTGTCCCTGGTCCAACGCACCTGATTGTCACGATCCCTAGGCATTTGTGATTATTTATGTATTAGTTTTATACTTGGGATCGTACATCTGTTCTGTTATTGTGTTTGCTTTCATTGACTGTTTCTCACGTCTCTTCCTAAGTTGCCTTCCAGCTGTTCTGTTACCTTTGATTATCCCACACCTGTGTCCTGTTTAGTTTCAATTATCCCCTGTATATTTAAGTTCCGGGTTTCTGTTTAGTCTTCGCTGGATCGTCAGTCGATTAACATTCAATTCCCAGTCAGTTATTATTCAGTGAACAGTCTTAGTCAGTTAGTTCTTCTCCCTAATTTGTTTTCTGTCCCAGTCTGTAGCCTGCTTTTGTAACCTCCCTTATGTTCCCTCTGGATTAAAATCACTACATTCCTTCTGATGTCACCGCGCCGCCTTCACTGCACCACTGGTCCTCAACAAAAACCGCATACCATGACACTGAATCAAATAATCATGTCATCAGCAGGACTCTGGAGGACTTGACTGCATACTGAGACGTTAATTCAGCCATTTGTTTCAGGTGTGTTGGACCATGCACACTTGCAGGGTCTCAAGGACTGGAGTTTTACACTGCTGTTATAAATGGTCTCTCAGACTGTGTCAGTAGACTACACAATTATGGGGATGACTACTGACTTCATGTATGTCCAGAAAACAGTAATTGAAAAAGAACTGGACTCAGTCGGCCAAGGTCCTCTTTTCAGATGAAAGTAAAATTTACATTTCAGTTGGAAGTCAAAAAAATTCTCCCAGAGTCTGGAGCAAGAGTGGAAAGGCACAGAATCCATATTGCTTAAAGTCCAATGTAAAGTTTCCACAGTCAGTGATGATTTGGGGTATGTCATATGCTGTTGTTTGTCCACTTTATCCACTGAAATTCACAGCCAACACAACGAAGAAGGAGACGTCGAGGCTGTCGGGTTGGCCTGCTGACTCAGCTGAAAGCTAAGCCATACAGACCAACAATCCCAAACCTGATTCTGCCCAACGTAAGATCCCTCAGCAACAAAGTTGACGAGATCCGGTTAAGAATGGCTGCGCGTGAGATGGATAGCTGAGTAGCGGTTTTTAAAGAATCGTGGCTAGAAGACAGCATCCCCGACGAAGCGGTGATGGAGCAACACACACTGTTCAGGGCTAATCGAATGGTGGCTGCGACAAATGCAAAGGAAGAGTACTGGCAATTTATATCCACAACTCCTGGTAAAAATCGTCTGAACCTTCTGCTCACCTGACCTGGAATACCTTGCAGCTAAGTGCAGACCATTTAAACTGGCTAGAGAGCTCAGCTCTGTGATGATCATTGCAGTTTACGTCCGGCTGAAAGCTATTGCTAAGCTAGTTTTAGAGCAGCTCCACTGCTTTGTTACCGACCAAATGAACAGTAATCCAGAAGCCGTTGAGATCGTTGCAAGGGACTTTAACCATGTTAATTTGAAGGCTGTGCCCTCCAAGTCTTATAAATTAATTAAGTTCCCGACCAGAGACCATAATACATTAGATCAAGTTTACTGTTACATCCCAGGAGCATCTACAAGGTGTTATGATATATTTTTCGAGGATGAACCTGGACACAGCACGCACACACAGAGCAAGTTCTTAGGAGTGAGTTTTATTGAATGGTGTGGAAGATGGATGATGATGGGACCAGAGTCTTTCAACAGACGGAGGTGTAGGGTGCAGAAGTTGGCCGGCAGGAGGCGAGTGGAGAGACTGACCGGGAGGAACTCTGGAGCCGAAGACTTGAGACCGGAGCGTCAGAGCCGAGGACTTGTGACCGGAGTGTCAGAGCCGAGGACTTGAGACCGGAGCGTCAGAGCCGAGGACTTGAGACCGGAGCGTCAGAGCCGAGGACTTGAGACCGGAGCGTCAGAGCCGAGGACTTGAGACCGGAGCGTCAGAGCCGAGGACTTGAGACCAGAACGTCGGCGCCGTGGACTTGAGACCAGAACGTCGGCGCCGTGGACTTCAGACCAGAACGTCGGCGCCGTGGACTTGAGACCAGACCTTCTGAGCCGACTACTGGAGAGCAGAACATCTGAGACGAGCACTGGAGAGAACAAAGCTGACGGAAAGTCTAAAGGCTGACTGTAACAAAAACCAGGTTGAAAGGTGTTTTACGGCTGACGGTAACAAAAACGGAGCTGACAAGAATACTGGCAGAGACTGAGCGGGAGTGAACGCTATGGACCGGCGACGGGAACAGAAAGAGGTGAGTCTTATAAAGCGGTGGAAACAGGTGGAAGCAGTTGCGGGTTAATTGCAGCCTGCCAGGTGAAACCGATCAGGCTGCGCAGGAACAAGAGAGAGGGAGAGAGGCTCAGCATGCCAATAAGCTGCATCCTGACACAAGGAGTTTAAGTATCTTGGGGTCTTGTTCACGAATGAGGAGAAAATGGAGCGGGAGATGGACAGGCGGATTGGTGCGGCGTCTGCTGTGAAGCGGCCGCTGTACCGGTCCATTATGGTGAAGAGAGAGCTGAGCCAAAAGGCAAAGCTCTCGATTTACCGGTCGATCTACGTTCCTACCCTCATCTATGGTCATGACCTATGGGTCATGACCGAAAGAACAAGATCCCGGATACAAATGGCCAAAATGAGTTTTCTCCGTAGAGTGTCTGGGCTTTCCCTTAGAGATAGGGTGAGAAGGATAAGCGGAAGACGATGGATGGATGGATGGATGGATCCCAGGAGCATACAAAGCCCCCCACTTTGGCTTATCACATCACATCTCTGTAGAGTTGATTCCTGCCTACAAGCCACTGATCTGCAGAACCAGACCAGTGATAAAAACCATTCAGGTCTGGAGAGAAGAGGCCTGCTCTGCTCTTCAGGACTGTTTTGGAAACACTGACTGGGATATATTTAAAGAGGGTGCTGGCTTAGAAGGCTACACATCATCTGTGCTTTCTTACATTCATTTCTGCACATATGCTGTCCTACCCACGAAAACAGAGTGTTTCCTTACCAGAAACCATGAGTGGACAGCTTGGTGTGGTCCCTGCTGAAGGCCTGGGATGCAACGTTCAGATCAGGAGACAGACTGGCCTACAGCAGGGCTAGAAGTGATCTTAAAAAAGACACCCAGAAGGCAAAGCACAGATTCAAGTAGCACATCAAGGTCCACTTCAGCAGTAACAATCCACGTGACATGTGGAGAGGCATCAGAAACATCACGGACTACAAGCGCAGCGACCAGCAGCTGAGCAACCTTAGACAGGTTCTTCACTCGCTTCAACTCTCCAAGCAGCGGGGAGCCTGAACATCTTCTCCATCTAGAGGAGGCTGATGGTGATCAGCCTCTTGTCCTGCAGCTTCACCAAGTGACCTTTTCCATGAAAACGGTCAACACCAACAAGGCTGCAGGTCTAGACATGGTGTCAGGTCGGACACTTAAATCGTGTGCTGCCTGTCTGAAACCACCCGTTATCGTGCCTGTCCACAAGAAACCAATCATCACCTGCCTCAATGATTATCGTCCCATCGCTTTGACCCTGTCATCATGAAGTGCTATGAGAGGATCCTCCTAAAGTACATCAATGACGCCATCCCTGCTGGCCAGGGCAGCCTACAGTTTGCCTGCAGGAAAAATTTCTCCACAGAGGACACTGTCTTGTTAGCACTGCACTCAGCTCTGACTCATCTGAAGCAGCCCAACACCTATGTCAGGATGCTCTTCATGGACTTCAGCTCAGTATTCAACACCATGCTCCCAGACATGCTGGCTCTGAAGCTCCACAACATGGGATTATCCACACCTCTCTGCTCATGGGTCAGTGACTTCCTCATGTAAGAGATTATGAGATTACAGAGACTGGACTGCAAAATTGGTTGCTATGGAAATTACAGATAAACGGACTGTGAAGGCAAAGTGTCTGACATACTTAGACTGGACAGAATGACTGTTATGTGTGATATGTGTCAGCAAGGACGTCTGCATTACTGCATGATCTTCTCCACCAATGTGATGAACGGAATGCTGATATCATACTGTGCACGCCCCTGAATGGGTGGACACATGCTTGGTATTTAATGTCTGTTTGTGAGAAGAAATTGAGTTCTCAGGTACCGGTTGTGTTGTGTTGTTACGAGAACCCAGTACTGAATCTGTAAACATTCCTCTGTCTTTTTATTACTACAGAAGTATACAATAGAAATACCACATTACCAGATAAAAGAACCAGGGGAGGCCGAGAACACTCACCAACAGACCCCAGGTGGTGCGGCTAGGGAAAAACACATCTGCTCCACTGATCCTCACCACAGAAACGCCGCAGGGTTGTGTCCTCAGCCCTGCTCTCTTCCACCCAGGATTGTTCTGCTGTCCACCCCAAACACAGTGGTGAAGTTTGAGGACGACATCACTGTAGTGGGTCTCATCTCCAACAATGTTGAGTCCCACTACAAGGATGAGGTCAGCAATCTCACACAGTAGTGCTCCAAGAACAACCTGATCCTGAACACCAGTAAGACCAAGGAGGTGATAATACACTACAGGTGGTCCAAGAGGATTGAACACGCTCCTGTCTACATACAGGGGTAGGTGGTGGAGCATTTAGGCTAGGTTCACACTGCAGGCCTTGATGCTCAATTCCGATTTTTTTTGTGAAATCGGATTTTTTTGCGTGTCCGTTCACACTTCCAAATATATGCGACTTGTATGTGATCTCTGTGTGAACTGCATTCATGCAACTTAAGTGTCCCGCATGCGCTGTAGAGGACGCGATGACGTGACGCATAACAAGCGTGCTCAGTGTTTGCGGAAGTAAACATGGTTCGTAATGCTGCAGCGTATCTTACGTTCTTTAAGTTCTTCTCCAGCCGGAGCCAGCACATTACCGCCGCAAGCTTTTTAAGAAGATCGAAACGAAAGAGCCAAATTTTTGGCAATGGCGTTTTGTGCGGCAGTAACGTCCGTACAGAGAAACGTGTGTCTGCGGAGTCGAGGCAGGAATGGTGGGATAGCGAGGTGAGCGGCTTTTCTGATACGGATTTCATTCACAATTTTTGAATGACAAAGGCAACCTTTATGTGCGTCTGAACGGATCTCTTTAGCGCTCCTTACGTAAAGACGCACATCTTCGGCGGGCTATAGCAGCGAGTAAACGCGTTGCCGTGGGGCTGTATTGACTTGCAACAGGTGCTTGTTACCGCATCAATAATATGTATCAATGACGTGTAGGTCGGATGAATGCGACCTGGCCGTTCAGACACAGGTCGCATTTGAAAAGATCAGATACGTATCGGATTCAGGACCACATATCCAAGTGGCCTGGGTCGCATTTGAAAAAATCCGATCTGTGTCGTTCAGACTGCCAAAAAAAGATCAGATACAGGTCGCATATGGGCAAAAAAATCGGAATTGGGTCACTTCAGGCTGCAGTGTGAACGTAGCCATGGACAGCATTAGGTTCTTGGGCATCCACATCTCTTCTGACCTCTCCTGGACTGTGAACACCTCAACCCTGGTGAAGAAGGCCAAACAATGGCTCTTCATACTCAGGAAACTGAAAAGGTCTGGACTTTACACTAAACTGCTAAAGAACTTCTATAGAGCTACCATAGAGCATGTTTTATGTATCAGCATAACTGTATGGTATGGGAGCTGCACAGTTCAGGAGAGGAAGGACTTAGCACGTGTGGTGAGAACAATGCAGGGGATTGTGGGATGCTGTCTGCAGGATCTAGACTCAATTCATGCAGAACGAGTCTAAAGAAGGGCAAGATGCATCACTGATCCAACCCACCTAGGCAATGCGCTGTTTGCCCCTCTCCCATCAGGTAAACTCTTCAGAAGCCTCATACCCAAAACAAATAAACTTAAAAACAGATTCTTCCCAAGAGCTGTGAAGGCAATCACCCCCTGATGGGAGACTGCAGTGTAACACGTTAAAATCACCTCACTGTTACTAGCCCGTCTTACATTACAATCACCTTAATGTTACTGCCTACTTGCGCACCACCATCTCAGAATATCTAAACGCACATTGCTGTAAACGAAGCCTCAAATCATCATTGTACAATAAGCACCTTATTATCTCATTATCTTATATGTGACTCTCCTGAACGCTACAAAAAAAACAAACACTGTAACCCTTGTTCATTGTCTGTTTGGTTTTTCCATCTTGATTTAAAGGAACTCAGTATTTTGCAGTTATCTGGAAGTTTGTTCCATATATGAGGAAAATAGAAGCTGAATGCTGCTTCCCCATGTTTAGTTCTAGTTCTGGGTGTGCAGAGTAGACCAGAACCAGAAGATCTGAGTGGTCTGGAAGGTTCATACAGCAACAACAGGTCTTTAATGTATTTTGGTGCTAAGCCATTCAGTGGTATTAAGTATTTTAAGTCTATTCTCTGAGCTACAGGGAGTCAGAGTAAGGACTTTGGGCTGATGTGCTCTATTTTCCTGGTTTTAGTAAGAACGCAAGCAGCATCATTCTGGATCAGTGGCAGCTGTCTGATTAATTTTTTGGGTACACCTTTGAAGACCCCATTGTAGTATTCAGTGCAACTAAAGATAAAAGCATGGATGAGTTTCTCTAGTTCTTGTTAATCCGGAAAAAAGTTCTTCAGGTGATAGAAGGTTGACTTTGCAACTGCCTTTATGTGTCCTTTAAGGTTAAGGTCTGAGTCCATCACTACACCCAGTGGAGTAGAGTAGAGTGGAGTTCTGATGGTACAATCACAGGTGGGTTCGTGAGTCTTTGAACTGTAGCAAATAAAGCGCAAGTTGTGTTGACGTTTTTGTTTATGATTTCTGCAAATAACATTTCCCTTGCATGTTTTAATGATGAGTGATATGTTTGCAGCCTCTCTTTGTAGATTTCATGATAAACGTGAAGTTGACTTTTACACTATTACTTAGGGCTGTACGATAATTCAATAAAAATATATATCAATCAATAGACGTGTGGTTCAAAAAAAGGGGTCAATAAAAAGTTCAATAGAAGAACAGTTGTTCCTTTTGCATTCTAGCCTATCATACTATAGTCATTACAGGGTCCCAAACAGTTACAAAAGCAGACCCAGAAACACTCCTTGTGTTTCTTTCTTCTTTTTTTAAGACTTACAGTTTTGGTTAAAAGTTGGTTGAACAAAGGTTTTGTTGGAATTCAGAGGTCTTTATTTAAAAATAGGTCACTAAGCAACAGCATAAAATGGCCAGGGCTGCACTTAAAATATATTTTTTTAATTATTTGATAATTATCAATATCAATCAATATGATTTTTATTTTATTTATATGATTTTTGTGTATATCGTCCAGCCCCACGACAAAATTTTCTTTCAAATCTCGCTAATGGGGCATTTCTTCATGGAGATTTCTTCCTACCAGAGAGAACTTTCACTTCCAATAACCAGCCCATTTTTTATTTTTCGTTTTTTGATTTGCAATTGAAAATAGAAAGAACGAAAGATACACGGATTCTCCTCAATCCGTGTATCTTTCGTTCTTTCCATTTTCAATTGCAAATCAAAAAATGAAAAACAAAAAATGGACTGGTTATTTTGTTTTTTGATTCTAATGGTTACCATTTGCCATTTAGGCTTTGGGAAATTCCTCAAAAAAATTATTATTTTCAAATCCAATAAATGTGGTATGATATACATCAGATCAGGGTCCGTGTATCTTTTGGTCATTGGATTTTCGTTTCAGAAACACGAATTAAAAAAAACAAAACGAATGGCGATTTGATTTTTGTTTTAAAATGAAAAAAAAGGAAAACGAAATACAAAGCGTTTCTCTTTTTCATTGTCAATAAGGGAAAAGTGAAATTAGAAAATTGATTTGAGTTTCATTTTCCATTTCGGGTAACAAAAAACAAAAATGGTTTAAAACATAAACGAAAAAAAGGCTCGTTTGTTCGTATTCCGAGACCGGAAGTGGTCACTTATGCGTTGCAAAAGCACCACATTTTTCAGAATAATATGTCTTAAGAACCTCACGTAGATTTGATTTTAGACACGACTAAACAAGGCTTGTCATCCATACAAATCTCAATGCAGATATCCCAGGTGAGAGGGGGAGTAAGACGATATTCTCTAAGAAAAGTGAGGTGATTTTCCAATGAACATGGCTGAGTTTACTTTGGTCTAGCCAGCCGCCACTGGGGACATGCTGCTACTGCTACTTTCCAAAATAAAACCAATGTGATTGACGTTTATCAACCTATTCTATTCTTTGTTTTGTTACACATATGCACGTCATTTGAAATAATTTCTTACAGCTTTATGTTATATTTCTTTATTATTCAGCCCTGCTGGTGAATATATAAATATATATTTTGGTCATAGTCACTTTTTAGCCTGAATAATTACAAAAAAAAATAGCAAACAGCCTTAAACAGACTTGCTGCTGCGATGATTCGTATAACTGAGAATATGCACAGGGATATTAAAACAATTGGTTTTCCCAAGTGACCACTTTGACTTACAGACGACAGAATAAGATCTTGAGATTTTACTCATCAAAATCCATAAACATGATGTGGAATTTCTAAATTAAAGCCCTCCAAAATCTCTACATTGTCAATTTCACCTAAGTTGCTGACAATGTGGCTACTAAACGATACATTTTTAGAGGATACGGTCACTTCAGCTTGACAGTAGAACACCTTCAAATGTTGCTCAACAAATTTCATCAACATCTGATGTGGAATTTCAAAGTAAAAGCCCTTCAAAATCTCTCTATATATTCACTTTGACCTAAGTTGCTGATAATGTGTCTACTAACCCTTATGTTTTAAGGGAACGTTTTTGATTCAGCATGACAGTAGAACACCTCCAGAGGCTGCTCAACAAAGCTCATTAAGATTTGATGTTGAATTTCAAAAGACTGTTCCTACATAAGTATATACACTATATTGCAAAAGTATTCGCTCCGCCATCCAAATTTTTGGAATCGGGTGTTCCAATCATTTCAGTGGTCACAGATGTATAAAACCTATGCATGCAGACTGTTTTCATGAACATTTGTGAAAGAATGGGTTGCTCTCAGGAGCTCAGTGAATCCCAGCGTGAAGCTGTGATAGGATGCGATCTGTGCAACAAATCCAGTTGTCAACTTTCCTCGCTCCTAAATATTCTTGAGTCAACTGCTGTATCATAAGAAAATGGAAGTGTTTGGGAAGGACAGCCACGAAGTGTTAGGCCACGTAAACTGTCAGAGTGGCGTCAGTGGATGCTGAAACACATAGAGCGTAGAGGTTGCCAACTTTTTGCAAAGTCAATCACTATACGCCTCCAAACTTCATATGACCTTCAGATCAGCTCAAGAACAGAACAGAGAGCTTCATGGAATGGGTTTCCATGGCCAAGCAGCTACATCCAAGCCTTACATCACCAAGTTCAACGCAAAGCGTTGAGACACGTTGTTTGGAGGGACAAATCACGCCTCTCCATCTGGAAATCTGATGGACGAGTGTGGGTTTGGTGGTTGACAGGAAAACGGTGCTTATCTGACTTCATTGTGCCACGTGTAAAGTTTGGCAGAGTGGGGATTATGGTGTGGGGTTGTTTTTCAGGAGCTGAGCTCTGAATGTTTCCACAGACTAAGACATCTTGGAAAATTCCATGTTCTCAACTTTGTGGGAACAGTTTGGAGCTGGCCTCCTCCAACATGAGAAAAAAAAAAAATAAGAATAAAAATACAGACAAAATCGAAGTAGGCAGATGATGTCATATGCACATTCACTGTGATATATATATATATATATATATATATATATATATATATATATATATATATATATATATATATATATATCACATTGAATGTACATGAGGACATGGATGGAAAAGTTTGGTGTATAAAAAACACACACATATATATATATACTGTTGTTAAACTTTACGGTTGTTTCAAGTTTTTGATCCAATTTCACATTTTGAAAAGTAACAAATCTGTTATCAAAAGAAAAGTATTTATTGAACCTGAATGTTAAGGTGTGTTTTCAATTGGTTGCATTCTTCTTCAACAATAGCTGCATGCTACCCTTTCAGAATATTAACAGTGACAACATTAGATGTGGATGATATTTGTTGAGCAACATCTGGAGGTGTTCTACTGTAATGTTGAAGTGACAGTATAAACTCAAAACGTACGGTTCAATATTGACAGCAACTTAGGTCAAACTGACTTAACATAGAGATTTTGGAGGGCTTTTATTTTGAAATTCCACATCATGTAGATGGATTTCAATGAGTAACATCTCGAGATCTTAATCTGTCATCTGTAAGTGAAAGTAGTTACTTTGGCCAACAAATTTATTTAGTGTTCCTATGCAAATTCTTATTTATCCAGATAATTGTAACAGCAAGCAGGTTTAAGCTTATATGCTGTTGTTTTAGTAGTTATTTAGGCCAAACAGTGACCAGAATATATATTTCCATATTCACTAGCAGACCTCAATAATAAAAAATATTACATAAAACGAAAGAAATTATATAAACTAACTGTAGTCGACATGTGTAAAAAAAATTATGACAAAATAGGCTGAGGCACGTCAAACTTATTGCTTTTATTTTGGAAAGTAGTCTCAGGAAGTAGTAACCGCATCCGGTCTCCGGAATATGAACAAACGAGTCGTTTTTCCGTTTCTGTTTAAAAGCATTTTTGTATTTTATTACCCGTAATAGAGAATTAAATTCAAATAATTTTTCTAATTTTACTTTCCCTTTTTGACAATGAAAAAGATAAACGTTTTGTATTTGGATTTTCTTTTTTGTATTTTAAAACAAAAATCAAACGGCCATTTGTTTTTGTTTTTTTACTTCCTGGTTATGAAACGAAAATCCAATGACCAAAAGATACACGGACCGATCAGATACATATGAAAGGAATTTGATAATAATCCACCTCTCCTTGGTGACGCTGTTGAATATTTCTCTCTAAATATGTTTCTGGTGTAGCAACTTGCAGACGGTCCCTAAGCAGTTGCGGAGCAGCGAGCTCTGCATTGGGTCCAATGTAATTCACCCAGCGCGGTGGGAGACTCGATTCGAGGAAACTACGGTTGTAGCTAACTGTCTGCCTTGTTGTGGTTACAGAGAGGTGTCTGTTTTGTAGAATAAATCATCCACATATGAGTTATTGATCCGGAAAAGCCGAATCTGTGAACATCTTTCTAACTTTACTGAAGTCGCAAAACAGCTGTTTCCGGGTCACATAAACTGCGCCGATTAAATATTAAAATCAAATTCTGCTTTGCTGTCCGTTTTTCGATTTCGTATTTTTGATCTGAGCTTATAATTGAAATATGAAAAACCAATTCGTTTTTCGTTTTTGGTTTAACCATAAGAAACAAAAAACAAAATAAACAGTCCATTTTTTGTTTTTCATTTTTTGATTTGCAATTGAAAATGGAAAGAACGAAAGATACACGGATTCTCCTCGATTGTGTGTTGCTTGTTTAATTTGTTGAGTCAAACCAAAGTTTTCAAGTACAGCTTTTTTGGCTTGTCAACATGGATGTTTAAATCTCCCACAATTATTAAACGGTCATAATCCATACATATAACAGATAAAAGTTAATTAAAGTCAATGAAGATTTTTTTTCATATTTTGAAGTTTTGTATATAGTTAGTGTCAGAGTTTGTTATTGGACTTTTATTTAAATTCCCAAATATTCAAGACTGAAATTTATCAAGGAAAACATTTTTTTACAGTTTAGTAAATCATGAAACATTGTAGCAACCCTTCAGCCCCTCTTATGCTTTTTATTTTAACGTAAAAAAAATTGTAGTTAGGGGGCACTAATTAATTAGTATAAGTGATTTGTTATTGTCATCTAACGATGTTTCAGTTACAAACATAACATCAATATTATGCTCAGTGATGAAGTCATGAACCAGAAGTCCTTTTGCTGACAATGACCTTATTTGGCCTTGGGACTCCGGAAGCAGCTGATAGGTACCAGCAGTCCAAGTGGCAGGTGGCTCGGGTGGTCGCTGAGGCAAAAATTTGGGTGTGGGAAGAGTTTGGAGAGGCCATGGAGAAAGACTTCCGTACGGCTTTGAAGCGATTCTGGTCCGCCATCCGGCGTCTCAGGAGGAGGAAGCAGTGCAGTACCAACACTGTTTATAGTGGGGGTGTTGTGCTGCTGACCTCGACTCGGGACGTTGTGTGTCGGTGGTCAGAATACTTCGAAGACCTCCTTAATCCCACCAACACGTCTTCCATTGAAGAAGCAGAGCCTGGGGACTTTGGGTCGGGATCTACCATCTCTGGTGCTGAGGTCACCGAGGTGGTTATAAAGCTCCTTGTTGGCAAGGCCCCAGGGGTGGATGAGATTTGCCCTGGGTACCTTAAGGCTCTGGATGTTGTGGGGCTGTGTTGGTTAACGCGACTCTGCAATATGCCGTGGATATCGGGGACAGTTACCCTGGATTGGCAGATTGGGGTGGTGGTCCCCCTATTTAAAAAGGGGGACCGGAGGGTGTGTTCCAACTACAGAGGAATCACTCTCTTAAGCCTCCCTGGTAAGATCTATTCCGGGGGTTCTGGACGGGAGGGTCCTTCAGGTTAGTCGAACCTCGGATTCAGGAAGAGCAGTGTTGTTTTCGTTCTGGTCGTGGAACACTGGATTAGCTCTATACCCTCAGCAGGATCCTGGAGGGTGCGTGGGAGTTTGCCCAACCAATCTACATATGCTTTGTGGACTTAGAGAAGGCATTCGACCGTGTCCCTAGAGGGGTCCTGTGGGGAGTACTCCAGGAGCATGGAGTACTGGGCCCTTTAATAAGGGCTGTTGTCAGAGCTTGGTTCACATTGCCGGCAGTAAGTCGGACTCGTTTCCAGTGAGAGTTGGGCTCCGCCAAGGTTGCCCTTTGTTGCATATTCTGTTCATAACTTTTATGGACAAAATTTCTAGGCACATCCAAGGTGTTAGGGTTAGAGTCTGTTTTAGTGGCCTTAGGATAGCATCTCTGGTTTTTGCGGATAACGTGGTCCTGTTGGCTTCATCGGGTCGTGATCTACAGCTCTCACTGGAGCGGTTCGTAGCCGAGTGTCAAGCGGCCAGGAAGAGGATCAGTGCCTCCAAATCTGAGACCATGGTCTTGAGCCAGAAAAGGGTAGAGTTCCTTCTCCTGGTTGGGGAGAATGTACTACCCCTAGTGGAGGAGTTGAACTATCTTGGGGTCTTGTTCACAAATGAAGGAAAGATATAGCGGGAGATCGACAGGCAGATTGGTGCTCTGTCTGCAGTGAAGCGGGCGCTGTACCGGTCTGTTGTGGTGAAGAGAAAGCTGAGCCAAAAGGCAAAGCTCTCGATTTACCAGTTGATCTACATTCCTACCCTCATCTATGGTCATGAGCTTTGGAGCTTTGGATCATGACCGAAAGAACGAGATACAGGATACAAGCGGCCGAAATGAGTTTTCTCCGTAGTCTGTCTGGGCTCTCCCTTAGGCAAGGCAAGGCAAGGCAAATTTATTTATATAGCACATTTCAGTACAGAGACAATGCAAGGTGTTTTACATGATTAAAATACAGGAGAAAAAAAACAGAGAAAAGCAAGTAGTAACAAAATGTAGAAACAAAATAGAACATGGAAAAATAGAAACTAAAAGCAAACATTAAAAACAGTTGGACTACAAAGTTAAACAAATGATGTTTCAGAAAAAACAGTTTAACTAGAACAGTCGAAGGCAATCCTGAACAAATGTGTTTTTAATCTTGATTTAAAAGAACTCAGACTTTCCACATTTTTACAGTTTTCTGGAAGTTTGTTCCAGATAAGTGGAGCATAGGAACTAAATGCTGCTTCTCCGTGTTTGGTTCTGGTTCTAGGTATGTGGAGTAGGCTGGAGCCAGAAGACCTGAGTGGTCTGGAGGGTTGATACACTGATAACAAGTCTGTGATGTATTTAGGTGCTAAGCCATTCAGGGATATATAGACTAACAGAAGTATTTTAAAGTCTATTCTCTGAGATACAGGGAGCCAGTGTAAGGACTTTAGAACTGGGGTGATGTGCTCTACTTTCTTAATCTTAGTGAGGACGTGGGCAGCAGCGTTCTGGATCAGCTGCAGCTGTCTGATCCACTTTTTAGGCAGACCTGTGAAAACACCGTAGCAGTAATCAATTCGACTAAAAATAAACGCATGGATTAGTTTTTCCAGATCCTGCTGAGACATTAGTCCTTTAATCCTGGAAATGTTCTTCAGGTGATAGAAGGCCGACCTTGTAATTGTCTTTAGATGCTTTTGGAGGTTCAGGTCTGAGTCTGTCACTTCGGGACGTGGCCAAGTGGTTAGAGCAGTGCGCTTGCACTCAGAGAAGGATGCAAGTGCCCGGTTCGATCCCCAGTGCCGGCACTCTGGGTCCCTGAGCAAGACCCTTAACCCCAGATTGCTCCCTGGGCACCACACATGGCAGCCCACTGCTCCCCAAGGGGAAGGGTTAAAAGCAGAAAGCAAATTTCATTGTACTGTATGTTTCAATGACAATACAGACGATATTACTATTACTACTCCCACATTTCGGGCCTGATCAGTGGTTCCTAGCTGAAGCAGCTGAAGCTGTGAGCCAACTTTTGATCTCTCCTCTATTGGTCCAAAAATTATTACTTCAGTTTTGTTTTTATTCAATTGAAGAAAATTTTGGCACATCCATGCATTGATTTCTTCTAGGCATTTACTCAGTGCTTGAACTGGTCCATAGTCACCTGGTGACATGGTGATGTAGAGCTGTGTGTCGTCTGCATAGTTATGGTAGCTGATGTTGTTTTTTATGATCTGAGCTAGAGGGAGCAAGTAGATATTGAAGAGGAGGGGACCCAGGATGGACCCTTGGGGAACCCCACATGTAATTTTTGTTGTCTGGGATGTAAAGTTACCTACTGATACAAAAAAGTCCCTGTCCTTTAAGTAGGATTTAAACCAGTTGAGAGCTGTACCAGAAAGGCCGACCCATTTTTCTAAGCGCTCTAACAGGACGGAGTGATCGACAGTATCGAATGCTGCACTGAGGTCCAACAGAACCAGCACTGTGGTTCTTCCACAGTCTGTATTTATATGGATGTCATTAAACACCTTGATAAGGGCCGTCTCTGTACTGTGGTGATCACGGAAACCTGACTGGAAAACGTCAAAGCGGCTGGTCATTGTTAAGAAGGTGTTTAATTGTTCAAATACAGCTTTTTCAATAATCTTACTGATAAAGGGAGGTTTGAGATGGGCCTGTAGTTCTGGAGTAGAAATTTGTCTAAATTCTTCTTTTTCAGCAGTGGTTTGATAACAGCTGTTTTTAGGGACTGCGTGAAAACACCTAACAGAAGGGACGTGTTTATTATCTGAGTCAAATCAGACGCTATGACAGGCAAAACTTTCTTAAAGAAAGCTGTGGGTAGAGCATCAAGGCAGCAGGAGGAGGAACTTAGCTGCTGAATGATCTCCTCTAAGCTTTTGCAGTTTATTTGGCTGAATTGGGACATTTTGTCAGTGTAGGTTCCAGCTGAATACGGCTTTGGTTCTGGTGTTGGTATGGAAGTACAAACTGATCCTCTAATCTTTTGGATTTTCTCAGTAAACAAGTTAGCAAATTCATTGCAGGCCCTGGTGGAGTGGAGTTCAGAAACCACGGACACAGGAGGATTTGTTAACCTGTCGACTGTGGCAAATAAGACACAAGCATTATTGATGTTTTTGTTGATGATCTCAGAAAAGAAAGATTCTCTTGCATTTTTCAGTTGTAAGTTATATGTGTAAAGTCTCTCTTTATAGATGTCATAGTGAACCTGGAGTCTCGTCTTTCTCCACCTGCGTTCAGCTTTTCGACATTCCCTTTTTTCGCCTCTAACTGCTGGAGCATTTCTCCAAGGAGATTTTTTCTTCCCAGAAAAAACTTTCACTTTAACTGGAGCAATGCAGTCAGTGATGTCTGAGACTTTAGAATGAAAGTTATCTACTAGCTCATCTACTGAGTTGCAGCCCAAGGTTGAAGTATCAGAGTAAGCTTGAATAAAAGTTTCCGCGGCATTGTCCTTAAAGGTGCGTTTTCTTACGATGTCCGTTTGACAAAATGAGTCACTGGAAATTATGCTTTCAAAGGTAACAGAAAAGTGATCAGATAGGGCAACATCAGTTACATTGACGTTAGAAATCTTTAGACCTTTAGTGATGATCAGGTCTAAAATATGTCCCTGTTTGTGTGTTGGCTGTTTAACATGTTGAGTTAAACCAAAGTTTCTAAGTGTGTCACACAGTTCTTTTGCACTTCTGTCTTCAGGGTTGTCAATGTGAAAGTTGAGGTCTCCCACAATAATTAAACAGTCACAATCAACACATATCAGAGACAGGAGGTCACTAAGATCATTAAAAAGTTTGATGTGGACTTAGGAAGCCTGTAAACATTCAGAAACATAGTTCGTACCAGGCTCTTTACCTGGAGAGCCAAATGTTCAAAAGAGTCGAAATGTTCAAAAGAGTTTTCCCAAAAACACTCTTAAAGATAGAGTGAGGAGCTCAGTCATCCGGGGAGGACTCAGAGTAGAGCCACTCCTCCTCCACGTCGAGAGGAGCCAGTTGAAATGGCTCAGGCATCTGGTTAGGATGCCTCCCTGGTGAGGTGTTCCGGGCACGTTCCACCGGGAGAAGACCCAGGACACACTGGAGGGACTATGTTTCTCGGCTGGCCTGGGAGTGCCTTGGGATTCCCCTGGAGGAGCTGGCCCAAGTGGCTGGGGAAAGGGAAGTCTGGGCCTCCCTACTGAAGCTGCTACCCCCGCGACCCGACCACAGATGAGCGGAAGAAGATGGATGGATGGATTGTTCAACACTGTAGGTCTAGTAGCAAAATATCTTATTAAAATCAAGGCTCCCTTCATGCACGCACACATTCTCAGCTCACTATCAGAGTTGCGCTTCGTGCTGCTCTTGTGTAGTCGTAATGAAACTCTTTATGGGAGACATCCCTCCCCTTTTTTCCATCGGATCTACATGAGTCCCGTAGGTGACCAATTTGGGATTCAAAACGGCAAATTTCGCTGAAAGGTGAGTGATTTTCATATCACTCACCATGAGTGAGTGATCTGTTCTGAGTGCTTTTTGGGCACTCAGAAGAGAAGTACGTAGCGATATGTGGTTGTCCATTTTCTCACTAAAGTTAAGAAACATGAAATATTTGTCCTGGCCTTGAGAAAACCTGTCTTCCAATAAGCACTGTTGGTGTCCCGTAGGTGTTGATGGGGGAAATCAACCCTTCCAGCTCCATTTTCAGCCTGGATTCTGGGTGACGCTGCTTATCAGTTTGTTTTGGAACAGTGTGCACCTGCTGGCTTTGTGTTTGTCCTTCTACGACCTTTGCTGGGACAGTGATGTCACTGTGCTTGGAGAAATGGCCTCTTGTTGTTACCAGCACTGAAAATATTGGCAGTGAAAAGTTTCTTTCCCGTCTTGATTTAGGCCGAGTCCATTCTGTCTGAAAAGATGATAGCTCTCCCAGAAAATCTTAGGATTGTCAATGAAATTCAAGGAGCTAGCAAAACATTATTTAATAAACCATTTATTAATCATAAAAATCTGTTCTGGTTGCTGGGGTTCTGGCTGCTGTCTCTGAACCTGTTCCCAACACTGGCGCCCCAGCTGTCGCCTTGGATTCTGCTCCAGTAACCGGGGGTCCGGCAGCCGCCTCAGACCCTGTTCCTCATAGTGGGGGCCCGACTGCCGCCTCAGAATCTGTTCCGGTTACTGGGGGCCCGGTGGCCGCCTCAGGCCCTGTACCTCTTACCGAGGACCCGGCTGCCGCCTCAGAATCTGTTCCCGTCACCGAAGTTTTGGTTGACACCTCGGATCCTGCGTCTGCCACGCCGAGGTTCTATTCGACGCCGTGGGTGCTGCCTCCATCGTCGAGGGGCTGGTCGACGCCTCAGCTCGAGTTAGCGTGGGTGCAACGCTCGCCACTCCGCCTGTCTTCGTGGGTGCTATGCTCCCCAGTCCGTCAGTCAGCGTGGGTTCTGCGCTCGCCAGTCCTTCAGTCAGCGTGGGTGCTAAGTTCACCAGTCCGCTAGTCAGCGTGGCTGCAACGCTCACAAGTTCTTCAGTCTGCGAGGGTGCAACAGTCACCGGTGCCTTGGTCTGTGAGGAGGGGACCCAGGTGAGTCTGCCTCTGGTCCATGATGAGGGGACCCCGGAGGGTCCGTCTTCGGTCTGTAAAGAGGAGATCCTGGTGGATCCGCCTCCGGTCCGCAAAGAGGGGTTCCAGGTGGATCCACTCCCAACTCACGCTCCACCATCCTGTCAGGAGGGGGTCCCGGTGGATCCACCTCTGGTCTGCAACTCGGGGCCTCGACAGGAGGCCAAGCATCAGGCTCCTCGCCAGAAAGCCAAGCATCAGGCTCCTCGCCAGAAAGCCAAGCATCAGGCTCCTCGTCGAGACGCCAAGCATCAGGCTCCTCGTCGAGACGCCAAACATCAGGCTCCTCGTCAAGAACCCAAGCATAATAATAATAGTAATAATAATAATAATTGATACTTTATTCATCTCACAATGGAGAAATTCACTTCTGCATTTAACCCATCCCCATTGGGGAGCAGTGAGCTGCCACTGTGGGGCGCCCGGGGAGCAATCAGGGGTAAAGGGTCTTGCTCAGGGACCAAGAGTGCAGGCAGTTGGGATCGAACCGGGTACTTGCATCCTTCTCAGAGTGCAAGCGCACTGCTCTAACCACTAGGCCACCACTCCCCTCCCAAAAGGAAACCAAATGCGACCCAGATGGGACTCGAACCCACAACCCCCAGCTCAAGAGGCTGATGCCTTATCCATTAGGCCACTGGGTCATAAGAGGCCTCATCGAGGCACCAAGCACCAAGGGCCCCATGGAGACTTTGAGATCCCCGGGTTTCTTCAGAAGCTCCTGCCCCCACACCTTTGGCTAGCCAGTCAACTTTCTAAGTGGTTTAAAAAGCTGTCTTTGTCATAAGTACTGGAGGGGCTACTGCTGAGATTCCTAGTCTCTAAGTGTTTGGGTGAGATAGAAATCATTATCCAGGTGCCGTCTGAAGCCATTATCCAGGTGCCGTCTGAAGCGATTTTCCAGGTGCCATCTGAAGCCGTTATCCAGGAACCGTCTGAAGTCTGTAGCCAGGGACCGTCTGAAGCCTGTAGCCAGGTACCATCTGAGGCCTGTAGCCAAAAGCCATGTACCGTCTGAGACCTGTAATCCGGTACCGTCTGAGACCGGTAGTCCGGTAACGTCAGAGGCCAGTAGCCAGGTGCCGTCAAAGGCCAAATTCCAGATTAACTACTAACTACTGGGTTAACTTTAGGGGTAGTCAGCTCTGTCAATGACACCAGCCAAAGACTCTGCATCGTTTTTTTGTTCGGGTTTTTTAAGGGCGTCTGGATCTGCCCATGGGGGGGGGGGGGGGGGGGTTCTGTCACGATTCATGTTTCTGCTTTAGTTTGGGTTTTGTTTTGGCTCTGTGTTTGCACTTTGCTTTAGTTTTTTCAGTTCATCAGTTCAGTTCACCAATCAGTTATCAGCCACCTCATTTCACCTCTCAATCACCACCCAATCTGTATGCCTGTCACTCCCCTGTCACCAGTCACTACCAATCAGTTCAGCTCTCTTCTCACTCACCAGACATTAACCAATCAGCTCAGTACATTTCTTGTCACCACCCATCCTTTGATCAGCTCCACCTGTCACTTGTAATTAGCACTCTGCTCTGTTCACCTGTTCACCTCCTTATTTAAACCCGCCTCATCCTGCCACAAGCTGCCAGATCATACGAGCCAATTGGTGAGTCATATCCAGCGTCTTTATTCTGATTGCCTGTAGATACCGACCCGATTTGCCTCTAGACATCTGACCCAGCCTGATCCCTGTAAACCTGTTTTTCCTGCCCGATTCTGACTGCTTTCCTGTCTTACATGACCTGAGTCTGTACCTGGACTATCTGAACTTGCCTGATCCCTGTCTGTTTACCTTGCCCGCTTTTGTACCGAACCAGACCTGCTACCTGACCACCGAGCCTGCCTGACCTCATCTAGCCTGTAAGCCGACTTGCGTATTAAACCTGGATCTGTGGCTCGACTCTGAGCCCGGATTCTGCTCTGGACTGTCTAGCTATTCTGATAACCCGGTTTGTGACTTGGAACTGTTATCGACCACAAACTCAGTCTTGTCCTGCTCAGATTACTGCCTGGCTGTCATCCCGATTCCGATTATTACCTCTCCTGACAATAAACCTTCTTAAACATACGTCCTGCTTGTCTGGTTTGAATTCTGGGTCCCCCTTGTCTCAAAATTTCATCACTTCCAGTGAGGTTAAACCTCACTGGCATACACTGTATGATATTTTCAACCATCGTTCATAACAGTTTGAGCTTTATCTGAGAACGATGATTGAAAATATCATACAGTGTATGCCAGTGAGGTTTAACCTCACTGGAGGTGATGAAATTTTGAGTGTTATCCAATGAGGGCCCTACTTTCTCACTGGTGACTTCAATGTACAGAGGCTCAAACCTCAAGGGGGATTTCACATAGGGACTGACAGGCAGCATCCTGTTGCTCCAGAGCGGAGGGGAGATCACGTCCGAGAGCAGACTCAACAGCTGATTAATGCGCAACATACTCATGAAATTAAGCGCATTTTAGCACACATTTATTGCTGTTTAATTACTACATTTATGAATTTTAACAATATATCTATGACCAATTGTTTTATGAAATTTACAGGGGAGGTTAAGCCTCCCTAGTATTCAATAAGAAAT
This sequence comes from Fundulus diaphanus, assembly GCA_037039145.1. Classification (NCBI taxonomy): domain Eukaryota; kingdom Metazoa; phylum Chordata; class Actinopteri; order Cyprinodontiformes; family Fundulidae; genus Fundulus; species Fundulus diaphanus. Next base: position 61,108,792 of record CM073126.1, on the reverse strand, counting down.
CGCCACTATTTCAGGCAAATGTGTGTAGAATGTATCATTCTAATTTTGTGACACATCAAATGGTTATGGCTTACAAATTACTTCTGTAAGCCATACCATCGCATAGAAATAAATAACCACGTGTTGCAAGCCCCAACACTTTGCGATCAAGAATGATTTACACACTGAATCCTCAATTTATCATAAACAGTATAACTGGAAGAGTTACTGTATATGAGAACATTTTTGTGTAATAATGTTACTAAAAGACAAACAAACAATTACTTAACCTACCTTCCAGTTTTGCATACTCCGACAGGCGCTGGTAGTTGACTATGGCAGCCTGTTCCAGACACTTCCTGATCACAGCTTTGACTTCTTCTTGGGGAACTGATGTCACAACATCTTTCATCAGAACCTTCCCAAAATGACAAAGACAGCAACACAAATTAAAACTGCACTAGCACCTGTCCCAGTGGATACTGGAATATCCAGTGGGACATATTTATAAAGCAAACACATGTCAATATATTTACATGAAAAAAGTAATGGTTTCTAAACCAATTATCTTCTACGGTGGCCCTGAAGTGCAAACCGCAACAACAGATTTAAAAGCACTACTACATATTGAAAAACACAACGACATTAAGCAAAACACAACATTAAGGAAAACAAAACAACATTGAGCAAAACACAACAACATTAAGCAACACACAACAACATTAAACAAACATAGCTGCCGTTATCCAGGAATATTTTGAATCAGGACCTACGTAAGAGGTGATACTGCATATTAGTTATGGGTCTGGCAACACCGACGCGGCGGCGCATGTGTCAGGCTCATAGAGCAAAACCCGTGTAGACGCGCGTATCATTATCAGAAAGCCACGTGACCGGTACAGGTACTGTTTTGAACTGACTCTGACACCGCAAACTGCGTTTATAAGGAAGGATATCTCTCAACGGGATGCATCTGCAAAAATAATATTTGATCTTTAGTGGTTCATCAAGGTCATCAAGAATTATGGAGCTTGGCTTCAAGCCAAACAAAAGGTTCCGCCGGCCGTGTGGGACCATTTTGATCTCATATCGGAAAATAAGGTAATTGTTCTAATTTCCTTATTGTTTCATCCTGTTCCTCTCAGAGTTTCACTTGATCTATCTGAATTGACATTCATTTCAAGAGACTCTTAGTTTACTGTCATATTGTTTTTTGCAGGTTAAATGTTGCATTTGTTCAACAGAACTTTCTTGTTAAAACAAAAGCACCTCCTCAATACTGAGACATTATAGGGCCAAGCATGTGAATGAAGTCCCAGATACACCATGATAAACTCAGGTATACAGCCATTTTACAAGTTACTCACAGTTGCTTTATTGATAATTCCTTCTAATTTATTCTTTACCTCACTTTCAACCATCAAGCCTCATCCAGCAGATGCTGGATGAGGCTCTGCAGAATTTCACCCCGAAGGACTGCCAGCCCTTTAGCATTTTGGAGAATGAAGGGTTCAGGGAACTGGTTCAGGTCCTTCAGCCCCCATTTGTTTTCCTAATCAGAAAGGTGTGTGTGGAAATTATCTAAAGTAGTAGTTTATTTATCCAATTTGTTTCATCTTTAATCTAACATATACATATATATATATATATATATATATATATTTGACTTGGTGTGGTTTTCAGACCATCAAACAGATGTTGGCCAAAAAGTGCAAGGAGGAACGGGGATGAGTGAAAATGGAAGGACAGCAGGCTGTGGCAGTGAGTATAACCGCTGACATGTGGACATCTGTAAACATGGATGCTTACTTGGCTCTTACCTGTCACTACATTCATGAAAATTTGCAGCTGTGTACATCTGTGCTGGGTGTGCTATACTTTACAAAGTCGCACTGCTGACAATAATTTGGTTGTAAATCATGTACTAAAATGCCAATTTGTTCTTTTTAGATAACCTTTTGGCAACATCTTGACATCGAAGTGGGCAGGCAGACCAAAAGTCCACAGCTGAAGCTATCCAGGAGGTGCACAGAAACCTGGCAGAGAGCAATATTGCTAGGTCCCAGGATCCTATGATATATTGTAAAAACCAAAAGACAGTCTATCCAAACCTCTTCCACCTTTCATTACAATTTCTCTGCACTCCAGCATAATCTGTGCCGTGTGAGCGGGTGTTTTCTACAGCTGGAGATGTGATATCAAAAAACTGTAACAATTTCAAAACATTGGAACAACTTTTTTTTTTTTAATTGTAAAAAAAAAAAAAGCCAGTCTACAAGCATCCTCATTCACAACATGTTTACTTAGAGGTTATTACGTTATGATACAGGTTCACATTATTTGACTATCTTAAAAAAAAAAAAAAAAAATTAAATTTAAATGAAAATATGAAATAATGCAACGCAAAATACAATGACATATCGTATTATTGTGTATACTAGTTCATCAAATCAGTGTCAGTTAACTGTCAACTAGATTGCCTGTAGGGATTTTTAAGGTCCAGCAGGTGTCAGCATTCAGTGACACAGTATCAATACAGTTTGGCAACGTGTTGAAACACTTAATGACGCCTCATCTACCCATCACTACTGGATATGCTCAAGACTAATAACGAAATTTCAGTTAGTTTATGTACACTGAAGACACACTTAAAAGAAACTGGACTGTACCTCTTCCCTCCTTTGAATAAGCGATAAGCAAAATTACTTCCGGTTCAAAAGTCAAACGGTGCCGTTGTCCAATCAGCGATGTCTCATGTTTCCCACTGGTAGCTACCTTTTCCGGTAGGTTAATGTTGTTGTGTGTTGCTTAATGTTGTTGTGTTTTCCTTAATGTTGTTGTGTTTTTCTTAATGTTGTTGTGTTTTTCTTAATGTTGTTGTGTTTTTCTTAATGTCGATGTGTTTTTCAATATGTAGTAGTGCTTTTAAATTTGCAGTTGCGGTTTGCACTTCAGGGCCACCGTAATCTTCTCCCCAGCTAAGAATATTTCAGTGTGCTGGTGAAGATTGTTGGTTATCCAGGGCATGGTAAATCCAAAAAACGGTAACAAAACAGCTAGACGTCAATTATTGAAGTTAAAAACATTTAGCTCTCCATCTGAAGGGTCTTTTCAACTCAAAGCTACGGGGGAAGAAGCTCCAAGCTTTTAGGGATATCCTGTTCTGCAGATGTAAATTCACATGCAGCTTGGATTCACCAAACAATAGGGCGTCAATAATGCCGTTGTAAGCCTGGTTCATTGAGAGAGAGTTTTGTCACATACAAGAATGTGTATATTGATTTGAAACTGACTTGGCAGCAAGTGTAAATCCTGATTTATGCTGGACGCATCCACAAGGTCCGCGTGGTCATGTTACGTTATTTTGGCTACCATATCCTTCCACGCGGCCAAAATGTTCCGTTCCGTGCACTTACGGAAAATTCCAAACTACATGGACAGTCCCAAGGGGAATGACATGGTGGACAAGCAAGCGCTCCTTCTGGAGGAGCTTAGTAAATACAGACATCTTTATGATTCGGCCCAAAAAGACTACCATGATCAACAAATTGTTAACAATTGCTGGGAAGAAATTGCTGCAACTCTTGGAAGGAAGAGGCATTAATGTTGCAAACAACCGTGTTTTCTACATCTACATGTAGTGGGTGTAGTACGCTTGACGTAGGAGAGCAACACTGCCCTCTACAGTCTAGGAGAATAGTGCTACTTCAGAGGAAATGCTGTACAGAGCATACATGCTGCCAACTTTGTGTCTGCATGTCTCATTTCTGCGCGGAATGTACATGCCTCAAGCATAAACGACCCTTAATGTTGGACTGTATGTTTTTGAAATCTTCACATCTTAGGCCTTTTTTTTGTTGGGCATAAATGGCTTCCTTCACTCCTCTCTCAAACCATGTATGTTCTCTATCCAAAATGTGAACATTTTGGTTCTCAAAAGAGTGTCACTCATCCTTCAGGTGTAGGTTGTTATGCCAGAAGCTGGTTGAATATGCTTATTATTATTATTATTAATTATAATTTGGTATTATAATTTAAATAAGAAATCATTCAACTCAAAATTCGCTATAACAAAATATAGTTCAAATGGTGGTGATGTTAGCTATAAGCTTGTAAGTATTTATACCACTAATGCATTAGTTAATTTGCTGTTATGAACTAATTTATGCTGGGATAAATGATCTGGTCGGACTTGTGACCGACGAGGTTTATCCGACAGGCTGTGAGAACCCCAATGTAACTGCAATTAGAGTTTAAATCCTTATTCCGTTATCACCATCCAATGATATTGTCTCTGTATTAATGTCAGATGTTAACTCCAAAGGAGGTTAGCTCTGATTTCTGAATAACCATACAACTGTGAATTAGACTGGACACAAAACCAATTCTATTCCGCAGTGGTGTTTTATTGAACCAAAAGCAATTCCCTGTTACAGTAATTCTCTGATTCAACGACTTTGGAAATCTTACTCACTACTAACTAACACGCAAAATATATGTGGAAATAAAAGAATAAACAAAACAAACAAAACAAAAGGAAAGAAAAACAAATGGATTAAAATGAGCGGTTGCAAATCTTAGTTCAGCTCACGGTTGTTTAAACCACACTCAGAACATCGGCATTTGACATAGCATTGACAGACAGAACAGCTTTGAGAGTCCCACCGGACGCTTTGATGCCTTACAAAGCTATCAGCTAAGCTACCTACAGTCCAGTCATCCGACACCCTCCCAAGATGGCGACTATGATGACGTATGGTCTACTAATTTACGTGAAGCGTGAGGGGAGGTCCTAATGACGTAACCACGCTTACGCTGATGGGGTAATGCCTTGCTTCGAGAGGGCGCGGCTAACTGGGAGTTTAAAGCAAAAGCCGCGGAATGAGCTCGGACAAAAAGATTAAACTGATAAGAAGAAGCGAAAAGAGAGAGGGGGGAAAGCAGGGAAGAAGATGGAAAAGAACTGAAGCAATGACCCACGGCGGGGTTATAGATGAATCACAAATCAACACAGCAAAATCAATTGTAAAATGCATGCACATACAAAGAAAATATTCAGCAAAATAATTCCAACTTCGTCGTGGAATAAGAGCATTAACCTAAGCCTACAAATTTCTACGTCTGCCCAGGCACTTCTAAACACCCTGTTGGTGAGACAGAAATAAAAGGGGAGAACCCGTTACTTTGAGGTGCCTTGGGGCTGGTCCGGAGTGAAAGTCCCGGCTTCGGTCCGGAGCGCTCCGGATCACGCGGCGTCCTGAACGCGTCTTGACGAACGCAGGTGTCCGCAGGCTGCAGCGGGGACCAGACTGAGAGAGTTCCTTCGTCTTTCTCTCTCTCTCTGGGCTCCCAGACGCTTGTTGGGCCAAACAACGCGTCGTCCTCTTTCGATCACTGGGAGATAAGGCGGCTTCCAGTATTGATCGGAGGGAATTAAAGGTACCTTTTTGAGTCGACCTCCTGTGTCCGCACAGGGAATAGTTTTGCTCCGGTAACCTTCGAACCAGCAAAGAGTTATCGAGCACGTGGCGTTGGGTTACCCCAACGGAGTGAAACAGCTGTGTGTCTCCTCAGCTTGGCAGCGCGCCAGGAAAGAAGGCCGATTGCGAGGTGCAACCGAGTTTTATCAACTTTACCCTAGCAACGTTATCGGTTGCTAGGGCGCCGGCCATTTTGGGCCGCGTTGCATGATGGGAGTTGGTGGCCATTTTGACCACCTTGCATCATGGGAAATGCAGTCCGTCATGTCCCGAATTAAATGTAGTCGTCACGTCTTGAACTGGCACAACATACCCCTCTTTAGCTTTGAAGAGTGGGATGCTGGTCACAGTCTTTAAAGCTACAACCAAGTCCATTCTGGCGTGACGAAGATCCGTTGTGCATGAGTGGAACAACCTAATAGTCTTTCTAGTAGTCCTTAGGGATTCATGCAGTTCAGTTCATCATCCAAGAGGAAGGAAAAAAACAAAGCATTTATTGTGCCTGGGTCAGTGACCTAGCCTGGGCAGACTAAGCTATAGCTAGTAATTTCTATTGGCTAATAAGGCAAACAATAAGGTAATTAAAAAAAAGAAAATGCAAACTTCACAATCACCATTGTCGATACATTCATTGTTCATAAGGTTTGGACTTTGAACCAAAGAAAGGAGAGAGGGAAAAGGGAAAGGAGAAAGACAGCGGTTCGTAGTCTAATCAGCTTGTGGCTTTTGAGGAGCTGATGTTACGAACCTGGGGGCGACGAAGGTGAGGGTGTCAATCCTGGTTTGCAACTGTTTGATCTGCTTGTATGCTGCATACGCCATCGCCGTAGTGATGGCCCATCCAAATACAAGGAGAACCACAATAATGGTCATAATGTGAGTGTCGGTCGACTCTGTAGCTCTGGGGAAGCGAAGCAGAGGGACCGAGCTCAACTCTGATGGAGTGAGACTGAATTTAATCAGCTGGGTGCCTGCACGTAAAAGCTGTCTTTCAATGCTGACATCAATGCTGAAATTGTATCCCTTAAAGACATCTATTATTTCAATCTCTGAGTCATATTTGTCAACGTCAAGGTGATGCAGAACCATGTTTCCAATGTGGACTACAGCACCTTGAGGTGGGGAACAGAAAATGGTTTGGTTGGGCAGTTTTAGTCTAGTAACTGTGTCGTGCTGCTCGTAAGATAACAGGGCTTCTGCCTCTGGAGTGCTAACGAGCCAGCGGTTACCTGCCTGCTCGATTTTGGTTTCCACACCTGCATCTTTAAGGGTCATTCTAGCCTGACAGTTTTGTTCAGGGGATTCATTCCTTAGACCACACAGGTGATTGGTAACGTCTCTGATAAATGGATTGCTTGGACATACCGAGTGGATGTCCTTGGTTTTGGTACACAAATCCAAATTAGGGACTAAATAAAGTTTGGGGTAAGCATCATGATAGGCTAGCATCGAGGGGGTTTGTAGGTGTACGTGGGTCTCACCTTGCCAAAAACCGACCTTCAATACTGATTTAAGCCTATACACATTAGCTCTTTCAATGATGGGAAGGTTTAGCATAAATCCTATCTCCAAGTTGTCAGGATTTACAAATATTGGAATTGCACTACCTAGGCTGTAAGCCAGGTGTGTTTTTGGTGGTTGCAGTGTTTCACTAGAGGCAGATTTGAGAACCTTTTCAACCAAATCTACTGGTACCAGGTACGGAGGAATCCGTCCTTCAGCAAGGCTATTTATGGATGAACTAACCTCTCGAGTGAGGTCCTGCATTAAATCTCTAACAACCTGAGTACATATCATGTCATTCTTTACCACTTCTGTGAGCGTTTCCAAAGCAATGCATGGTGTTATTGCTGAGTGTGAATTTATAGACGTGAAGTTATGTATGGACATTTATTTTATTAGTGCATGTTTAAAATGTCCTGATTGAACATGCACTTGTCCTGTTTAATGCTATGCATTGTTCTCTTCGGCGGGGGCGGAGTTAGGCTCTGTTCCCTGTGAGGAGAGTTTGGTGGACGGTTTAATTTGGTTCGCATGAACCCATTTGTACTCCGGACTTTGCACGCTGGCCTCTAGGTTCTTTTGAGCCCACGTGAAAGTCGATTGGAGATGGTCTTTTAAATCAGTGACGCACTGGTGTGCCGTGTAGACGGTTGTCACACTGACGTCTTCGGGCTGGTAGATGAGATTCAGGGGAAGTGTCATTTGTCTCCCTGTCATCATCTGGAAAAGTGTCACCCCCGTGGAGCATGGTGAGGTAGAGCGGATTAGCATTAGGACCAGGGGAAGCTTTATGTCCCAGTCCCTGCCGTGGGTGCTGGCATGTTCCTTTAACATGCTGACCACGGTGCAGTTCATTCGCTCCACCTGTCCCAATGACTGTGGGTGGTAGGGGATGTGGAATTTAACTTCCACGCCCAACATGTCGAAAAGCGCGGTCATGATGTTTGACGTGAAAATGTGTTCCTCTGTCCGAGTCGATGGACAGGGGAAGGCCCCACCGGCTGAAAACGTGATTTAGCAGCAGGGCTGCTGTGGTGACAGCGGTGTCATTCGGTGCCGGCAAACATATTTGGCAAACATATTTGTTATCTCTTGACGATTTGGGGACTGGACCGATCCAGTCAGTCTGCAAATGTGACCACGGAAATATAACCCCCCTTCGCTGAAGCAGGGCTCGGTCTAGCGGTTGTGTGAGTTGTAACTGGCAGCAGGTTAAGCAGCCTTGTACATACTCCTGGGTGTCCTGGGCCGTTGAAGGCCGGGACGCCACCTGTAGGAGAGTTTTCAGATTAGCTTTGCAGCTTCCGTGTCCTCCTACTGGTGAGTCATGGATGTGTGTCAATGTGATCCCAAGTTCGTTTGAATCTTTGGGCTGAATGGGCTGAAACTCATGGAGCAGCTCTTTAAGTGCTGTTCTCTCTGTTTCAGTGGTCAGTGCATCAGCTTGTTCCAGCTGCTGCATAATTTCTGTTTTGAAACCAGGGCAGGGCTCAGTGGATGAGTCCCGGTTCTCTGGTTGATTTGGTGCCGGTTCTGTTGGGTTGGTTTCTATCGTATACGCCAACAGGTTTCCTTCAGCGTCAAGCGTAGCACCACAAATGGATCCAGCAGGCCGAGCTTCATGTCGCCTGATTTGGATCATGTTGGAAGGAAAAGTAAACAAGGTGTCTGGAGAGTCCTGTCTGCCGGTCAAGGATGAGGGCAGGTCTCCAATGACGGGAATGCTCAGCTCAAAGTCGTGGAAGGAGCTTTCGATGAGCACCCCAAGGGGTTTCTTCACCACCACTTGGATCGGCATGTGGGTTGGATTCCCCACTAGAAGGTAAGCTGAGCGGTTGTTCAGCTCAAGCAGGGGTGTGCCCCGGATGACCAGGATGGATTCCTGGAAATAAGAAAGGGGTTGGAAGAAAACCTGTGTGCTCTGTATTTGTTGTCCTTTCAGGATGGTTAATCTGATAGGTACGCCTGCCGTCTGTGGTGGTATTAGCATGTTTGTTTTGCTAGCCACCTGGCAAGCCTGTGGGATTGTTTGCCCTGATCGCATGATTTCAGGGGTGCCCAGGAAGGAACTTGGGGTCACGTGAGCCTGAGCCCACAGGACCTGGTTACAAATGTCCAGCTGTGCACCTAGCCGTACCAGAAAATCAGCACCAACAAACACTGGAGGATGTAAATTCTCCACAATGCTGAAAGGATGAGAGAGCTGTCTTGTGCCAATCTGTGCATAAAGTATGCACACCCCCGTTGCTTTCAGAAGCCGGCGAGGCCAGTCTGCTGAGAGCAAATAGTGGCTGTGTTTTGTTTCAGCCAGATGGGGCTTTTCACGGCACAAAGAGTTGTACAGATCTCTGCTGATCGCAGATTTCTCCGACCAAAGAGCCAGCAGCACGTCTGGCATGAATGTGCTTTCCAGGTGCACACCTTCGGCCACTCTGGGGTTATAGGGTTCAACTCCAGAGTGTTTAAGTGAGCAAAGGAAAGATGTGTGGCTGCAGAGAGAAGTTCTCTGATCGCTGAGAAGCGGTGGTGTGTCAGAGGATTTGGAAATCGGCTCTGTTGAAGGCAGAAATGGTGCTAAGAGTTCTTTGGGCTCTTCTGAGCAGGTCACCTGGTGGATAGGGACGGACGGTCCACTTCCAGAAGTAAGAGGCTTGGGGGTCCCCACTTGGGCCCAAAGATGACCATGATGGCAGTCAATGAGTGGAGCTAACCTGTTCAACAGATCCTGACCCACAAGAAAAGGTTCTGTGTCCAAGGTACATATGTAGATGGGGTGCAGCAGGGTCATGTCACGGAAAGTGATTTCTAACCACGCCCGTTTGGTGATGCATGACTGATCCTGAGTGTAGCTGGTGATGCCCACGTTACAGGTCTCCACCTGGAACGGTTTCCCAAGAGACACCATAGCTCTGGTCACCTCATCAAACAAATCTGAGCACATTAGACTGATCTCGGAACCTGTGTCTAAAAGAGCATTTGCTGTGACACATCCTCCTATAACTGTCGAGCAGTATAAGCGATGCGCGTTTTCACGATGGTTTAGTTCACCTAAAAACCTTAGAAAAGGGGTTTTCTGATCACCTGCTGATGGGATCTTAGAAGGTTGTTGGTGAATTTTTGGTTGGTTCCCCCACTTAATCAGATAAACTCTGTTAGAAGGGGGGACCTGGTCCACGCCTAGTCATACTGACGTGGGTTTTGGGCCTGGTTTCCCAGGAAGGTCGGCAGGATTGGATGATGGCGAGGACGGCTGCGGCGCGATCTGACGCACTGTTTCGGCTAGCAACCTGTGAAAAGTCTCCTCCATCTCCTTTCTCATTGACTCCTCCATGCGCAGGTTCCAGCCTTTGTTGTCATGTGTGCTTTTCGGCTTTCCCGACCAGTCAGTTTGCTTACCGTGTCGGGCTGGATCCGGCCTGTGCCATTTTTGAAACCTCTCACCTTCCATGCTGTCATGCTGACCTTTCCTATCATGAGAAGCTTTCTTCGGCTGCGGCTCAAAACCATGTTGCTTCTTGGAACCAAATTTAGTTTTAGGTTTGAAGGGAGGCATCTCCTGTCCCTCCAGACCTAACCTCTTTTCTGGTTCGGTCTGAATCTGCAGAACCCTGTTATCACTGTCGGCTCCTTTGTTGGGCCGGACACGTGTTTCCCATGCAACCTGCGCGTATTTCCTGATTTCCTGCATGGTAAGTCTCTTGGTTCTACAATGCATGGTAACCTCATAACGCACGCTTTCATGAAGGTTGTGGAGGAACAAAGATTTGAAAGTGTGGTCTTCCTCCAAGCCGGGAGCATTTCGTCCCTGAAAGTAAGCAGCCCGTAAACGGCGGTAATACTCCTTGGGCGCTTCAGTTCTCTTTTGCTGAATTGCAAAAGCTCCAAGAGTCGCAGAAGCTGGGTCTGTGAACACAGAATATTCTTCTCTTAAAGCCTTACAAAGAGCTGAGTAACGGTCACGTGTAGCTGGAGGGAGGCTTTCTATGAAAACATGGACACTTCTGGACGTGGTTTTCCAGATAAGCTTCAATTTTTCTCGAGCCGAGGGGCTATGTAAGTCTAGCAGACAGCGCTCTACCTCTCTGAGATAGTCATCAATGGTGGATTCTGGATTGCTAGGATCAAAACGCTCTATGTATTGGGCCAGGGACTCAAGCTGACGCATCCGCAGTCCCTGTTCAGGGATCGGGGCCGGTCCATCTGAGTCCTCTCCTGACGACTCCTGCCTGCGGTAACCACGATGGCAGGGGGGCTCTGGTTCTGACCACCTACCTGGCATCGGCGGCCGTTCGTGGGACGCCGGGGGACCCTCCCTGTCATGAACTCTTGTCCGTGGACGCAGTTCAGAGGAGTGGGGTTTACCTGTGTCCCAGGAACGGTGCTCCCGTCGCCCTGGTGGGGGGAAAGGATCATAGCAGACAGTGTCAGGGGTCAGGTGGGAAGCAGGTGTTTTCCCATGATTTGCATCATGTGGATCAGTCCTGATTGCCACCGTAAGTTTTTTAGGCATCTCTTTCCGTATCACACTGCTATATCTGTCCTGACCTTCGCTTACCCCTCGCTCAGAAGGTGTCTGAGGGCCCAGTTCATCCAATGTCCTCCAGGTGTGATCCCCATGTTTTCCCTCAGATCCTTCTGGCTGCAAGCTAATGAGATCCTCCTCTCGCTCCTCTGTGGGATGACAGCTGCCCTGAACACTTCTCTGTTCTAGCTCTTTGATTCTTTCCTCAGCTGAGACACGCCTCTCAGTCTCTAGCACTAACCTTCGGTGGTATAACGCAGATAATTCACCCAAAACATCTGCTACCAATCTATCCTTTGGCTTGCTTTGGACCTCCTCCACCAATTCCTGAATTTTCCTCTCACAGTCCTCTATGTTAAACTGAGTCTTGGTCCTCCGGTGTCATTTTAAGCAGTGAGCTAATGACACCCTGAGCCTCCATTCCAATGGAGGATTCTGGACCTTCAGCTCCTTTGACTGAAGAACCTTTACTATCCATTCTTTGTCAGCTATGGATAGCAGCACAACAACTGTAGCTCAACACTACCCACCAACAACAATCAAATAACAACACTGTGGTTTAGCTCAGCGCTAAACAACAGACAACAACCAACAGTTGGAACCTAAGGCCCCCTCCTCTGTTTAAGGTTGGTTTTTCTCTCTTAACGTAGATGGCTTCCTTCACATCCCTTTCAAACCATCTGTCTTCTTTGTCCAAAATGTGAACATTTTGGTCCTCAAAAGAGTGTCCTTTGTCCTTAAGGTGTAGGTGGACAGCAGAGTCTTGTCCGGAGGAGGTAGCTCTCCTGTGTTGAGCCATGCGTCTGTGGAGAGGTTGTTTGGTTTCTCCAATATAAAGATCAGAACATTCCTCACTGCACTGAACTGCATACACCACTCCGCTCATCTTAGGTTTGGGTGTTTCGTCCTTGGGATGCACCAGCCTCTGTCTGACGGTTTGAAATGTACTGGGATTTTGTGTTTGGAGAAAATCCTCTTGAGCCTTTCAGAGACTCCAGCAACATATGGGATGACGATGTTTTTGCGTTTATTCTTCTCACCATTATGTTCTGCAGCGGGTCTTTTGGGTTTTCTTGCTGATTTGACAAAAGCCCAGTTAGGGTACCCACAGGTTTGGAGGGCATTATCAAGGTTTTTAACCTTGATAAAAATAACTTAGGGTTTCAGATAAGTGGGATGTAAGACCTGCATCCCACTTTTACATGCTGCTTTTACATGTTTCGTTCTAGTGCTGGGTGTGCAAAGTATGCTGAAACCAGAAGACCTGAGTGGAATGGAATCAATGATGTCTATCAGCTCATCCACTGAGTTACAGTGTCAAGGCAAAGTAGAAGACTAATATTGGTTAAAAGCTTCAGCAGCACTATGCTTAAAATGTGTTTTCTTATATCTCTTTAGCTGATTGAATTAGTGGAAATTATTCGTTATTTGTTATCTTTGAAATTATGATTTCAAAGATAACAAAGGTGGTCAGAAATGGCAGCATTAGTTACAGTGACCTTGAAAATGTTCAGACATTTATGAAGTCCAAATTATGTCCCTGTTTGTGTGTTGGCTGCTTAACATGTTGATTCAAACCAACATTTTCAAGTATATCACATAGCTCATTTGCACCTCTGACTTGTTGGGAGTTGGGAGACCTAGGTCTCTATTTTTTGTGTTTTGTTTAAAACAAATCGTGAAGATTGTAATGAAGTTGCTGATTAAAAATTATTTTCCAAAGTTTCCTAAAGTTTATTGAAGCCAGTTTAAACAACTTAGGGCTGGTGTTATCTCTGTGGCTGGTTGCACTTCACCTTGAGATGACGTGTTGTGAATAGGTGCTATATAAATATAATTTAATTGTATGGTGTTTTTAAAAATGTACTTTGACAGATCCAAAGGTAAGGTCTGTGATCCGGAAAACAGTCCAGGTCCATGTCCAGAAACACAGATAAGCCGATGTCTGACGTGGGTAAGACAAGACAGGGAAATCCAGAGACCAAAAATTCAGGTCAAAACTAGACAAGGCAGGCAAGGAATGCTGGACATCTACTAACTGAAAGAGTTTCGGTAATCTGCCAATTACTGGAAGGAGAAGCCTCATATATAAAGACAGAAGAATGGGTTGATGGAACGAGGCTGATTGCATAACCGTTAGCGGAGTGCAGGTGCAGCTGATCATGCTGATAGTGTGATGATCTCGGCAGTAGTGCTGGTCTGATTCTCAATCTGACAAACCTGTGCAGCTCCGCCCCATTCTCATTAGTCGTGACCAGATCCACCTGCAATGCTGCTCTCAGACCAGTCACTAGTGCCAGATTATTACGAGCCATCGGTGAGTTTAATCCAGTGTCCTGAATCCCGTCTGCCTGCTTTGCCTGTTTCCTGACCTGTTTCTGTTTTCTGACCCTGCCAAGCCCGTTGGACCTGATTATTGTGCTACATGGATTTCTGACCTGTCTGTGCCCTGACTCTGCCTACGGATTCTGCTTTGGACTGTCTCCGGTTTTCTGATCACCCGGCTCTGACCCTGGACCTGCTCTCGGACTTCGGACTCTGGTTATTCCCCCTGATTGTCTTGCCTGACTCAGCCATCACGGTTCTGACCCTTTGCCTGCCTTCCGACCACCGAGCTCCTGCCAGTCCCAGGAGTAAAACCCTGAGAGCTTCACTGACCGGACTCCGGATCGCATTAGGCCACCACCAGCATAATCTGCCCCGGTTTCTGAGGCATTACCGGTCATCTCCAACGCTCGTGCTGCGGTTCTCTGCTTCAGTCTGCGAGGGTTCGGCGCTCGCCTCTGCACCAGTCTGCGTGGGTTCAGCGCTTGTCTCTGCTCCAGTCAGCACTCCGGAGTCCTGCGAGGAGGGGTTCCAGGTGGATCCGCCTTCGGTCAGCGCTCTGGAGCCCTGCGAGGAATGGGTCCAGGTGGATCCAATTGCGGGCTGCAAGATGCTAAGTACCCAAGGCCCCATGTTTATATTAAGATCCCCAGGTTATTGCATCCACACCTTCTGCTCGACAGCCAACTTTATGAGTTGAAGCATGGGCTGTTGTCAGAGGTAATACGGGGCCAGCTTCTGAGATTCCTGGTTTCTAAATTTCTCGGTGCGTCTTGTTGTGCCATGTCAGGACGTGACAAACTTGCATTAGTTCGGGACATGACGGACTGCATTTCCCATGATGCAAGATGGTCAAAATGGCCACAAACTCCCATCATGCAACACGGCCCCAAATGGCTGCCGACCGAGATAAGGTTGCTATGGTGACAACTATAAAACACAGCCGCACATGGCATTCTGCCTTCTTCTTGGCATTCAGCCAGTCAAGGAAGTCACGCAGCTGCTACTCCAAACCTCCCCCCCCACGCCACGTGCTCGAGTTTCTCGCTGGACCGAGACTTTTCGAAGCAAACTTTATCCCTGCTGACGCAGGAGGTCGACTCTAAAAGGTACTTTTAATTCCCTCTGATCAAATACTGGAAGCCGCCTTATCTCCCAGTGATCGAAAGAGGACTACGCTTTTGCTGGGCCGAGCAAAGCGACTGTGAGCCCGGAGGAAGAGACGAAGGAGTCTCCTCGCCCCGTCCCTGCTGCTGCCCGCTCCGGTGCATTCAGGACGCCGCGTTATTCAGAGCGCTCACGGACCCAACCGGGACTTTACTCCTGGATCACCTCAAAGTAACGGGGTTCTCCCCTTTTATTTCTTTTTCACCCACAGGGTGTTTAGAAGTGCCTGGGCAGGCGTTAGGAACTTTGTAGGTGTAGGTTAATGCTTTTTACTCCAAGACGGAGTGGGTTTATTTCGCTAAATATTTTCTTTGTATGTGCATGCGTTTGTGAAAGCGATTATTTGCTGTGTTGATTTGTGGTTTATCAATAACCCCGCCGTGGGTCACTGCTTCAGTTCTTTTCCATCACCTTCCATGCTTTTCCCCCCTCTCTTTTCGCTTCTTCTTATCAGTGAATTTGATCGCTTTGTTGAATCTTAGTTTGCGGGTTTTCTTTAAACTCACCCGTAAACCACTCCCTCTCGGAGCGAGGTACCACCTCACATTAGCGTAAGCGCGGTGACATCATTTGGACCTCCCCTCACGCGTCACGCAAATTTGCCGAGCATACGTCATCATAGTCGCCATCTTGGGAGGGTGTCGGATGACTGAACTGTAGGTAGCTTAGCTGGAATAGCTTTGTAAGACATCAAAGCGTCTGGTGGGAATATCAAAGCTGTTCTGTCTGTCAATGCTGCTACGTCAAATGCCGATGTTCTGAGTGTGGTTTAAACAACCGTGAGCTGAACTAAGATTTGCTACCTCTCATTTTAATCCATTTGTTTTTTTGTTTTTTTTGTTTGTTCTTTTATTTCCACATATATTTTGCATGTTTAGTTTAGTAGCGAGTAAGATTTCCAAGGTCGTTGAATCAGAGAATTACTGTAACAGGGAATTGCTTTTGGTTCAATAAAACAACAACTGCGGAATAGAAATTTTTTTGTGTTCAATCTAATTCACAGTTGCATGGTTATTCAGAATTCAGAGCTACCTCCTTTCAGAGTTAACATCTGATATTAATACAGAGACATATCATTGGATGGTGATAAGGAATAAGGATTTAAACTCTAATTGCAGTTATATTGGGGTTCTCACAGTCTGCCGGATAAACCTCGTCGGTTAAAATCCGACCAGATCATTTATTCCAGCATAGATGACTTCATAACAGCTAGTTAATTAATGCATTAGTAGTATAAATCATTACAAGCTTCTAGCTAACATCACCACCATTTGAACTATATTTGTTATAGCTAAATTTTGAGTTGAATGACTTATTATTTAAATTATAATACCAAATTATAATTGATAAAAATAATAAGCACATTCAAACAGCGTCTGGCATAACAGTCTGATGCCAAGCTCCAGGTACTGTCTGACGCCAAGCTCCAGGCCCATTGCAGGGATGCTTATCTGCGTCGTCGACGCCCGTCGCCAAGAGCCCTGCACCGTCATTGACGCCTGCCGCCATGGGCCCTGCACCGTCATCAATGCCTGCCGCCAAGGGCCCTGCACAGTCGTTGACGGCACCCGCCAAGGGTCCTGCACAGTCATGGATGCCAGCCAGCAAGGGTCCTGCTCCGCCTAGAGGGCCTTCTGACTCACCCATTAGGCCGGGGTCACCCGGCAGAGAGGCTGCTGCAACGGGGTCGTCCTCCTGAGATGCTGCTGCGCCAGGGTCATCCGCCGGAGAGGCTGCTGCACCAGGGTCATCCGCCGGAGAGGCTGCTCCGCCAGGGTCATCCGCCGGAGAGGCTGCTCCGCCAGGGTCATCCGCCGGAGACGCTTCTACGTCGGGGTCGCCGTCCAGAGACGCTGCTACATCAGGGTCGTCCCCCGGGATGCTCACCCGACATCCTGTCATGCCAGGGCCTGCTTCCGGGACATACGCCGGGGCCTGACACGCCGGGACCTGCCTCCGGGACGATCACCAGACATCCTGCCATGCCAGGGCCTGCCTCCAGGACGACCGCCAGACATCTTGCCACACCGGGGCCTGCTTCCCGGACGACCACCAGAAATCCTGCCATGCCAGGGCCTGCCTCCAGGATGACCGCCAGACATCTTGCCACGCCAGGGCCTGCCTCCGGGAGGACCGCCAGACATCTTGCCACGCCAGGGCCTGCCTCCGGGATGACCGCCAGACATCTTGCCACGCCGAGGTCTGCCTCCAGGACGCTCGCCTGAGTCTTTAGTTCATTGTCTCGAGTTGTTTTTGGGTTTTTTTTCTAGCCTTCTGTCCTTGGCCTCCCCTTGCCCGCCCTGTCAGGGTTGTTTTGTGTTTTGTGTTTTTTTGGACTCTAGCCCCCCATCCTAGGCCTCTCTCCACCCGCCCTGTCTGGGTTGTTTTTTGTTTCTTTGTTTGTTTTTTTTACTTTTTTGAGACTTTGTCTCAAAAAAGGGGGGGGGGGGGTTTCTGTCATGATCTCGGCACTAACGCTGGTCTGATTCTCCGTCTGACACACCTGTGCAGCTCCGCCCCGTTCTCATTAGTCTTCACCAGGTCCACCTGCAACGTTGATTATAAAACCAGACCAGTCACAAGTGCCAGATTATTACGAGCCATCGATGAGTTTAATCCAGCGTCCTGAATCCGGTCTGCCTGCTTGCCTGTTTCCTGACCTGTTTCTATTTTCTGACCCTCTGAGTCTGCCAAGCCCGTCGGACCTGATTATTGTGCTACCTGGATTTCTGAGCTGTTTCTGTACACCGACTCTGCCTACGGATTCTGCTTTGGACTGTCCGGTTTTCTGATCACCTGGCTCTGACCCTGGACCTGCTGTCAGACTTCAGACTCTGGTTATTCCTCCTGATCGTCTGGCCTGACTCAGCCATCATGGTTCTGACCGCCTGCCTTCTGACCACCGAGCTCCTGCCAGTCCCAGGAGTAAAACCCTGAGAGCTTCACTGATCGGACTCCGGATCGCATTAGAGCATCACCAGCAATAGTTCCCATCAACAGGAGCCTGCACTCACCTTCACAGCCCGCTCCCGGATTGTGAGAAGTGGTTCCTGCCCCTGACGCTGGTAATTTACCCGTGACCTGCACCAGTTTACTAATCAATAAGCTGTCTTAAACGCTATCTGTTTATTGTTTGGCTTAATTCTGGGTCCTCCGTTTCTGTTCATCACAGTCAGTTTGCAAGAGGCTAGAAGAACAGGAGGAGCCTTGGAGACCGGTGGCGCAGAAGGAACCTGGTGATACACGCGCAGGGCTCTTGGGGGCTGGCGGTGCCGGTGCAGGGCTTTTGGGGGTCAACTGTGCCGGTGCATAACTATTGGGGGCCAACAGTGCAGTGCAGAGGTATTGGATGCCAACAATGCCTCAAGCTGAGGCAGAGACTTTTGGAAAACCATCCCTGTTTTGCAAGTTTGACCCCTGGCTTGGTAGGTTTGTCATCTGGGTGGAACTTGGTTTCAGGTTTGGTCTCTGGACAGAGCATGGTTTCAGGCTTGGTCTCTGGGCAGGACTTGTCATCTGCCATGACATGGAGCTTAGACTCTGACGTGACCTGGAACTTCGTGTCTGGCATGACCTAGGGATTGGTGTCTGATATGACCTGCAACTTGACAGCCGAGAACTCACACAGAAGCTCTGGAAAGGGGAATCCATGCAAAGGCTCTGGAAAGAGGAACCCATGTAGAAGCTCTGGAAAGGGAAACCCACATAGTAGCTCTTGGAGCTACTAAGCCAGCCACATCAGCTCCCATCTCTGCCAGTAAGCCCAGCAGTCTGGCTCCTGTTCTGGCCAGTGAACCCAACACCCCTTTCCCAGCCTCTGCCGCAAAAACCAACGTACAGTCATCAGCTGCAGAGCAGCCACCCACAGCTACCGCTTCCATAATCTGTGTTGATCCACCACAGGGTGCCAGAGCTGTATCTGCGCCTTCAGCCCCTGCCGAAAGTTGTCAAAAATGCTTCTAAATAAGACCGCTCCCCGGGCACCGCACATGGCAGCCCACTGCTCCCCAAGGGTAATGGGTTAAAAGCAGAGAACAAATTTCCTTGTAATGTATGTTTCAATGACAATAAAGATGATATTACTATTACTATTACATACCATGAGTGTAAAGGTGCTACATGCTAAGCTAGTAGTACGACACAGATGTTTCAGAGCAACATAAAGCTCACGTGCATAAGCGAAGTTTTAACCTGCCCGGACAACAAACCTGTAAGCTTGCACTAGCTGTTACTACCTTGACGGACAGCCCAATAACAGGGTCACACCTGACTATAAGTCGCAGGATCGGCCAAACTATGAAAAAAGTGTGACTTATAGTCTGAAAAAATACGGTAATTGTTTTAATTTTCTCTTTAATTGAAGTTGTATAAAACTTTAAGAGATGTTCATGATTTTCTCCTTGTAGATTAATTTTTAATCAGTTTGATTTTGCCCGTGGGCATAACACTGTCTCTATGGGATATTGGGTGGATGACAGTAAAGAAGCTGCAAAGAGGTTTATTAAACTAAAGTGCTCATTTTCACAATCATTCTCAGAGTCCTCTCCGAAAGCTCCTGTCTTAGCCTAAAAATTCCTACCTAGCATTCTATGCTTAATTGCTCAGATAGCTGCTGAGAGCAACTCTGAGTGAGGAAACGACAGAATTTTTTATCTTAGTGAGGAGGTGTGGTTGACCCTGTTGCAAGGTGTGACGCTGTCTTTCAAGAGTTGTGACTGATCGATAGTACAAGAACAGAAGAAATACACAAATGTGCTTCTAGTAATCAAAAGAGAGAAATTATCCAATTAGACTGAATTCAGAAATGTGTCATGATGCTGAAACTTACCAAAATTAATTGTCACACAGCATCAATATTTGATAATAATTAGAGATGTACCGATCTGATAGCTGGATCGGATATCGGCTCCGATGTTGGCTATATCGGATGATGGATGACGATCCAGCATTCCAACCCAATCATTTCTTTTTTTCTTAATATCATACACAGCAATACAGTTCCAATGATCTAGTCACTTCTATTCTATGTTTGCAACGGTGGTTAAGCAGGGCATGCACAGCAGCTAGCGATGAGCAAACACAGAGCAACATGGAGAAACTGTCGGAACGAGCCAAGACTACTATTTGGAAACATTTCAATGATGATACGCCAACAGGTCCGACTGCAACATGCAGCATCTGCAATGCATAAGTCGCGAGGGGGGTGATAAAGTTGGTAAATTCAACACCACAAAATTAAATAAGGATGTCCAAAAGCAAAATGCAAAAGAACATGCACAACTTTATAAACACTGTTAATTTCAAGCCTGATAACTTCACTTACATGGCAAGGTACACGTTTTATTCATTCAACAGTAGTATCGGAATGGTATTGGGTATCGGCCGATACACTTAGCCCAGGTATCAGTATCGGATTGGAAAAAAACTGGATCGGTGCATCTCTAATATTCTAATGCTGACACTCACCTATTAGCATTTTACTGGGGCTGCCTGTTTGTGTAAAGCGGTTGATTTTGGCAAAACAACCAACATAAAATGGAAAAAAGGTGGCGTAAACCAAGCTGAGCGCTACCCAGCGCACAGCTCGCAGCTTTTGGAGGAGAATGTTGAAAGGTAAATCACTCCTGGATCACAGTGAATATACACTTAGTAAGTGGAAATGTACCACAGGCTTTTAAAGTAGCTGTTATTAAACCTTTACTTAAGAAAGCCTCTCTTGATCAAGATGACTTAAAAAATTACAGACCTATATCTAATCTTCTCTATCTAAAATACTTGAGAAAGAAGTTGCTAATCAAGTCTGTGAACATTTACGAAGTAATGACCTATTTGAAGAGTTTCAGTCAGGGTTCAGAGCTCATAGCATTGAAACAGTTCTGCTCAAGGTCACTAAGGATATTCGCATGTCCTCAGATAATGGACTTGTGTCAGGACTTTTCCTGTTATATCTCAGTGCTGTATTTGATACAGTTGATCACAATATTCTCCTAGAAAGACGAGCATACTATAGGGATTAAGGGAAAAGCATAAACTGGTATAAATCTCATCTGTCTGACAGATTCCAGTTTGTTCACGTTAATGATAAACTCAATGGCCACTTGTAGAGTCTTTGGGCCAATTCCCTTTGCTATATAAACGCTTTCGATTGGTAAAATTATCAGACAGCATGTGATTAATTTCCACTGTTATGCTGACAACACTCAAGCTGGATTTATCCATGAATCCTGATGATTCCAATCAATTACTTTGACTAAAGGCATGTCTTGATTACATAAAAACCTGGATGACTTTAAACTTCCTGCTATTAAATTCTGACAAGACAGAAGTTGTAATCTTTGGACCAGAGTCCTCAAAAAACACATTTCTTACTCAATCACTTAATCTGGATGGCATTAACTTGGCCTCTGGTAATAAAGTAAAAAATCTTGGTGTTATTTTTGACCAAGACATGTCATTTAAATCCCAAATTAAACAGGTTTCCAGGGTTTCCTTTTTTCACCTCCAGAATATTGCCAAAATTAGAAATAATCTGTCCAGATGTGATGCTGAAAAACTAGTCCATGCATTTCTTACTTCAAGGCTGGACTATTGTATTTATTTGCTATCAGGAAGTCCACAAAATGCAGTTTGCAGCCTTCAGTTGATCCAAAATGTTGCCACAAGAGTGCTGATGAAAATTAACAAGACGGATCATATTTCTCCTATTTTAGCTTCCCTTCATTGGCTTCCTTTTAAATCAAGAATAGAATTTAAAATTCTCCTCACGTATAAAGCCCTTATTAATCAAGCTCCATCATACAGGACTGTCTCAGAAAATTAGAATATTGTGATAAAGTTCTTTATTTTCTGTAATGCAATTAAAAAACATGAAATGTCATACATTCTGGATTCATTACAAATCAACTGAAATATCGCAAGCCTTTTATTGTTTTAATATCGCTGATTATGGCGTACAGCTGAAGAAAACTCAAAAATCATATCTCAAAATATTAGAATATTTCCTCAGACCAAGTAAAAAAAAAATTATAACAGCAAAACAAAATCAAACATTTGAAAATGTCCATTAATGCACTCAGTACTTGGTTGGGAATCCTTTTGCACAGATTACTGCATCAATGCGGCGTGGCATGGAGGCAATCAGCCTGTGGCATTGCTGAGGTGTTATGGATGCCCAGGATGCTTCAATAGCGGCCTTTAGCTCATTTGCATTGTTGGGTCTGGTGTCTTTCAGCTTCTTCTTCACAATACCCCACAAATTCTCGATGGGGTTCAGGTCAGGGGAATTGGCAGGCCAATCAAGGACAGTAATGCCATGGTCAGTACACCAGTTACTGGTGGTTTTGGCACTGTGGGCAGGTGCCAGATCTTGGTTGTGCAGCGTTTCCTGCCACATTTCCCCCTTCCAACACACTTTTTGTGAATGTGCTTTGAAACTGCACTCTGTGAACAGCCTGCTCTTTGAGAAATTTCTTTTTGTGTCTTACCCTCCTGATGGAGGGTGTCAATGATGGTCTTCTGGACAGCAGTCAGATCAGCTGTCTTCCCCATACTTGTGATTTAGTTTACTGAACCAAGCTGAGTGTTTTTCAAGGCTCAGGAAACCCTTGCAGGTGTTTCCAGTTAATTAGACGATTCAAGTGATTAGTTGAATAGCCTACTAGTATACTTTTTCACGATATTCTAATTTTCTGAGACAGTCCTGTATATCAGATATGTGATTATCCCGTATGTTCCTAACAGAGCACTTTGCCCTCAGACTGCAGTTATACTGGTGGTTCCTTGAGTCTCTAAAATGGGAGGCAGATCCTAGTTATCAGGATCCTCTCCTGTGGAATCAACTCCCATTTTTGGTCCGTGAGGCAGACACCCTGTCTACTTTTAAGACTAGGCTTAAAACCTTCTTTTTTGACTAAGCTTATAGTTAGAGTGGCTTGGGTTATACTGAGCTATCTCTGTAGTTATGCTGGTATGGACCTAGGCTGCTGGAGGACATCAGGGTCTATTTTTCTCACTCTGCTGAGTTCTCCTACTGCTCTCCAATTTGCATTGTTTGTTGTTATTTCAATTCTTAACTTTTTGTTCTGTAATTTATCTCTTCATAGTAGGTATACCTGGTCTGGCATTCTGTTAGCTGTGTCATCCAGGGGAGGCAGATCATCTGCTATTACCATAAAACATAGAAAGGATTCCTGGATCAATGTGTGCTTCTGTGCTTTTTTGTGTCTGTGCTCTTCTGTAACCCTCAGTCAGTCGAGGCAGATGACAGTTCACACTGAGCCTGGTTCTGCTGGAGGTTTTCCTCCTTGCCAAAGGGGAGATTCCCTCTCCATTGTTGCTTCATGCATGCTCAGTATGAGGGATTGCTGCAAAGCCATCAACAGTGCAGACAACTGTCCACTGTGGCTCTACGCTCTTTTTTGAGGTGCTTGTCAAGACTCAATACAATCTGCCGGGTTTCCTTAGATAGGAAACTTTTTGAACAATCTGTCTGTATGATTTGATTGAATTTGACTTAAAGTGCCTTGAGATGACATGTGTTGTGAATTGGTGCTGTGTAAATAAAATTGAATTGAATTTATACAGCCAATATAGTGACTTAAAATGAAAAACAATACAAAACAAACAGATATGAATGGAACAATGAATGGTAAAATGTAGATCCAGAGGGTGCTTGTTCCAGAGTCTATGTGCTGCCACTAAGAAAGTGTTTTCCCCAGGGTTTGGACCTGCTCATCGATATACCTCATGAAAATGATTTGAACATCTTTGAAGACCTGCCAGGCACACAAAATGTTTGTAATTTGTAATTAATAATTAGATAATGCAGATGCATACAGAAAAGGGTGTGAAAAAATAGGACAAATAGGAAAAATACAGTTTAGAGTATACAATTTATTGTACGTTAAATAAATGTCTTTGTGAGACTGCTGTTTTTAATTTTTATTATTATGTGCAAAATCCCAACCAAGTTATTCAAAGAAGTATTTCCTTTGATTAATGCCCCCATTTTAGACATGATTAATCTCTCCATAGTAAATGGATAAATACCACAAGCTTTTAAAGTAACTGTTGTTAAACCTTTATTTAAGAAACCCTCTTTTAATCAAGATGACTTAATAAATTACAGACCTATAGATAATCTTAATCCTATCCAAAATCCTCGAGAAAGTAGTTGCTAATAAAGTATGTGAACATTTACAAAGTAATGACCTATTTGAGGAGTTTCAGTCAGGCTTGGGAGCTCATCATAGCACCAAAACAGCTCTGGTGAAGGTCACAAATGATATTCTCATGTCCTCAGATAATGGACTTGTGTCTGTACTTGTCCTGTTAGATCTCAGTGCTGCATTTGATACAGTTGATCACAATATTCTCCTACAAAGACTTGAGCATACAGTAGGGATTAAGGGGAAAGCATTAGGATGTTTTAAATCTTATCTGCCAGACTCCCATTTGTTCATGTTAATAATAAATCACTCCTGGAGAAGCGTAGAGCCACAGGGAGAGTCGTCTGCATTGTATATGGCTTTGCTGCAATCCCTCATACTGAGCAAGCATGAAGCGACAGTGGAAAGAAAAACCACCCGTTAACGGGAAGGAAAAACCTCCAGCAGAACCGGGCTCAGTATGAACAGTCATCTGCCTCGACCGACTGGGGGTTACAGAAGACAGAGCAGAGACACAACAAGACAGACAAAAAGCACAGAAGCACACATTAATCTAGTAATCTGTTCTACATTAGATGGTAATAGTCGGTGATCTGTTCTCCCTGAATGATTTCACAGTCAACAGAACGTCAGACCAGGTGTACCTACTATGAAGAAAAAAGAGAGAGAACAAAAAGTTCAAAGCTGAAATGACAACAGTCATTTCAATGTAATGCAATGCAAATCTGGAGAACAGTAGACTGGAGAACAGTAGAAATCAGTAGAGTGAGAAAAATAGGCCCTGATGTCCTCCAGTAGCCTAAGCCTATCACAGCATAACTATAGAGGTAGCTCAGGGTAACATGAGCCACTCTAACTATAAGCTTTGTCAAAAAGGAAAGTTTTAAGATTAGTCTTAAAAGTAGACAGGGTGTCTGCCTCACGGACCGAAACTGGGAGTTGGTTCCACAAGAGAGGAGCCTGATAGCTAAAGGATCTGCCTCCCATTCTACTTTTAGAGACTCTAGGAACCACCAGCAGACCTGCAGTCTGAGAGCGATGTGCTCTGTTAGGAACATACGGGGTAATCAGAGCTCTGATATATGATGGAGCTTGATTATTAAGGGCTTTATACGTTAGAAGAAGAATTTTAAATTCTATTCTTGATTTAACAGGAAGCCAGTGAAGGGAAGCTAAAATTGGAGAAATATGATCCCTCTTGTTGATTTTCATCAGAACTCTCGCTGCAGCATTTTGGATCAGCTGAAGACTTTGAACTGCATTTTGTGGACTTCCTGATAATAAAGAATTACAATAGTCCAGCCTTGAAGTAACAAATGCATGGACTAGTTGTTCAGCATCACCCCTGGACAAAATGTTTCTAATTTTGGCGATATTCCGGAGGTGAAAAAAGGAAACTCTGGAAACCTGTTTAATATGGGATTTAAATGACATGTCTTGGTCTAAAATAACACCAAGATTTTTTACTTTACTACCAGAGGCCAAGTTAATGCCATCCAGATTAAGTGATTGATTAAGAAGTTTATTTTTTGAGGACTCTGGTCCAAAGATTACAACTTCTGTCTTGTCAGAATTTAAGTGCAGGAAATTTAAAGTTATCCAGCTTTTGATGTCATCAAGACATGACTGCAGTCGAAGTAATTGATTGGATTCATCACGATTTATGCATAAATATAGCTGAGTGTCATCAGCATAACAGTGGAAATTTTCCCATGCTGTCTGATAATTCTGCCAATCAGAAGCATATATATAGTAAAGAGAATCGGTCCAAGGACTGAACCCTGTGGTACTCCACAAGTGACCCTAGAGCTTGAAAAAGATTTATTATTAACATGAACAAACTGGAATCTGTCCGACAGATAAGATTTAAACCAGCCTAATGCTTTCCCCTTAATCCCTACAGTATGCTCAAGTCTTTGTAGGAGAATATTGTGATCAACTGTATCAAATGCAGCACTGAGATCTAACAGGACAAGTACAGACACAAGTCCATTATCTGAGGCCATGAGAAAATCATTAGTGACCTTCACCAGAGCCGTTTCAGTGCTATGATGAGCTCTGAAGCCTGACTGAAACTCCTCAAGTAGGTCATTACTTTGTAAATGTTCACAAAGTTGATTAGCAACTATTTTCTCGAGAATTTTAGATAAGAAAAGAAGATTAGATATAGGTCTGTAATTTACTAACTCATCTTGATCAAGAGATGGTTTCTTAAGTAAAGGATTAATAACAGCTACTTTAAAAGCCTGTGGTACATATCCATTTACTAAGGATAGATTAATCATGTCTAAAATAGGACCACTGATCAAAGGGAATACCTCCTTAAACAATTTGGTTGGGATTGGGTCTAACATACAGGTAGAAGGTTTAGATGAAGCTAATATTTTAGATTGCTCAGAAAGCTCTACTGCTTCTAGACAGTTCAGACACAGCGCAGTTTCTAAAGATTCCTCCAACGCTGCCTCACTTACTGAGGATGAGGTAATCATGTTTGGGAGGATGCCAATTATTTTATTTTTAATGGAATCCATTTTATTTATGAAGAATCCCATAAAATCATTACTGCTAAGAGCTAAGGGAATGGATGGATCAACGGAGCTATAACTCTGTGTAAGTTTGGCAACTGTACTAAAGAGAAATCTAGGATTATTTTTATTCTCTTCAATTAATGATGAAAAATATGCTGCTCTAACTCTGCGAAGGGTCTTGTTATACAACAATAGACTGTCCCTCCACATTAGGTAGGATTCCTCTTGGTGTGTAGAGCGCCATTTTCTCTCCAATTTCCTAACATTGTGCTTCAAGGAACGCAGCTCTGAATTAAACCAGGGAGCCAGCTTCCTGTGAATAATCACCTTCTTTTTCAAAGGTGCTACATTGTCCAATGCAGAACGCAATGACGAAGTCATACCGTTAACAAAGACATCTATTTGTGAATGGGAAGAAACAACATTGCTGCTATCTGCAGGGTATTTCTGCAATACTGACGATATTAAAAGGGGGACAGACTCTTTAAAGTTTGATGCAGCATTGTCCGATAGAGATCTACTATAATGGAACCCTCTTTTGGGGGTGGAGAACTCAGTTAGATTAAACTCAAATGTTATTAAAAAATGATCAGATAGGACAGGGTTGTGAGGAAATACTGTTAATACCTCACAATCAATGCATATGTCAGCACAAGGTCTAAAGTATGGAGCCAAGAGTGCGTCGGTTTATGCACATTTTGAGCAAAACCAATTGAATCTAGGATAGTTTTAAAGGCTACACTAAGGTTATCACATTCAGTGTCAACATGAATGTTAAAATCCCCCACTATAATAACCTTGTCAGTGTTTATCACCAAATCAGATAAGAAGTCTGACAGCTGATCCAAAAACTGAGTGTAAGGGCCTGGTGGACGATACAAAACAACAAACAGAAGAGGTTTTATTGCTTTGCAGTTTGGATGAGGGAAACTGAGGGTTAAATGCTCAAAAGAACTGTAGTTATTAATTGGCCTGGGACTAATTAATAAATCAGACTGAAAGATGGTCGCCACTCCTCCTCCTCTTCCCACAGATCTAGGAATGTGGAAATTTTAATAATTGGAGGGAGTTGACTCATTTATACTAACGTAGTCCTCTTGTAGCCAGGTTTCTGTGAGACAAAACAAATCAATCTGATTATCAGAAATCAATTCATTAACTAACAAAGTCTTTGGAGGGAGAGACCTTATATTTAATAGACCACATTTAATTATTTTATTTTTTGGTTCAAGGTGAGCCGTATTGATTTTATACGGCTCACGGTTTATATGCTTCCAATTGGTAAAATTATCAGACAGCATGGGATTAATTTCCACTGTTATGCTGATGACCAGCGTAAAACCTGAGCCCCACTTACACTACCCTTTTTTAACCGATCCATGCTGAGTTCGGAATGAGCTTGGATCGGTTAACCATGCAGAGCTTGGTTCTTAAGACCATTTACACGTCACGCTAGCAGAGTTCCTCGCCTTCTATTGACAATCTACGTTACTACTGCTCTCTAGGATTGAAGGAGGGAATCAAGCAAATAAAAATGGCAGCACCCGTAACATTGAGGAAGTTATCCATCCATCCATTGTCTTCCGCCTATCTGGGGTCGGGTCGTGGGGGTAGCAGCTTCAGTAGGGAGGCCCACACGTACCTCTCCCCAGCCACTTGGGCCAGCTCCTCCGGGGGAATCCCAAGGCGTTCCCAGGCCAGCCGAGAGACATAGTCCCTCCAGCTTGTCCTGGGTCTCATTCTGGGTCTCCTCCCGGTGGGACGTGCCCGGAACACCTCACCAGGGAGGCGTCCAGGAGGCATCCTAACCAGATGCCCGAGCCACCTCAACTGGCTCCTCTCGACGTGGAGGAGCAGCGGCTTTACTCTGAGTCCTCCCCGGATGACTGAGCTCCTCATCCTATCTCTAAGGGAGAGCCCAGACACGCTACGGAGAAAACTCATCGGCTGCTTGTATCCGGGATCTCGTTCTTTCGGTCATGACCATAGATGAGGGTAGGAATGTAGATCGACCGGTAAATCGAGAGCTTCGCCTTTTGGCTCAGCTCTCTCTTCACCACAACGTACTGGTACAGCGCCCACTTCACAGCAGACAGAGCACCAATCCGCCTGTCGATCTCCCACTCCATCTTCCTCTCATTCGTGAACAAGACCCCAAGATACTTGAACTCCTCCACTAGGGGTAGCACATCCTCCCCAACCCGGAGGAGGCACTCTACCCTTTCCGGTTCAAGAACATGGTCTCGGATTTGGAGGCACTGATTCTCATCCTGGCCGCTTCACAATTGGCTGCGAACCGCTCTAGTGAGAGCTGTAGATCACGCCCTGATGAAGCCAATGGGACCACGTCATCCACAAATAGCAGAGACGCAATCCTAAGGCCACCAAAACGGGTCCCCTCAACACCTTGGCTGCGCCCATAAATTCTGTTAATAAAAGTTATGAACAGAATCGGTGACAAAGGGCAATCCTGGCGGAGTCCAACTCTCACCGGAAACGAGTCTGACTTACTGCCGGCAATGCGGACCAGACTCTGACACCAGTCATACAGAGACCTTACAGCCCATATTAAAGGGCCCGGTACTCCATACTCCCGGAGTACCCCCCCACAGGACCCCCCGAGGGACACGGTCGAATGCCTTCTCCAGATTCACAAAACACATGTAGACTGGTTGGGCAAACTCCCATGCACCCTCCAGGATCCTGCTGAGGGTTTGGAGCTGATCCAGTGTTCCACGGCCAGGACAAAAACCACACTGCTCTTCCTGAATCCGAGATTTGACAAAGCCGCCTCAACAATAGAGGCGCGGAACATGGTCCAATCAGACTCAATGTCCCCCGCCTCCTTCGGGACGTGTTCAAAGCTCTCCCGGAGGTGGGAGTTAAAGCTCCGTCTCATGGGGGACTCTGCCAGATGTTCCCAGCAGACCCTCACAATACGTTTGGGCCTGCCAGGTCTGACCAGCTTCCTCCCCCACCATCGGAGCCAGCTCACCACCAGGTAGTGGTCTGTGGAGAGCTCTGCCCCTCTCTTCACCCGAGTGTCCAAGACATGCGGCCACAGGTCAGATGAAACGGCAACAAAGTCGATAATTGAACTACGGCCTAGGGTGTCCTGGTGCCAAGAGCACATGCGGACACCCTTATGCTTGAAAATGGTGTTCATGATGGACAATCCATGACGAGCATAGAAGTCCAACAACAGAACACCACTCGAGTTCAGATCAGGTGGGCCGTTCCTCCCAACCACGCCCCTCCAGGTCCCACTGTCATTGCCCACGTGAGCGTTGAAGTCCGCCAGCAAAACGAGGGAGTCCCCAGGAGGGGCACTCTCCACTACCCCCTCCAAGGACTTCAAAAAGGGTGGGTAATCTGAACTGCTGTTTGGCGCATAAGCACAAACAACAGTCAGAAACCGTCCCCCCACACGTATGCGGAGGGAGGCCACCCTCTCATTTACCGGGGTGAACCCTAACGTGCAGGCACCGAGATGAGGGGCAACAAGTATGCTCACTCCAGCTCGGCACCTCTCACCAGGGACAACTCCAGAGTGGAAGAATGTCCAACCCCTCTCAAGGAGACTGGTTCCAGAGCCATGCATCGAGGTGAGTCTGACTATCTCTAGTCGGAACCTCTCAACCTCGCGCGCTAGCTCAGGCTCCTTCCCCACCAGAGAGGTGACATTCCACGTCCCAAGAGCCAGCTTCTGCAGCCGAGGATCAGAAAGCCAAGGTCCCCACCCTTGACTACCACCCATCCAAATTACTCATGCCTGGAAGCTCCTCTGAGTGCCATCATGCATGGAAAAGGTCTTCAACCTGCTGATAAGCTTACTTGGACATCTGAGACTGAGTCTGCTTTTTCTCAGCTTAAATTAGCTTGACAGCGGGCTCCCACTTTGGGTCTTCCAGACCCCAGAAAACCCTTTGTTCAGGCTGTTGATGAAAAACATGGAAGCATGACCACTCTCCTCATGTAGGACCATGGTGGGAAGTTGAGACCAGTAGCGTATTATTCTGGAAAGCTGGACCCAGTTGCTGCAAGACTGCCTGGCTGTCTTAGAGCAATGGCTGCAGCTGAGCGGGCTGTTTTAGCATCACGTGACATCGTGGGCTATTCTGAACTTACAGTGCTTGTTCCTCACAACGTTGCAATCATTCTTTTAGAACAAAAGACTTCACATCTTTCTGCAGCACGGTGGCTGAGGTACACTTCAATCTTACTGGATTTGCCAAATATCACTGTGAAGAGGTGCGATGTGCTGAATCCAGCTACACTTCTTCCCATTCCTAAGGATGGGGAACCGCATAACTGTGTCGGTGCTGGAAGAAGTTTGCACATCCAGACCTGATCTTTCTGATGTTCCTATGGAGAATCCAGATTTACAGTTGTTTGTTGATGGTTCGGCTTACAGGGATCCCACAGCTGGTGTGAAATGGGTGGGATTTGCTGTTTGCTTATCACATGAGACCCTGTTATCTGGTTGTCTTCCAAAACACTTTTCAGCACAAACAGCTGAACTGGTGGCGTTGACAGAGGCCTGCAAGTTGGCAAAAGGGAAGACGGTAAACATCTTTATGGATTCCCGGTACAGATTTGGTGTGGTTCATGACTTTGGTGCCCTATGGAAACATAGGAAGTTTTGTTGCCCATGGTCATTGATGTGTGCAAGTGCACTGCGCACTCTTCGTCTTGTGATGTTATCTTGCAGGGAAACAGGAGGGCTCATGCAGTTGCGAAATTTGCGGCTGGGAATGCTCCTCTGTTTACTGCCTTTTCCTCTTCTGTGGTAGAGGGGGATGATACTCCCCCATGTCCTTCTTCAATCACGGATTTGAGTGCGATGCAGAGTTTTGCGTCTGCTGGTGAGAGGTGGCTGTGGGCTGTGGTAGCCTAGTGGTTAGAGCAGTGCGCTTGCGCTCTGAGAAGGATGCAAGTACCCGGTTCGATCCCAACTGCCTGCACTCTGGGTCCCTGAGCAAGACCCTTAACCCCTGATTGCTCCCACAGGTGCCGCACAGTGGCAACCTCCTGCTCCCCAATGGGGATGGGTTAAATGCAGAACTGAATTTCTCCATTGTGAGATGAATAAAGTATCAATTATTATTAATATTATTATTATTATTCCGGAGCAAAGTGCATAAATAATATCTGGTATGGACCGAATGATTCACCATGCTTGCCAAAACACTTTTTTCTGCACTTTGCTAAGCTAACTCATGGTTTAGACCACTCCTTATGCACCAGTATGATGGCTACTTTAACATCTCAGTGGTTCACTAAAGGCTTCAGCTCTTATGCAAAGAAATTTTGTCAATCATGCATGATCTGCTGTTGATTCAATGCAGGGCGTGCCCCTCAGAGGACTCTAGGTGCACACCCTCCTCCTGGTAAGCCATTTGACCACATAATGAATGACTTCATTGAACTGACTCCTTCTGAAGACAAGAAGTTTGTTCTTGTTATTGTGGATATGTTCAGTAAATGGACTTTCGCTTCTAAAAAGGCTGAGAGCCATGCTGAGATTATCCCTTGTTGGGGAATTTCAGCTAGGATTTCCAGTGACAATGTATCCCATTTTGTCAACGAGGCTGTGACCGAGGTGGGTAAGTTCTTGAGCTGTGACTTAACGACACACTGCGTGTATCATCCTCAGAGCTCCGGTGCTGTAGAACATGAGAATGGAACTCTGAAGTTGAAGCTGGCGAAATGCTGTGAAGAAACAGGTCTTTCCTGGCCCAAAGCTTTGCCTATTGTCCTCACTTATATGAGGATGAGGAAAAGGGCAAAGGTTAACCTCAGTCCATTTGAAATTCTCTTTGGTAGGCCTCCAAACTTGGGCTTTGGACCTACAAACCGTCACTTGCCTTCCACTTCTTTGTGTGAAGATGACATGTTATCATATTTTGTTAGGCTCTCAAAGGTGCGTCCAGGAGACTGGGTTCTGATTCTGGACTTCTGCAGAAAGCGTTGGAGATCCAAATGCTGGCTGGGTCCATTCCAGGTGCTCCTCACGACTTACACGGCAGTAAAGGTCAAACAGCGAGTTCCTTGGATCCACACATCACACTGCAGGAAGGTGCCGCCGCCGCTGGCAGGGGCCGACAAATCGCAGGACAAGAAAGATCACACGCTGGGATCGTCGTCATCCACTTGAGCCACCAAGCTGGTTGTGAGGACAGCGGCCCACTCTGAATACTTCTGTTGGCAGGCAGAGAAGAATATGCACTGGGCAGATGAGGTAGAAGACCGGAAATTGTCAGATTGGGGCTCAAGTTTGGCCATCCCTTTTCCTGGTACCGGTCCCTGGCGTTTAAACTCTTCTCCACCACAGCAGGATAGAAGGTCCCAGTGTAGTGGCTGACAAAAGGGAAAAAACTATTTTTCCCTTTTGACGCCCCACACACTCTCCGCGAGGGTCAGCCACCAACGGCGGCTCCGAGACGCCTGACAGCACCAACGCCGGCTCCGAGAATGCCGGCATCGGTGCAGCACGACGCCATCGACAATGCAGACGATTGCCCACTGTGGCTCTACGCTCTTTCATGAGGAGTGAATGCTGCTTGGAGAGACTTGATGCAATCTACTGGGTTTCCTGAGATAGGAAACTTTTGACCAGTCTGGATGATTTGATTGAATTTGACTTTGTAAAGTGCCCTTAGATGACATGTATTGTGAATTATTGCTATATAAATAAAATTTAATTGAATATAGTCATGTACATGGGAAATACAGAAACAAAAATAGATAGATGGATAAAAAAGAGAAAGATGGAGAGAGAGACAGAAAATGGCTGCTCATATAAAGCTGTATTCTTTGCAAAAAATAAACAGTACCCCCCCCCCCCCCACACACACACACACACACACACACACACACACACACACACACACACACACACACTCACACACACAAAATTACTAGGGGAACCGCTGATATGAAGAACAGTGAAGCATTTATATGAATACATAGGTGTAACAAAAAGCATATTATACAGTTATTTAAACATATTTCTATTTTACAAATAATATTAAGGTTGGTAAAATTAGACATACCCTTTCAAGCAAGGACAGAGTTGCTTTTAGTGCTCCCTCTGGTCGTCCAAAAGGAAAACAGTATCTAATAAAATAAGTTGGGATTTTTGTTGTTTCAAGAATCCTCAATATACTCAATGTTTGCAAATTCTTGACGAGTTGTTTTTTGTTCTACCTGAAATGTGTTATCTGGTTCTCCAGCAGCACTCGTAGTCTCTCTTTAATTTCTTCAAATCGTTCCTTTTCTTCCACAGTCACTGTGCCAATTCCATCTGGCCTGAAAAACAATTACAAGCAATGAAAATGATTATTAGTTACTCTGGCCAGTGTACCAATAACAGAATGCAGGACATTACCAATTGCATTGCACAATCCAAAGGCCAGATAAGTAGGATAACCTCTGACTCCTCTCTAATAAACTACAGAACAAGCACAGGCAAATGACTACCGTAATGAATTAAAAAATTAAACAGCTAAATTGGTTTCTTTTTGTGAGATTACAGTAAAAGCAGAGGAAAGGTGATTGCTGTGACAGCAAAAACAGTGTAAGAGTGGAAATTCAGTTGGACTCATGCTAGCATGTACGTGGCACAAAACAAGACATTATTACATTAGATTTTTGGTTATGTAATGTTTGACTCACTTGGTTGGCTTTTGCAAATGCAAGATTGGAAAGGGTAGAATTGAATCAGAATCAGCTTTAATCACCAAAGTGCTTCATACAACGAAGAATTTGACTTTGGTTTCACTGTACTCTCCATGAAGAAATATTAAATACAATATACAAAAAAGGTAAATAGACATATAACCTTCAAATAAAGAGGACATGGTTGGATTGGTTCAAATAAGCATGGTATTTATCTGCGTACTCAGAATGTTAAATGTTCACCAGATTGATCGCCTGGGGGAAGACACTGCCGCTCTACAGCGCTGACCTGAAGGTAAAAGTCTAAAAAGTTTGTGTGCAGGATGTGTGGGGTCTGCAGAGATGTTAGCTGCCCTTTTTCTCACCCTAGACATATACAAGTCCTGGATCAAGGGGAGGTTTCCCTGATGATTCTCTCTGCGTTTCTAGTTGTTCTTTGTACTCTATTCAGTAATAGTAATATCTTTATTGTCATTGAAACATACATTACAACAAAATTTGTTCTCTGCTTTTAACCCAGGCGCCCCACATGGCGCCCCACAAGAACATACACACACAGCAATTTGTGTGTGTATGTTCCCCTTGGGGAGCAGTGGGCTGCCATGTGGGGCGCTCGGGGAGCAATCTGGGGTTAAGGGTCTTGCTCAGGGACCCAGAATGCAGGCGCTGGGGATCCAACCGGGTACTTGCAACCTTCTCTGAGTGCAAGCGCGCTGCTCTAACCACTAGGCCAACACTCTCCTACATAAATGTCCTGTTTTTTGATGAGCCAAACCACACAATGATGGATAAACATTGGACAGACTGAATAATGGCAGTGTAAAAGACGACCAGCAGCTCCTAAGGAAGGTTGTCACAGGAAGTACAGTCTCTTCCAGGCCTTTTTCAAAATAATATCTATGTATGAGGACCAATGGGAAAGAGTGAATCACAGCAACTGTAAATGATCCACAGCAGACACTGTCTTGTTGACGATGGTGAGGAGAGACTACGTGTTTGATTGACCACACTGGAGGAACAAATTGCTGTGTGTGTATGTTCTTGTACTTGCAACTAAGCGAGAACATTTTTTGCAAATTTTTCTAGTAAAGTGGGGACTTTGATGTAAAGTTGAGCTGTTTCAGTCAAAGCATTTTCAGTCCTTACTTTTTCTGGATAAGAGGTTATGTTTAGGGCTAAGGTGTCAATTTGGTTTAAGTTAGGGTTAGGTATATACCCCCAAAGGTTAGGGTTAGGGTCAGACCATAGAAAGGCTTGAAAATGAATGGAAGTTTATGGAAGTCAAGGCATGGTCCTGACTTTGTGCCTTAAACAAGGAAGGACGTGTGTGTGTGTGTGTGTGTGGGGGGGGGGGGGGGGGTGCGTGTGGGGGGGGTGTTCTCCACAAGTCCACGGCTACCTCCACTGTTCTTAGTGGGTTAAGCTCTTAGTGAGATATAGTGAGGCAGTGACAAGACCCCTGGAGAGTGAGACTGCTGCTGGGAGCTGAGACTGGGGATCGCAATATTCTCCTAGAGAAGACTTGAACATACTGTAGGGATTGAGGGGAAAGCATTAGGCTGTCTAGGGTCACTTGTTGAGTACCACAGGGGATTAGTCCTTGGGCCAATTCTCTTAACTATATATATATATATATATATATATATATATATATATAGATAGATTGTGGAATGTATTAACTTTGATCCGTTTCATACACTTTTATGAAGGTTTAACATGTGTTTATATGCTTTAATATGCTTTTAAGATAGCTGGCAGAAAGCTTCAAAACCGGGCCTGTTGGTAAAAGAATTTGGAATTCTTGGAATTTGCAAGACGGGTTTCTGTCTTGCTCAACCTTTTGTTTAGCTCAAGGTTCGGGGTTGTGGTCAGCGGCTTGCAGGCGATGACCGGAAGAACCAGAACAAGGCAGCCAAAGAAGCAACCCCATATAGGGTAGAAGTATTGTTAAGGTGTGTCATTTGCTCATGTAACGGTGTGTCATTCGCTCATGTAACTCTGTGAGACCCTCCCCTTTGAAGTTAATAAAAAGAGCCTGCACAAGGAAGAAGACAGAGTTGTTGCTCGCAGGGGTTGGCTGGTGCAACTTCTCTCCTTTTGCAAAGGTAAAACTTCAATTCTGTTTCCTTGGCTAAGTTTTTGTTGCACTCTTAAGTCCTGCACATGACTCAACGGACCCGGGGAAGCAAGCGGCTTCAACAATATATATATATATATATATATATATATATATATATATATATATATATATATATATATATATATATATATATATATATATATACTTCCAATTGGTAAAATTATCAGCATAGGGTTAATTTCCACTGTTAGGCTGATGACACCCAGCTATATTTATCCATATATATTGATGAATCCAATCAATTACTTGGACTAAAGGCATGTCTTGATGACATATAAACCTGGATGACTTTAAACTTCCTGCTATTAAATTCTGACAAGACAGAAGTTGTAATCTTTGGACCAGAGTCCTCAAAAAACAAATTTCTGAATCAATCACTTAATCTGGATGGCATTAAATTGGCCTCTGGTAATAAAGTTAAAAAAATCTTGGTGTTATCTCCGACCAAGACATGTCATTTAAATCCCATATTAAACAGGTTTTCAGGGTTTTCATTTTTCACCTCTGGAATATTGCCAATATTGGAAATATTTTGTCCAGGAGTGACGCTGGAAAATTAGTCCATGCATTTGTTACTTCAAGGCTGGACTATTGTAATTCTTTACTATGAAGAAATCCACAAAATGCAGTTCCAAGCCTTCAGTTGATCCAAATGCTGCAGCAAGAGTTCTAATGAAAATTAACAGAAGAGATCATATTTCCCCAATTATAACCCTAACCCTAACCCAGGTTTCTGTGAAACCTGGCTACAAGACCTGGCTGTGATTACCCCGTATGTTCCTAACAAAGCACTTCGCTCTCAGACTGCACGTCTGCTGGTTGTTCCTAGAGTCTCTAAAAGTAGAATGGGAGGCAGATCCTTTAGTTATCAGGCTCCTCTCCTGTGGATCCACCTCACAGAAAAGGTTCAAGACGTTGGCCTCATACTCTGCCTGCGAGGGGAGCTTGTCCCTACAATGTCCCCAGTGGCAGACTAAAGGTCTGCTGTGCAGGCTCTGATGAGAGTTGGAGGGATCAGCAGCCTCAAGCCTCAGAAAGAAAACTTTAGCTCGGCACAGTCCCCCGAGCAGAACATTGTATTGTGTTCCTCAAAATACTCAAACACAGTAATCATTTCTATGTTGCTGGGTCCTTAGGTTGGCCGGACCCTTCTGCCATGATATGGTGTTGTTGCACACCCAAAGTGCAACAGAGGCAAGGCAGAGCCATGGTGGGATGATGAGATTTAGATTTAAAGGAGAAGGCAGAGAACTCAAAGCAAATAGTAAAAAAATGCAGGAGCCAGGAAGGAAGGAACAGAATAATAAAACAGAATGACAGAGCAATAGTGTAGGACAGAACAATAGAAGAATCTGTCAAGAAAGAATCAGAAACAAGGATCTTAAATGCAACTGGGAAATAATCGACCAGATGAAAATTAGATAAGTAATAATCAACAGATTATAATATATATATACCAAATAATATACTGATAGTATTATTCTAACTATGTCTACATATTTTATGTTATTTACTTTTTTCATTGTCTTTATCATATATATTTACTCTTTACTACTAAGAAGTTTTAAGGTTTTAGATCTCTCTCTTATAGTTGCAGAAGGCCTGCAGAAAGCAGAGAAATATGTTGTGACTATGATAAGTGTTTGTATGAACTCTATTCAGCCATCTGGAGTGCTGCACTGTGTGAACTGCTTGGTTTTATCTCGAAGGTCACAGTTATCTTATCCCTACCCCTTAGCTTGACAATGGAACCAGGGATTCCTTTTCCTAATAAATAGAGAGGAGGCGATGGATTTGCTTGAGATCGGATTTGGAGATCTGTATTAAGCATCTACGTTCGATCTCCTTGCAAGATTATTTGAAAACCAACTTCATTGTTGTCTCTCCTTCTTGTGTTGTTAATGAATGTTTTAGGTGTTTGAACCTGACATTTAATTGGTCCTTCGAGCCGGAGCCCAATACACCGGATGATTCCTGTGGGTGAGGTGAACTGGGTGAAAAGTCAGTGACCACTGCATTCAGATCATTTTTCAAGGGCCTAGTCCATCTCGCCTCCGGGTTTCTGACTGTTGACGGGAAGTCCGAGGGAGGATTGACAGCAGTGGTGAGTGGAGTTTAATTAAAGGTATGAATGAGTAACTGAGGGGTATTGCGCATAGATGGATAACGGAGTCCGAGAAGGTCCGTGATACCAAACCCTATCATCCTTGGCACTGATAGGTACGATAAGGGGTAACAGAGCCCAAAAAGTCTGTGTAGATAAAAACAGGATAACGGCATCCAGATAATAGGCCGTGTAATTCGAGGATAGGGCGGCAGTGTCCTACAAAATTAAAGTCTGCATTGTGTGTTTGTGTGTATGACTGGAAAATTAAATACCACTAGGTATTTTCTTTTCATTTAAAAACAGTGGGATTGTAAGTAACAAGCCTTTGTGGAGGTCTAGCAAGAATTCTCCACTCGAAAGAGTTGAAGTGAGAATTACCACAACAGGTATTTTCATTGTTACCCCATGGTGTAAAAATCCCAGCTTATAAAACACCCTATGTGTTACAGGACTGGACCAAATTTATAAAAATGGGAAAGGGACAAAGTAAAACGTTGAAACAGCTCCAGAGTGAAGACTGGAAATTCATTGAACAGCAGAACCCTGATAAAATAAAACCTTTAGCTACATGGGTAAAAGAATACAATGCAGGTTTAAGGGGTGATTTAACAAACAAAAAATATCTAAAATTCCAGGAAGGTATTATTAAGAAATGAAGAGATTTAAAAGGGGATCCCACAGAAACAATTTGGGAGTTTTTGAAAACACGGCGGTTACACAAGGAGGTATTTAAAGGTCCCGTAGAAAAAAGAAAAAGAAAAACAAAGGGTCGCAGAAGACTCTTTTCGCGCAAGCTGTCTGTCTGATATGTTTTTGTTTTTGTTATATTTTGTCCAACGTAATGTCCCGTTTAATGGGATCATTGCATGAAAGGAGAGACTGAGTCCACAGCGCTTGAGAGTGTGTGTGCGCGCGAGTGGGTCTGTGTGTGTAAATCTGCGTATATGTGTGTGCATATG
The DNA here is from genome assembly GCA_037039145.1 of Fundulus diaphanus. Lineage (NCBI taxonomy): Eukaryota > Metazoa > Chordata > Actinopteri > Cyprinodontiformes > Fundulidae > Fundulus > Fundulus diaphanus. Next base: position 61,069,235 of record CM073126.1, on the reverse strand, counting down.
TGTGGCTCAGAATAACGTCTGAGTGAAGAGATTTACAGTGGAAAAGTACTGAGTGGAGTTGATCTTCGTGAAGGGAGAATTTGGCCAGAATAGTGGTGAAAAGTTATTATAGTTGATATTTGGCAGGGGATTAAACATTTCTTTGAGACAACTGAAAAAGAAAAAAGAACTGTTTTTTGTACAAGCATAATTTTAACTAGTGTCATTTAATTGCGAAATTGCATATTAAGATTCCCAAATGAGCTTTAATACTTTCAGAAATAAAAAGATAAAATACAAGATTAGTTGAAATAAAAATAAAAAAATAAATAGAGCGACAGCCCTAGTTTAGAGATAATACACCAGACTTATATCTGGTTGAAAAAAGAAAAGCGAAAATTGAATAAAATGAATAAAAAAGGGAAACGGAAACGGAACTAAAAGGGCGTTGCACCGGGGAAGCGTTTATGTACGGACCGACTAGGCACTTCCGTTGTGGATAAAATTGTTCGTAACTGCCAATAGCGACGTATAACTTTCAAAAATGGATAAGCGTCTAGGTGTAGCGTAAAACCGCGTGTGGACGAAACATTCGGGGGTCGTAGCCAGCGCACGCTCTCCCTTTTTAAACTAAGTGGGAACTTAACACGTTGAAAACATCTTTCGGCGTTGCCATAGATGTTTTGAAAAATATGAACAAACACAGATCTGTGTAAGATAGTGAAAAAACAGGCCTGCGTCTGTTTGTTTTTCTGAATGTCATCGTTTCTATGTAATTGTATGTATGTATCTATTTAACTAAACGTTTGTCTGGGTGAATTAATTCAGTTCAAATTATAAATCATGGTTTCAAAGATGTTAATTTGTTTTGGGAGAACTGCAGCTCCCTAATTCAAATAACATTTTTAAGCATGAACTATGTTAACTAAAAACTAAAGAAGGAACAAGAGGGACTTCAATAACAAAGTTTTTTCTTTTCCACATTAAATATCCGGGCCAAATTCAATTTATACACAGAGATTAACATGGCTTGAACGGAAATATTTCAGCTTTGTTAGAAATTGGAACTGGTAATAAGCTTTACATAAGCTTGTTAAGTTTACTGTTTTACAAATTTAGGCTGAGACTTGTTTTTTAGCCCTAAAGTAAATTAAAATTACTGAGATCTCATTTCTTATAATAATAATGATTCATTACAAACCAGTCCATGTGAAAGAAGTTAAGAAATACATGATCTTTGATTTAAATAGATGGAAAAAAACTGTGCTTTGGCTTTGAACAAACCTGTATGGAACTAAATATGGTTGCTTTTCTAAGGGTTTTCTATTCATTTATTTTATTTCTTTTTACTTGGAATTTGAATGCAACTAATGAGAAATTTTGGAAAGCGTCAGAATATCAGAAGGCCACGTTACACGTGTCATCAGTGACAAAAAACATCTGATATTACCCAGACACGCTGAACTGAGGTGAACCTCAGAGGGACAGTTTAACCCGAAACAGGACAATAGATATGATAAACAAATCTGACCATGATGTAAACATATGAATGTTATGGCAAGGCTGGGTCTGTGTGTTCTGGCCTGGGAGCACGAAAACTATGTCAGAGGGAAAAATAAAATAAAGCCAGCTTCTGAAGGGTTAAATTCTAATTCTAATCTTGGGTTGTTTTGGGTAGCCTTCTCAATGTGCTTACGGGGAAAACTCTTATCATTTACAGAGAAACACTAGAAGCTCAGAAACCTAAAAGACAAAATCATTGCTTTAAGGTTTAACCCTTGACCAATTGAGATTTGGGAAGTTATGTATACATAAAGTATTACTAACAACAAATACACATGGTCAATGGACCAGAAGGATATCAAAAGTTTGTAATAAGTCAAAAACCCATGTCATATTGGAAAATACATTATTGTGCTCCTTGGGAGACAATTTTGTTTTTTGGTTATTTATTTTGTTTTTTTGTTTTCAAAAGAAAGGTGGTGTCTTAAAAAATGTCTGTTTCTTTATGCTATTAACAGTTCTGTCTTTCTGCTTCTTTTTCTTTGCAAAGAAACCTGGTCAATATGATAGGAATATGCTAACATAGAGATTTAGTCTCTTTTTAGACATTCTCAGATGCGAGTGAATACCAAAACGGTGCCGCAGTGACATGGGGGCTGATCCTTGCGACAAGGAGAAAAGGTGATGTCATTGACTTCAGCCTGATCCAGTTTTGAGTTTTATTTTGTCAGAGGCAAAGTTTGATTTATTTTTTAATTATTTTATTTATTTTATGTTTGTCATGTTAGAGGGAACACAGTGGTTAAAATGTTTGTGACTGCTTTGCTGTGATTTCTTTTCAACCTATGGAGCGTTTCTTTGGCAAAAAATGCTGGCAGAATTCATTCTGTTTTTCAGTTGCGAGAACTGGAGGATGGACTCTTGAAGGGAAGGAGAATGTTGTGCTACTGAACTCAGACATTGGACTGAAAATGGACAATGAAGGACTATGACTGAAGCATTGGACAACCTTCGACAACAAACACAGATGAGTTCTGCAGACACGACTTCATGCATTTCACTTCAGATTTTCTTGTACACAATTAAAACAAAACACACATTACAAAACACATTAAGATTATGTAAAGGTGGAAAACTTTTAAAGAAGCAACTTGATGGAATCATAGAGCAACCTAATGAATTAAGTGGGTATTATAGTTGAATAAATAAATGAATTAATTAGTTTTTACTATATAAGCAGAGTAACCTGAACCTTTAAACTACCTGCTGATGCGAAAGAAATTGCAAACACCACATTTAAAGAACATTTTAAAGTAATGGATAAGGTTGCAGAATTAGCATAATGATACATTCTGCTAACTAACATGGGTAAATTTGGGATTAAAGCATCAGTGTACAATTGTTACAGTATTTATGGAGATTTAATATCTCTCGACTAGAACAAATAACTCAATAATTCTTTTAACCAGATGTTAAAACATCCTGAGGGAAAAAACACATAAAACTGAGTTTAGCTAACTATTAACCTAGAGGGCTTTTAGGTCAGGATAGTTTAATGTTTATAATCTTACATACAGAAAAGAAGTAAGATTAATTTAATTAGATTAAATTATGGAGACATTTTGGATTTGGTCAGGATTGCTGGTGGGCTGTGATGATAAAAGGATAACACCTTAAAGGTGATATCAATGAATGAAGGTTTTCTCTGAGGAACATTAAAGCAGCAAAAGACATCCCACATTGGAACTCCTGTTGTGTAAAGAACATCTTGAAAGGGACAGAAGGTGAGATCCTTACAATGAGAGATGTTCCACACAGGGGGTGTGGAGACCCCTGGGGCACAGCACCCAGGGACGAGCTGCTGTGGCTTAGCCCTGTTGTGAACTTGACACAGCTGGTGGAACCAGGCTGGAACCAAGGGAGACGATGATGTGGTCCCACAGGTTACCTGACACCTAGCACTGACTGAAAGGTTCTGGGTTTTCGGGGTTGCTGAAAACAGAAAGCTTCAGAGAACCTTTAAACTTTCCTGACCAGGTACTCAAAACACATAGATCAGATTACCAAGGCCTAGACAAATGGGAATGCAGAAACGTGTTCATCCAAGAACTTCTTAATCAAAGTCCTTAATCCTCATTTAAATAATGGCAAATAATCACATGTGTGGTTTACTTTATTTTAGGATTAAATTGGGAACTAATTCTGATTTGCTTAAGTAGCTTTGGTTGTTCAACAATGTTAGAACATTTTCAAAAAGCTCTCCTGCTCACTGCTTTGTTATGTGGAACCTTGGCATCCTTGAACAGTTACTAGCATGGTATAAATATTTTGTCTTCTCTGTGCTGAACAGCACCTCACTTTCTTTAAAAAAAAGAGAGAGAGAGAGGGAAAAGGCTTTCACATGGAAAGGCTTCCTTTTTCTCAGTTGGGGTTTTAAAATAAAACAGGAAATGACATGAAACGAATATGTTGATGAAATTATGTTGCAGAGAACTTCAACTGTCGGACAACAACAGTTAAGACACACATTGAAAGCATTCTGTTAAGAATTATTATGAATTTACTGCAGATACATTTGAACTTAAAGATTACCCTTTTAACTAATAATTAAATTGCAGAATTCTGAGAGCTAAATAATTGTGGACAGAAATATCTTGAATGTGAAAGTGCTTGGAGGATGTTTTAATAAATGACACATGAATGGGGGTTTTGATAAGAACACTAAAAACACCTTGTTTCTGTTCCCCAATAGAAACAAGGACTCGTGTCTGCAGACCATCTTCACAAAGTGTTTTATTAGAGAGAAATGCAAAATAAAATGCTCATGGCCCAATCCAGAACTGAACGCTTATTACCATCCAGCTCAATCGTCCAGCCTGCAAGGAGGAACCAAGAAGAGGACTGGGGATGCAGAAGCCAGAGAACTATTATTGCTTATTCTTCAATGGGAGGAGTTGCCTGAAGAGACCCTAAGCGCGATTAGATTAATTTATGCCTTGTGCCATGAAAAGCCTGAAGGCTTCCTTAACTTTGCGTTCTTGACGTTTAGGACTCTTCTCATATGTTGTTACTGTTTGTTTAACTGCTCTGTTCCACTGACTCATATGTTTGATTTTTTTTGTGTGATGACATCTACACTTTAATGTTACATCATGTTGATCAATATGGGTTTATGAAAAAATGGAAACTGTTTGCTTCAGACACACAAAGACCTATGATTTATGCACCTTTTGATTTGATATAGGAAGAACCAGGATCGGATTGGCTCTAAAGATCCTTTAATATTAGCTGGTAATGATAACACTTAGATTCAATACAGGGTTTTCAGGCTCAGATTGGCCGAGAGCAGATCTCCCTGGGAGGGGGGCCTTACCAGTTTTTACTACCCCCTGGGGGTAGCTTTTTCTGGGGTACCCCTGCCTGCACTGAACCTCTCCTGCCTTTGCTCCTGGTGTTGTAAGTTTGGAGTGGTGGATCATTGTCCATCGGAGGGGTGAGTGGAGAAAGGAGTAGGAGGGTATTCAGGGTGGGGAAGAGTAGACGGATTCGACCTTGGTTACTGAACAGGTTTAGCTTACCTAGTCTAATGTAATTTTAAAATAATGTGCGCATAGGGACCTAAAACAGGCCTTACTTAATTAGATGAACCCTAAATTGTAAATAAAAGCTAAACCTTTCTTCTTGTGTGATACAACTCTATGAAGCATTCATGTTGATCTATACTAAAAGTTGCAGCACTGCCCGGTTCCAACATGGGAACCTTCAGTGTTGTGGAAAATATTATTCAGCTGTACGGAAGATCGCGGTTGAACCAAAGGACTCTATTAATAAGCTGCTACATTTTAAAAGAAAGAAGACATCATGAACGATTGAAATGAGATGAGAAAAAGAGTATATTAAATGATAACAGGGGGAATGATAGAATTATTCTTACTATGTCTACATATTTTATGTTATTTACTATTTTCATTGTCTTTATATATATATTTACTCTTTACTACTAAGAAGTTTTAAGGTTTTAGATCTCTCTCTTATAGTTGCAGAAGGCCTGCAGAAAGCAGCACTATGATAAGTGTTTGTATGAACTCTATTCAGCCATCTGGAGTGCTGCACTGTGTGAACTGCTTGGTTTTATCTCGAAGGTCACAGTTGTTTTGCTTATCCCTACCCCTTAGCTTGACAATGGAACCAGGGATTCCTTTTCCTAATAAATAGAGAGGAGGCGACGGATTTGCTTGAGATCGGATTTGGAGATCTGTATTAAGCATCTCCGTTCAATCTCCTTGCAAGATTATTTGAAAACCAACTTCATTGTTGTCTCTCCTTCTTGTGTTGTTAATGAATTTTAGGAGTTTGAACCTGACATATACCAAACAGTTGGGGGAAAGACTAAGGTGGGGAACTGAGGAATTCACCAAATAGAATCTAAATTAGCACAAAAATGTAAACAACAGAGAATCATGATGTATACAGGGCTCCGAACCTGCAGATGTAAGTCTATTTTTTGGTCAGATGTACCATCCTCAGATGTGGAGTGAGCCATAGTTTATTGCTTAATATGTACAATATTGTTGTCTGTACACACATTTCCTCGCCAAAATCATCTTTACTGTAGCAATGTCACTGAGTACACTTAAGTCACTAGCTATATTTTCAAAAACACTTCCATCTGTGGAGTCAAAGCATCTCTGGAGTTTTTTTGCTTCCTTATTCCACTTCAGTACAGTCCTAACTACATGCCTAAATGACTTTAACTTCTATGTGTAGGTTGGTATGAGATGATGTCAAAGAGTGCTCAAGTTGCATATATAACAGCACATTAGGCATCCTTTTATACTTTTTCATGAGTCTGTTTTTTTTTGTTTCACGTTAGTCTCTGTTTCTAAGACACAGGCTTGGAGTGGAACGTCAACACAGTCCAGAAAAAAAGAAAAACTCTCCTGTGCTGCGTCCACTTAAAAAAGATAGAATTGTCGCATGAGAAGTTCCCAGACGGGAGGTGTTTAGTGAGTCAAGCTTCAGTGAAACAGAGGGCAGCAGATTTGGATCTCAATTACCACCAGAGGTTGGGAGTTGTTCTCTGGTGAAGCAACTGGATAATAGCACCTAGGTACCAAACAAACACACAAAAATATGCAAAGTACAAGAGAGTTAAGTACCAAAGGGACTCATGAATTATTTCAGCCAGCAAGTGTGAGACCAAGGTTACACAGTTACTACAGTAAACAAAGAGCAGCCTAATAAACACACGCAAATAGGCAGAGATAAGACCTAATGTAGCCTTAATTTAATATCTTCCACACTCACAAATTTAGTGTTTGTTGAAAGAATGAAGATCCATTGTATTTTGTATGGTATACTTATCGGTTATTTATTTATACACATTAGTCAGAGCAACATAATCTAAAGTTTCCATTAGTATTCTAGTATGTTTATCATTTATGACATGGTTGTGTCTGAGCGAGTTTTGAGCAGAATGCATGTGACAGAATAGGCGATGGACTGTTGGCAATGACAGTATGATGAGAAGCAGAGGACATGACACCCCCTTTGCCTGGCATGTCATTTCAGTGGATAATAAGAAAGTGGGAGTCTATATGTTTGCTATGAGGGAGCTATGTTAGACTCACAAGGGAGGTACCACTTTGCTTGGAATCGGTTGCCTTTTCAAAATGTCTGCCTGTTTTCTTCACTAGGCCTTTTGTAGGCAAGTACATATATTCATCAATAATACTTTTAATTTTGTTTTGTCTCAAACAAAATGAGTAGACATATTCCAAATGAAGCCATTTTCAGATTATGTTAAAATATCTCTTGTCACTAAACAACTATAGGGATATTTCACAGTAATCAAATTCCTGCCTGCCTCTCAACATTATATTCCAAGAAAAATTTTGAATAGAGCATACCACATGTAAAAGTAAAGTTAGAAATGTTACCATCTAAAATAGTCCATGTCTTATTTAATATTTAAAAAATTCTAAACTTATATTGATGTCTTGAGATTATAACAAATAAATAGCAAACCAAGAAAGTTGGATTGACCGCATTGTATTTATTTCACTCATGTCTTAAATGGAAAAAGGGGACAACAGCAACAACTTAAGCCCAATTTTTGTTGTATTCTATTTGGAGAAATTTCATAGCATGTGGCAATCTAAATCTAAATAGAGTCAATATTCAGTTGGACAAAAGTCAAAACCTGACACTTTAGCAGGCCACAAGGCAACCAAGATCATGTTAGTGTTCCAGCACCTCTAGGCTTGCAATTTATTAGGACACACAACTGCAGTCTTTGTATATTTGTGAGTGTGTATATGTTTGGTTATGTTGAAGGGTGAATGAGTAATAGTGGTGAAATGGATTAGGTGTGTGCACAGAAGCACACATAGCAGCACTGGCAGCTGAGACATTGGCCCATCACACATGACAACTTGTCAACCTGTCATGTCCAGACCTCCAGGCATGATTGCTGGACTGCCCAAGCAGTTCTCCACTTGACGCATGTAGAAATGGACTTCAGTATTTGGTATATAAATTTTGAATTCAAAATTTTGACTATATATGTATGAATCGGCATAGTGTACATTATCCATAAATGAAGATGGGTACAGACAGACAAGACAGAAGCCCAGAAAAGCCTGGGTGAGGGAACTAAATGGGGAGCTGAAGTTGTAGGACAGTTGCAGACAAACCTGCCTGAGTTGTTGTCTCAGCAAATAAACAACCCTAATTTAATATTGAAAAACTTCATGTGCAGAAAGTTGATAATGGCACAACATATTAGATGTGAGTGCATCATTGCAAATCAGACAACAGGTAAATTGTGCAACACATACAGTAACAGGATCTACGTTATCTAAGACCAGGTGACTTCAAGACATCACGAAATTACATATTTTGATTACTGTCCTAAAGACTTTAAACTTATTTTAAAGTTCAGTTTTTATTCTAGAAATGTGTGATCTCAGAGATATGTTAAACTTCTTTTTCCACTGGAAGGAGCTTCACCAGATCTGATAAATCATGGGCAATGGATAGGAATTTACACATACTGGTGTAATACAGTTATGTGACGTTTAAGAAGAGAGAACTTCACGTTAACACACATGACCCTGAGCTCAAGAACTTCTTAAAGGAACAGGACTGCACATGGACCTTTAACACTCCCCATTTCTCTCACATGGGAGGAGCTTGGGAGTGGCTAATAGGAGTGGCCAGACACATCTTCGATGGACTGCTAGTGAAGCATGGTCTCATGAAGTCTTATCAACTTTGATGGCTGAGGTTATGGCCATCATAAATGCTCGACCACTGGTTCCGGTCTCATATGATGCTGAGGTTCCTGAAATGCTCTCGCCTGCAACTCTGCTCACCCAGAAAGCAAGTGTCACTCCTGCACCCCTGGGAAACTTTGAACTGGACCATCTGTGTAAGGTACAGTGGCGCCAGGCTCAGAACTTGGCAGACTCTTTCTGGAAAAGGTGGAGATTAGAGTAGCTCCCAACACTTCAACCTCGAAAAAAGTGGACCTCGGAGAAGCTTGGCCTCCAAGAACGCGCTAAGCGTAACTAGTGGCCTCTTGGACGGATAGTTAAAGCTATTGCAAGCTCAGATGACAAAGTTCATAAGGTCACAGTAAAGACCCTTAGTCAAGGGGTAATTAAAGAGTATCTTCGACCTATTAGTGATGTTGTTCTAGTTATGTCACATAAATAAGAGCAATGGTGGTATAACATATTTATACCGAGTGGGGAGTGTTCTGGCTCAGTGAGTTTGTATTAGTTGCCCCCTTGTGGTGGTTTTTCGTTACTGCAGTTTTTACGACCAGGCTTTTTCAGTGTACATACATACAGCACAACATGCTATACCACAGAGAGTCAGTTGCCTAAATCCTGGAGCGGAACCAACATTTTACAAAAAAATAACAGAGAAGATTCAGTAACCTCTTCTGTTGTTTTGTATCGTCCACCAGGCCCTTACTCTGACTTTTTAGACCAATTCCAAGACGTATTATCTGATTTAGTGTTAAACACTGACAAGGTTATTATAGTGGGGCATTTTAACATTCATGTTGACACTTAATGCGATAACCTTAACGCAGTCTTTAATACTATCGTAAATTCTATTAGTGTTGTGCAAAATGTGCCAAAAACAACGCACTCTTGCTTCATACTTTGGATGTTGTGCAGACGTATGGCATTGATTGCGAAGAATTAACAGTATTTCTTCACAACCCTGTCCTATCTGACCATTTTTTAACAACCTGTGAGTTTGATTTAACCCCCAAAAGAAGGTTTCATTATAGTAGATCTTTATCAGATAATGCTGTACCAAACTTTAAAGAGTCTGTCTCCCTTTAAATTTCCTCAGTGTCACTTCCTCGTTGCGTTTTTCATAAGACAACGTCGCCTCCTTGAAAAATAAGGTGATTATTCACAGGAAGCTGGCTCCCTGGTTTGAATTAGAAGCACAACGTTGGGAAATTGGAGAGAATCTAGAAAAACAGTCTACTGTTGAATAAAAAATCATTTGCAGAGTTAGAGAAGAATATTTTTCATCATTAATAGAGAACAAAAATAATCCTAGGTTTCTCTTTAGTACAGTTGCTAAACTTACCCAGAGGCATACCTCTCTTGATGCGTCCATTTCCTTAGCTCTCAACTGTAATGACTTTATGGGATTCTTCATAAATAAAATTGATTCTATTAAAAAAAAAACTATAATAAAAATAATAGTAGATACTTTATTCATCTCACAATGGAGAAATCATTGGCATCCTCCCAAACATGAGTACCGTCCTCAGTAAGTGAGGCAGCATTGAAGGAATCTTTAAAACCTGACTGGTGTTTGAACTGTGTAGATGCAGCAGAGCTTTCTCAGTTATTTAAAATTTTAGCTTCATCTAAACATTGAACTTGTTTGTTAGACCCAATCCCAACCAAGTTATTCAAAGAAGTATTTCCTTTAATTAATGCCCCCATTTTAGACATGATTAATCTCTCCATAGTAAATGGATATATACCACAGGCTTTTAAAGTAACTGTTGTTAAACCTTTATTTAAGAAACCCTCTTTTAATCAAGATGATTTAAGAAATTATAGACCTATAGATAATCCTAATCCTATCTAAAATTCTCGAGAAAGTAGTTGCTAATCAAGTATGTGAACATTTATAAAGTAATTACCTATTTTAAGAGTTTCAGTCAGGCTTCAGAGCTCATCATAGCACCGAAACAGCTCTGGTGAAGGTCACCAATGATATTCTCATGGCCTCAGATAATGGACTTGTGTCTGTATTTGTCCTGTTAGATCTCAGTGCTGGTTCTACCTGCATCTAGTCAACTCCTGCCTTAATCTCCGGCTCAAGTTCTTCACCCCTGCTACTCCTGGTCAGTCTGGTTCTGCCTGCCACTCATGGTCTATCAGCATTCAACCTTTTCAATAAACATTTCTTTATGTTCTCAGTGCTGGCTAATTTCGGGTTCACACCGCAAACCTGACAGATTTGTGACCAAGTCCCCGACAGAAATTGTAGCCCCTGTGTCAGCAGTACGCAATGTGCAGGAACAGTAGATCCATTCATCTCATTTCCAGCCATCTAGCCATGGAAAAAAGCATGCTTCAAATTTTGTTAAAAAGTGAAAAAAGAGTGCCATTACCTCATTGTTCAGTTAGTAGGTTACAACAGAAAATCACACTTAAATTCACTTTTGGCATCATACGAACAGACTGGCGACCTGTTCAAGATGTACCCTGACTTCACCCATTGACCGTTGGACATAAGCACCAGTGCCCGCATGGAGAAGCGGGTATCAAATATAGATGGATAAATGGTTTCATATGTGATTATTTCAACATACCGAGAATGTTTGCCTGATATGATGAAAATCCCATCTATTTAAACTCATATTCATATAAACAATAACGCTCAATACAACACATTCTCAACAAGTAAATGGCTCTGTGGTAATTTCCTGATGTCTGACAAAAATACTATCTGCTCTGAATGTTACACATCTCAAAGTTCTGTCTGCTGCAACAAAAAGTTCATCACTAAATACAGCTGTGAAACAGAAATGTGATGAAATGTGATCAAATAAACACTAAAAAATGTTAGACCCAAAGCTATTCCTAAATCACACAGACCTAGATTTAAAGAGATTTTCATTCAGTCGAAAAGTCGGTAGGAAACCCACAGTTCGTGCAAATTGTCAATTTTCTGGGTCATCATAACAGCAAAGAGGCTTGAATGGGAGGCAATCTGACTTTCCCTAAGTTTTTCTGAAAGTTTCGACACCTAACCAGGAGTCTTTGTCATTTCCGGTGGCTCACATTTGAGCAACCAGTAGTTGGAGCGCTGTTGTTTTTAGGCGTATGGAGGCCCATCCTCCTGGGTCATTAGAGGCTATTACTTGGTATGAGTGGAGTACTTGATCACCTGAATCATGAAGAGACTGCTTCTATAATCTCTTTGGAATGTGTGGGAGGACCGAGCTGTACACACCAGGGAGTAGGAACTGCAGTCCTCCCCTTCTGTTGTCTATGTAGTTGTTTGTGTTGTTTATGTAGTTGTTTTTTGTTTCTCTGATGTAGGAGTCTGAGCAGTTCTCGCTGCAGTGGACCACATACACAACGCTGTATGTGGTCCACTGTATACTCAGCTGTGGTGTAGGTGTTCTGTCTTTGGGATGAAACAGTTTTTATCTTAAGAGTGTTCTTAGGTTTGAAATTTATCAGTATGTTGTATTTTGAAGAAATTCTCCTAAGCTTTCCAGAAACTCAGGAGACATTTAACACATTTTCTAAGATTTTTTTTACCCAGGTCACTTTATCATAATGCTTCAAAGCTGCTACTATGGAAGCTATGCCCTCTAAAAACAACAGCTTCCATTTTGATGAAGGTCTCAGAGAGCTTGATAAAATGGTACACTGCCCTAAAAATCCCACCCACGTTTTATCTGCTTCTGTTTTTCTGTTGTTGAAAAACTTTAGACAAGGTCTATTCACCTTGGCACCTTTTTGCTTCTCAGAAAGGCCACGGTTTGTGCCTCTGGAAAATAAATCCCCTGTCATCATGAGCCAAAGTTACCCTACAGGTTGAATTGTGAGCTCATTGTCTACCATGACCAAGGTGTAGATCCACTCAAACAACACTTAATTATGCACATAATACAAACATAGTGGGCCTAATGCAGAACAACAATAACCAACAACCAAAGGCAACTGTAATGGGAAGCTGTGTAACAACTAAAGGATTGATAGAACAACACAATAATCCTGCATGTTGACAAAACAAGTGAAATGATTGTTTTGTCAACTCATCCAATGTGATTAAGCTACTCCCTGTCATGTTTGGTTTTAAGTGTTTTGCCCACATGCAGAATGCACTCGGTACACAGGTGATGTTTTCTAAGAGGATTTATTGACCATGGAAAGAAACACGGGTTTGCGGGAAGAATCTGCCACAGCGACGGTAACACAGGTGGGAGAGCGGAGCCAGAGGTGCCGGGTCGGTCTAGAAGGTAAGAGAAGTGATTTAACCTAGGATAGTGATTAGGTGGGATTACTGAAATGCGCACGCTTACCACAGAGTGCGGAAACTCAGACCGGGGGGGAAGCGATCGCGGACTCAGCGCTTATCCGATGGTGGTTGGTGACCGTGAGAATGGTGAGCGTGGGCAGCAGTGGGGTCCGAGCAGCACCGGGGAGATCCAGAGATCCTGAACCAGCGGGAGGAACCAGGTGAAGCCAGGGGGAGCCCTGGACCGCGAGACGAGGCTTCTGACTCAGAAGGGACCAGAGGAGCTCAGGTGGAATCCGGCGGGGGAGAAGACGAGGATCACGAGAGGAGAACCTAGGAGACACAGAAACTGGCTTTTAGCTCGAATAGAGGTTAGCTAGTAAAAAGCCGATGCCGATCTGTCATACCACGATGGTAACAATCTGGCATCCTCCCGCTGTTCATGCGCCGTTCCTATAGTGCAGCCCCTGGCGCTGCTGAACCACCTGCAGGTGTGCGGGCCCCGCCCACCAGTCCAACAGACACCTGTTGAAGAAAGCAGAGAGGGCAGGACCGGCAGCGAGCTGCACGGTTCTGCCGGCTGAGTCCTGACACCACCCCCCCCCTCAACGGTCGCCACCTGGCGACCGCAAGGAAGATGTGGAGGGGCGAGAGGATAGGAACGCATCAATTAGGGACTGGTCAGGGATGGAGGAGCCGGGGAGCCAGGACCGATTCTCAGGGCCGCGACCCGTCCAATCGACGAGGTATTGATAACCTCTACCTCGCCGACGGGAGGCCACGATCCGTTGGATCTGGTGTCCGTGGTGGTCCTGGGTGGGTGGAGGGGGTTCGGCAGGAGGGCAGAAAGGACTGGTAACCACGGGCTTGATCTGTGACACATGGAAGGTGGGGTGGACGCGGGAGTGAGACGGGAGGCGGAGGCGGACGGTCGTGGGACTGATGATGGAAATAATTTCATAGGGGCCGGTGAAACGGGGTGACAGTTTTCGTGAGGTGGACCTGGAGGGGATGTCTCGGGTGGATAGCCAGACTCGCTGACCGGGATGGTAACCCGGTCAGCGAATCGGCGGTTTTGTTCAGCGGTGTGTCTGAGGGTCTGGATGGTTTGAGCCCAGAACTGTCTACATCGGCGTATGTGTTCGTTGACAGAGGGGACAGCGATCTGTTTGTTTTCCTCGGGAAGTAATGGGGGCTGATAACCAAGGGAGGCCTCGAAGGGGGACATGCCAGTAGCAGAGGAGATGTGACTATTGTGGGCGTATTCTACCCAAGGAAGGTATTTGCTCCAGTCTGAAGGGTTATTGGATGTGAGGCAACGGAGGGCGGTCTCCAGCTCCTGGTTCAACCGTTCTGCCTGACCGTTGGTCTGCGGGTGGTAACCTGAGGTAAGAGTGTACCGGGTCCCGAGGGCTGCGGCAAACTCCTTCCACAGCCGCGAGATGAATTGAGGACCACGGTCAGACAGAACGTCCTGCGGGATTCCATGCAGGCGAAACACATGTTTCACCAGGAGCTGGGCCGTTTGGAGGGCTGAGGGGAGTTTTCGGAGGGGGATGAGGTGGCAGGCTTTGGAAAATCGGTCGACTACAGTGAGAATTGTAGTCATTCCTTGTGAGGAGGGGAGGCCGGTAACAAAATCCAGGGCAATGTGTGACCAGGGGCGTTCGGGGACCGGAAGGGGCTGGAGGAGGCCTGCTGGGAGTCTGTTGGATGGCTTATTCTGGGCACACACAGGATACGAGAGGACAAATTGTTTAGTATCTTGGGATATGGTGAGCCACCAGAAACGTTGGGAGAGGAACGTGAGGGTACGATGAATGCCTGGGTGTGCAGAGAACTTCTCAGAATGGGCCCACTGGAGGACACGGGAACGGGCAGATGAGGGGACGTAGGTGCGGTTTGCCGGGCCGGTACCTGGATCTGGGTCCGAGCATTGGGTACGAGTAATCAGATCTTGGATCTCCCAATGGAGGGCTCCAACAACACAAGAAGGAGGGAGAATGGGTGATGGTTCCTTCTCTGAGTCAGTGGGGGCATAAAGGCGGGACAGGGCGTCGGGTTTAAGATTCTTTGACCCGGGACGGTAGGAGATGGTTAGATTGAAACGAGAAAAAAAAGGGACCAGCGGGCTTGTCTAGGGTTCAGCCGCTTGGCCGTTTGGAGATAAGCCAGGTCTTTGTGATCGGTCCATATTAAAACGGGCTGCTCGGACCCCTCGAACCAATGGCGCCACTCCTCTAGGGCAAGCTTGATGGCCAGGAGCTCTCTGTCCCCGACATCGTAATTTCGCTCAGCAGGGGTCAAACGCCTACAGAAGAAGGCACAAGGATGTAACTTTTGGTCCTGGGCCGAGCACTGAGAAAACACTGCACCAACTCCGGTGTCAGAGGCATCGATTTCGACAGTGAACTGCTTCGTAGGGTCAGGGTGAATGAGGATGGGTGCTTGGGAGAATCTCTTTTTTAGGTCAGAGAAAGCTGTATTGGCCTCGGGATTCCACACAAAGGGGACCTTCACAGATGTGAGGGCATGGAGGGGGGCGGCGATCTGACTGTACTCTCTGATGAAACGTTGGTAAAAGTTTGCGAATCCCAGAAAACGTTGTAGCTCCTTTCTGTTTTCAGGTGCAGGCCAATCGAGAACAGTTTTAATTTTCTCGGGGTCAGATCGTACCCGCCCCCTTTCCAGGATGAGACCGAGGAAGGTGACTGAGGGTTTGTGGAATTCGCACTTCTCCGCCTTGACGAATAACCTATTCTGCAGGATACGTTGGAGAACCAGGCGTACGTGACGTTGATGTTCGGTTAAGTTGCGTGAGTAAATGAGAATGTCATCCAAATACACGAAAACAAAGATGTTGAGGAAGTCACGGAGGACATCGTTCACCAGAGCTTGGAATACAGCAGGGGCGTTGCACAAGCCGAAAGGCATGACTAGATACTCGAAATGTCCCAAGGGTGTCTTGAAGGCTGTCTTTCACTCATCCCCCCGGCGGATCCGCACTAAGTGATAAGCATTACGCAGGTCTAACTTAGTGAATATAGTAGCTGACTGGACCGGTTCAAGGGCAGAAGAGAGGAGTGGGAGAGGATACTTATTCTTAACGGTTATCGCATTTAAGCCGCGATAATCTATGCAGGGGTGAAGGGATCCATCCTTTTTGGAAACAAAGAAAAACCCAGCACCGAGAGGTGAGGACGACGGACGAATTAGCCCTGCCGCAAGAGACTCATTGATATACCTTTCAAGGGCCTGACGCTCACTCAGAGAAATATTATAGAGGCGACTGGTCGGCAGCGGGGCGCCTGGCAGGAGGTCGATTGCGCAATCGTACGGGCGATGCGGTGGAAGCGAGCTGGCCTGGGTCTTACTGAAAACCTGCCTGAGGTCATGATAACGCTCAGGAACTAGTTTTAAAATCTCAGGATCTACCTGAGGAATCGGCTGTGCGGGAGTTGAGCAAAAGGGAACAGCGGACTGCAGACAGTTTGCGTGACATCTGGGGGACCAAGTTTCAACCCGTCGGTCAGCCCAATTAATCTGCGGGTTATGCTGCTGCAACCAAGGAAAACCTAGAACAATAGGGGCGTGTTTAACCGGAAACACAAAAAAGGTAATCTGCTCCCTGTGATTACCTAAAATCACGAGTTCAAGAGGCTTAGTTCTGTGGGTAATCATGAGGAGAACCCCACCATTCAGGGTGGAAACCTGGAGGGGGGTGCACAAAGGAACAGTCTCGAGTCGTGCTCGGAGGGCAAAGGACCGATCGATTAAATTAAAGTCGCACCCCGAGTCAACTAGGGCGGATAACTTAAAAGTGTCTCGAACAGAGACGATCGCTGCTCGTAAACTGAGCCGTGGAGGAGAAAATAAAGATAACTGAGATTGGTCCACCGGATCCTCCGCTAATACCGACGGACCTGATCTTTTGGCCGCTCCGGGCAATCTCTAATGAAGTGAGTGGGAGAGGCGCAATAAATGCACAGCTTAGAATCCATGCGTTGTTGCCTCTCATCTGGAGTGAGCCGAACCCGGCCCAACTGCATGGGTTCCGGGGGTGAGGGGGGCGCCGCAGCGGGTCTAGGGAGATCTCGCTCTGGCGGAGGTGGGCGGTAAATGGGTGGTCTGTCGGGTCGACTCCTGCCTCGAACCCGTAGTCGGTTATCTAACCGAACTGCCAGAGCAATATATTCATTAAGGGTCGACGGTTCCTCCTGACGCGTCAGCTCGTCTTTAAGAGACTCGTCAAGAGATTGAAAAAACACTGATTTCAGTGCGCGCTGCTCCCAGCCAGCCGCAGCCGCCAACGTGCGAAACTCTATGGTACAGTCGGCAACACGCCTTCCCCGCTGCCGAAGGGCTAAGAGCCGCCGAGAATCCTGCACCTCATCAGATTCGGCAGCGAAAACCATTTTAAACTTGGTTAGGAATTCACTGAAGGTAACGCCAAACTGTTGGCAATCTGGGAAGCGGGACTCCGCCCATCTGAGTGCTCTACCCGTTAGTAAACGTAAAAAGAAATCTTCGCATCATCCTGAAGGTATAAATGTGGTGAGCAATTGAAAACTAGGGAACACTGA
Source organism: Fundulus diaphanus (assembly GCA_037039145.1). Lineage (NCBI taxonomy): Eukaryota > Metazoa > Chordata > Actinopteri > Cyprinodontiformes > Fundulidae > Fundulus > Fundulus diaphanus. Next base: position 61,051,647 of record CM073126.1, on the reverse strand, counting down.
AATAAAAAAACCCCACAATCTCCGCCGTCACCAGATAATTTCTACGGATTAGGTGAGGGAATCCCGGGGACGGGTGGTGACGTCTCCGCTGACGCGGAACCAGGGGAGGGGCGAGGAGGCTCGGAAACAGCTGACTGAAGACTGGCGTTTAGCATACCTGTCAGCTGATTAATCTGGGCCGAAAAACCCTGTAGTTGATTCTGAAGACCGAGTACCGTTGACTCTAATCCCCGAATTTGGTCCTGTTGGGCCGTTAAAGCCCTACCGAATGCATCCGTTGGGTCAGGTTGGCCAGATTGTTCTTCTGTCATGTTTGGTTTTAAGTGTTTTGCCCACATGCAGAATGCACTCGGTACACAGGTGATGTTTTCTAAGAGGATTTATTGACCATGGAAAGAAACACGGGTTTGCGGGAAGAATCTGCCACAGCGACGGTAACACAGGTGGGAGAGCGGAGCCAGAGGTTCCGGGTCGGTCTAGAAGGTAAGAGAAGTGATTTAACCTAGGATAGTGATTAGGTGGGATTACTGAAATGCGCACGCTTACCACAGAGTGCGGAAACTCAGACCGGGGGGGAAGCGATCGCGGACTCAGCGCTTATCCGATGGTGGTTGGTGACCGTGAGAATGGTGAGCGTGGGCAGCAGTGGAGTCCGAGCAGCACCGGGGAGATCCAGAGATCCCGAACCAGCGGGAGGAACCAGGTGAAGCCGGGGAGAGCCCTGGACCGCGAGACGAGGCTTCTGACTCAGAAGGGACCAGAGGAGCTCAGGTGGAATCCGGCGGGGGAGAAGACGAAGATCACGAGAGGAGAACCTAGGAGACACAGAAACTGGCTTTTAGCTCGAATAGAGGTTAGCTAGTAAAAAGCCGAGGCCGATCTGTCATACCACGACGATAACAATCTGGCATCCTCCTGCTGTTCATGCGCCGTTCTTATAGTGCAGCCCCTGGCGCTGCTGAACCACCTGCAGGTGTGCGGGCCCCGCCCACCAGTCCAACAGACACCTGTTGAAGAAAGCAGAGAGGGCAGGACCGGCAGCGAGCTGCACGGTTCTGCCGGCTGAGTCCTGACACTCCCAAAATATTCAGGGGACCTGAGCACAAATGCAACACACACCGTTCAGGTATTTGTAAACAAAATATGAAAAGCATACATTATTTTCCTTCCTCTTAATAATTGTGTGCTACTTTGTGCTTATCTACCTTAGAATATCCTAATAAAATACATAGAACTTTGAGGCTTTGAGGTGACAGAATGTGAAAAAATTCATGGGGTGTCAAGTTTTTCCAAGACAAACATAAATTTGCAATTCTTTTTATACATTTCTTTATTGCATGTTATTATTCAATCCTCAGACATTAAGTCATGCAAAATCCATTTACATATACTACAGCAAAAACTTGAGCTCTGCTGTTTAAGTTTTTTATAGGCTTTTTACACCACATTGTTTAGGTTGAGGCCAAGTGACTTCTAGATTTTAAAAACTGATACCACTCATTCATTTCTCCAGGAAATTAATGATCTTACTTGCAGGCAGTTTGATCTTTACCTGTTTCCATGTACGTGGGAGGCACAGAAGGCATAGCTGTAGTGAAGCAGTGTGGGGTCAATCATAGCTCCATTCTCTGCCCTCTCAAGCAGATCACTAAGGTAGCATAAGTGCCGGTGGCAGCCTCTGACGCCATAGCGAGCACAATATTCATCCAAGACAAACACCTGGCCTGGGCTGAACCAACCCTGTGGGAAACACACACAAGCCTTCTTTTTGACCTCTGAAAGGGTAAGCAGACCTGCAAATCCTAGGGGACTGTTTTAGAAAACCACAACATGATAAATCCCCATCCAAATGTAAAATGAAAAAAATTTAAGAGAAAACATGTTTGCATTTTTTGAAATAAATTATGATATTAAACTAAGTAGAGCTAATGTTTTTTTTTAAGTACTGTTTAAAAGAAGCTCAGCCAGATTAAACAATAGAAATTAAAATCCTGAAATGATGGAGTGAGAATATGAAGATGGCAAACATACAACTTATTTTCTTAAAGTGTTATGTATTTAATAAAGTGAATAAAATGTTCTAGTTACCCCACACTTACGTATGTGATGCCTTAGGAAATTTGCCATAGTTGAGTGGACCAGAAGCTTTAGTAAAAGTCGCATGCAGGGTATGAAAAATATTCTAAATTTGCAACATTTGCTTTAATAAATACCTTTTCACGTCATTCGTCAGATTCTTTGTAGAAAAGACTTTTGGACTTTTGCCAGTTTTACTGCATCATTTCACAATATGTTATCGAACATCCCAACATTGCCCTTTATGTTTATTGTATAAAATTACCATACTCAGTAAATACAACAGCTTTTTGCTGATTTCCTTCTGCCGCCATAGTTTTTGTCATACCAGAACTTGTAAAAGTAAATTTGTGGTTAGGGCAAAACGTTTCATAACTGAATTTGTAGTGGTGTAAACATCCCTGTTAAAATGGCTGGTTTAAATTTTTTTAAATGAGACAATTTCAAAACGTTTTCCACATTTAATGTGACATTTATCCTGTACAATGCTACTGAAAATAAACAAATTTATAAGACTAATAAATTTGAAAAAAGCAGCAATAACCAAGCCACTGCATAAATGTGCACACACCTAAACTAATGCTTTGTTCAAACTATATAAACAAATAAATGAAATACCTTTTGATTCAGTTTCCGCATTCAGTTCACACCTGCCTCGATTTTAGTGAATCTTATAAACCAGAAATAAGGTTTTGCTATCCTAAGGGGATTTTTCTGACATCTCATTTGGATACTATTCCTAAAGTCAGATTTGCAGAAAGTTAACAGGGTAGTCAGGTGAAGAGTGTAAAAAATGTAAATTACATATAAGCCTACGTCATAGCTAATACCAAACACTGGAAAACATAGGTGACATTAGGGGTAAAGTTAACTTCTTAATGACTGATATGTCTGGCAGACTTTCAATAATTGTCTATTCCACCAAGAGGTTTGTTATTTGTTGGAAATAATACAGGTATCTATCAAAAGACAATAAGACAATGTTGGAATCACAACATTGATGCTTTTTACAGGAAGGGTTGGAGCAGAATCTAGCTACTAAGGACACTTTTTGACTAAAAAAAGTATTCAAACCACAGTCTTATGTGGTTTAGTTTGTTGGAGCTGTAGCTAACCACCACTGCTTCCAACAAACTCAATAAGTGTTTACATGTCTGCTGCTATCAGTACAGTTTTTATCCATCTTTTTGTAGATAATCTGATGCTTTTTTATTCACAATTATACATTTTATAATAGTGTTTTATTATTATTATTATTATTATTATCCACATTTTGTACACTTTCAGATCCCCTACACAGTTCCATTTTATCTGAGTATGCTGTTTTTAATAAATGTAAGGTATTTTAATTCTGTTGTGGACCTTTTCTTTTACTTGCTGCTGATACATCTGAATTTCCCTGTTGTGGGACAATAAGGATATTTATTTTTTTCCTTCCTCCCACAGTCCAAAAACATGACTGTTAGGTTAGTTGGCATCTCTAAATTGTCCTTAGGTGTGAGTGTGTGCGTGAATGGTTGTTTGTCCTGTCTGTCTCTGTGTTGCCGTGGACAGACTGGCGACCTGTTCAGGGTGTACCCCGCCTCTCGCCAGGTGAACGCTGGAGATAGGCACCAGCAACCCCCGCGACCCCATGAGGGATAAAGCGGGTCAGAAAATGGATGGATGGATGGGTTTCTGTTTGTTCCCTGCTGGATTCTCTCTGCTAGCTACACTGTTACAATTCGTTGTTTCATAGTTCCTTCCTGGTTCTAGAGTTTCTACTGTGTTTTGTAGGTTTCTTGGTCGTCATGAAATTGTCTTATTCTGACCATGGCTCTGCCTCATCACTGCTGCATTTGGGTCCCCAACAATAGCACATTATAACAGAAGAATCCAGCCAACCTAAGGGCCAAGCAGCAGGCAGTGACATGATTACTTTGTTTGAATATCACTGACGAAGGTGAAGAAGTCGATGCACCACTCGGAGGACTGTGTGGAGTCAAGATTGACTTTCAAGGGGCTCAAGTCTGCTGATTCCTCTGCCGGGAGCAGTCCACAGCAGTACATCCCCTCTCCATCTCCTCAGGGCAGAAATCCAACTCCCTACCAGAGGCTCAACAGGCAGCCTCTGTGGCCAACACCTCACACCTCTTCTGCAAGGGTCGACGTGGTCCTCTCCAGGCATGTCCAAAGCCAGCTAATGGTGCCTAAACCACAGCTTACCGGCATGTTTAGCTCGATCTTTCCTATGTGGCCCGATTGCCTCCAAACTATCTCCGGATGGTCTGGCCAACGCTCCCATAGCTCCTTGTCACCACGTCGCAACCCGCTTGGCATCTCCACGTATCGCCTGTGTCAGCTCCTCGTTTCCTCATCTTAGCTGCACCAACTCACCATCTCCTCATCGTGCTTGTGCCAAGTCTAATGTGTCACCTTGACATATCTGTACCACATCTGTACACTTCTGATTCAGTCATCTTCATCATCTTCGCCATCTATACTCCGGATTGTATCATTATCATCATCACCGTCTACACTCCTGGCTCCGTCATCATCCTCTCTGTCCATGTCGTCATCCTCATCTCCGTCATCATCACTTATGGCTCAGTCATCATCAGCATTGTCACCTACGCTCTGGGCTCAGTCATCCTCAGTCATCCTCAGCAAGATCATCTGCATCTCCTTTGCAGCCTTTAAGCTCCCTCTATTACCACGTTCCTGTTCCCAAGTTCTGTGACGAGAGCAACCAGGTGGACCTGCCTCATATTCCTGTTCCAGAGTTCTCAAACCAGGTAATCTATCTAGATCCACCTCTGCCAGCATCTCCGTTCTGTGGAATTGTGAAGGAATTTTGAAGGTTCTTTCAGCTTCCTCACTGCTCTCCAGAGTTCTTCTGGATATCCAGCGGTTCTACTGCAGATCTCTAGAACTCCTTTGTTGGTTTGCATCCCCAGTACACCACCATGGTCTCAAGTCTCCAGCACAACCATTAGACAAGGGTCTCCGGGGCGGCCAGCTGTTTCACCGTCATTCTCCAGAGCTTCTTCATGGGTCTATGGATTCTACGGAATTCATGCATCTGACATCCAAAGTCCAGAGCTCCATTCTGCTGGGATCTAGTCACCAAAGCTCCTCTGTGGGATCCAGTCACTAGGTTCTAGCCACCAGAGTCCAGCCTGGGTTCCAGTTTCCAGAGTCTGCCCCTGGGTTTCAGGCAGTTAGTGGGCTCCCTGCTGGCTGGGTTCTTCACAGGTACCTCCAGTTTCCTGGACAACTACCAGGGTTCCTGCACTGCAAGCCTCCAGACCTCTTTCACTCTTCACCTCCAGGGTTCCTGTACCAAGGGCATCCAGAGCTCTTTCGCCAACTGCCTCCAGACATTCTGTGGCACCAGCCTCCCTGTCGCCCACTTGAACTCCAAGCCCACATTCAAACCAACAAAAGAACAGTTTCACTGTAAGAAAATAAAACTCTTGGAATGACCTGGCCGGAGGCCAGAACTAAATCTCAACAAACCAAATCTATGGGCTCACCTAAATGCCTCCAAGAGAACCGAGACAATTTGTCTCTCTAATGCAGAAAATTACATAATTTTGGTCTCTCAGCCCTGTCTTGGAGGGTCTCACTGCTTTGTCTCAGCACAATATCGGGGCAGAACTTTTTTCTCACAGGCTGTCCGACTACTGTACTGTGATTGGACAGGATTCAGATGGGCGTGTTTAGGTTGGAAAAGCAGATACGTGTCACGCATCTGTCGAACTGCAATCCGACAGATTCATGGTTTAAGTGGTTCAAGTGATCGAACATGGCAATTCTGCTCACTTGAAGCGTTTCCTTTCTAAATTAACCCAGAGGGGCAGCCCCGCCACTGTAGCACCGCAAGCCCCTGGTGTTCCAATCTTGCCAAACAGTACCAGCGCACACCGTGAGCTATTATGTTTATGCTGCTCAATTGTTAGCTCTCCGTCAGCTCTCTGTATCTCCCTCCCCCACCTGATCTTCAGTGACATGTGCATAGTGTGGCTGACTTCTGCATGTGAGTGTCTCACGGAGTATGAATAGACAGAGCTGAAACAAACGTTTTTCATGTTCTTCACACCCCGAATACAAAGACAAAAAGTCTTTGTTCTCATGGAGTATGTAACAAGCTTAAAGGCTCACTACCAGAGATGTTCTCGAAATCTGATAGGTCTAGAAGGCAGAGTGAGCAAATATTATATATTATATAGCATAGTGCTAGACTAAAAACAGAAATTCAATTAAACAGTCCTTTGACAAAGTATTAGTTTAAGTATGTGAATAGCTAAGTCACATGGCTGTTGCAGTCAAATTAAGTTTGTAAAAAGCTTTGAAAGGAATCGTCATGGTCTCATTTGTTACATCACAGAAAAATACTTTAAAATTATAACCTTATCATCCAGTAATGGCACCCCTACACTTTTCCAAAAGCAATGTCACCATATATCTTGTAAAAACACTCCCCTATAATTGCTTCTAATTTATTGCCTTAATGAGCTGAGATTATATGGAGCAGGATTTAAACTTTGAATGTAAGACATTTCACTTTTGTTTACCAAAGTTTATTCAGAATCAGAGATACTTTAATAATCCCAGAGGGAAATTACTTTCGTTACACGCTCCAGATAAGCAGATATACAAAAATGTATTATTTGCAGCTAGAATAGTCATTTACCACATTAGCAATGTATATAGTGTATTTCTTTAAGTTAAGACTAGTTTAAAGTTATCTTCATTGAAAAGTACAGTGCTTCTCCTTCAAAAATAAGGACATTTCAATGTGACCCCAAACTTTTGAACGGTAGTGTGTATATATATATATATATATATATATATATATATATATATATATATATATATATATATATATATATATACACACACACACACAACATTCCACACAAAAATAATATAAATAAAAATATATACATATATACTTTTGCTGTAGTTTTAGGTCTTTTTGTTCACACATCTGAATAGAAAACCGTAAAAAAATAGCAGAAGTTGATTCAGCTTTCCTTACCAGGCAGGAATATGAGTCATTTAGTCTGTGATCCAAGGTGAGGCGCTGCACTAACTCAAACAGGGAGGCATGATCAAAGTTGCATGGGTTGGCTGAAATAAACTCATCCATGCCGTGCTTCTGGGCTCGATCAGCATCTGAATGTGGATTCAAACGAAACCATCCAATGTGCAAAATGACAGAAAGAAAGAAACAGAAAGAGGTTACAAATTTCAGAGGCTTGCAAAGTAGAGCAAGCACAATTACCCTAGCTCATTATTCTCTAACAAACTGAACAAAATTTCACTGACCATACATAGTTTTATAAAGGGACCAAATAATTTAAAAAATGCTGTTAGGCTTGTGAATTTATTGTAGAAGCTCTGTTACATATTAAGTGTATGGGGGGAGTGTTGGCGTAGTGGTTAGAGCATCGCGCTTGCACTCAGAGAAGGATGCAAGTACCCGGTTCGATCCCCAGCGCCTGCACTCTGGGTCCCTGAGCAAGACCCTTAACCCCTGATTGCTCCCCAGGCGCCGCACAGTGGCAGCCCACTGCTCCCCAAGGGGATGGGTTAAATGCAGAGAACAAATTTCGTTGTAATGTATGTTTCAATGACAATAAAGATGATATTACTTACTACTATTACTTAAGTAAAAATTGTAATAAACAAAGGACTTTTCAGGAATATCTATTTAAAAGGAGGTTTATGTTCTGATACATCTTAAAAAGTGAAAAAAAGCAGAGGCTAATGCAACGCAACCTCATTATTAAATTCAATCACCCAGTTCACACAATCACAATTTTATGTTTCAGATATTTATGGGACCAGCACTGATTCTATTATAGGCTCCTTATGAATATCACCATTTGTGACTAAGAGCAGGGAGTAATTCAGAATGACATGGAGTTTTTTAAGGTTGATTTCAGGAGAAAGCGACTGATGTATGAGTCAAACAATAATCCTGATCAAAAATCAACATTTTTATTTAAATTCCCAGATATTAACATGCATCCTCATATAAAGTATCCTGTTTAAATGCAAAATAACTCAGCATTGGAAAAATCCTCGCCTCTGTCTGTGTTCCAATTTTATTGCCATTAAATTGTTTACATTTTCTGCAGTGAGATTTAGCACCAGCATGTAGTTCTGTGTGCAGCCTCTCTTCTGTCAGCCTGCCCCAGGGCAGCTGTAGCTACTACCATAGCTCACCACCGTCAGGGTGTGAATATGTGTGTGAATGGGTGAATGACTAAACTGTAGTGTGAAGCGCTTTGGAGGTCGTCAAGACTAGTTAAAGTGCTATACAAGTACAAGCCATTTACCATTTACCATAAGCAGAACACATCCAATGTGCTGAAGGCAGACAGTGGGAGAGGACCACTGTGGTTGCATACCAGCAACACCAAAGCTACTGCTGTGGTGTTGCTGGTATGCTGCTTCACTGAAAGGCTTAGACTTTGACTTAGACAAACTTTATTGTCATTTTGTATGTACAGAGTGCATACAAAACGAAATTTCGTTGCCTACAGCTTACAACAATGTAATGAGATTGCAATTGAAATAACATTACAATATAAAGTGCAGCAGTGATAAGAATGTACAGTGCATGTGCAGTTTTTTTTTTTTTTCCAGTGTCCTGTCTAGCAATGTGGCAATAAGAATTGATGTCTTAATGCCAAATAGAGCTCGACAGATTTTGCTTTCACTTGTGCAGTTTTTAAAAAAGTGTGCAGAAGAATGTTCCACCATGTTTATAGTCCAGAAATAGCGGTGCAAAAAGGTATTAATTTGAAAAGTCCAATGTTGGCAGAGCAAGATAATAAATGGTGCAAAAATGCAGTAATCGTTCAGTTGTGTACTTTTAAATTTAACTTGATTATAAAAGTTCAGCAACGTTGGCAGTGCAAAATAATGATGCCAAGTGGCCATAAAGTTCAGTTCTGTTCATGTGTGATACAGAGTCCAGTTTAGAGATTCAACAGTCTGATGGGAACGGGGGAAAAGGCTGATGTTAACAATGCACAAATCCACAAGAACAAAACTGGATCTATGAGACCATGAAATATTACAGGCACTGACAGCTGACTGTGCAACACCAGCTTCATACTACCATCAACTGGATATGCATTTATGAACAGTGTATCTTGTTCAGTGACATTCATAAACAAAGCTTATTAGGACATAGGCATATCTAACTGAGACCATTCCATTTCCTGTTAAATTTAATGGCAAGAAGCATATGCACAACATAATAATTGGTGTATTTGTAGATCAGTCTGGCAGAACTGTCCTTCAGTCACAGAATTTATTTTTTATTTAAGTGCAGATTAAAAAAAAAAAAAACATTCTGCAGGTAATGGGCAGTTAGTATCTCAACCAGTTAGAAGACTCTTTGTGAATATCCAAACACTGGATTGCAAAACTTTATAGAGATGCAATGCCTGGACAGATTCCTATCACCTTAAAATAACTATAAAACAGTCTATAAAATTTTAGAATATTCTTGCATGGCTGTTGGATTCATTTACAGCTATGACTACTTATCTATGAATTACTGCTGCTAACAGGCTGTGACTAATGTTCAAAGATGAATAATGCACTCTGAAAGCAACAATGAGTTCAAAACGTAGCTTTTCCACTTGGCCGTTGACAGAGAACTGTCAATAACCTCCCCCTTTATTCATTATGATAAATGTTTGGAGACATTCTGCCAAATTTCTAAAGGGAGACTGTCTTATGCTCAGATTCAAGTGTTTTATCCCACATATTTTTTTTCAAACATTTGTTTTTCTACAGGGGCTTATTTCAGTATTCAAAGAAAATTAAATATCTCTGGCAAGACCTGCATCGAAAGTGTAAAATATTATTTCTAAATATGGCAGCAGCATGATGTACAAAATGTTTTTTTAGTCTCAACAATAATCACTAAGAACCTATGGAGTATAAATAGTTGGTTAATGTTATCACAGTTCTATAGGACACATCCCTGTTTGTTCATTGTCCAAAGCAAAATGACAATACCACACAAAGTTTTACATTTTTAATTTAGCTCTGATCAGATAGTGGACACATGCAGTCCCATCAATTAGAACAAATCAAGGGTTGATATGAATGGAGGTTATACATAGCTACACAGTAATTAAGAGGTTTGTCACTGCCTATTGAAAACATCCAAGCTGCCAGTCAACAAACAAAACAATGAGCAGGATGCTGGAAGCTGATTTTGTCCCCAAAACAAGTCACCCCACCCTGATACCCCCCCACCCCCAGAAAATCAAAAAAGGTGACATTGCGGTGCCCCTTTGGTTTGTAACTGGTGGGCTGTCAGGTCTATTTGATGTGAGTGAGCAGGAGTGGAGGCAGGAGGGCTGGACAGTAACATGCAGTGACATTAGTCACCCCCGTCTGTCTGGTCTGGAGAAGGATGGCCCTGGCAATGATTGATGGATGATATTCATTTATAGATCCAGCAAAGAGAAACTGAGAGGCTGTGTCCTGTCCTGGCTTTGGTGATCAAAAACATTTGGGCCCATTTATAGTCCGACTACATTTTTGATGGACCACTCAATCCACAGTAAGGTAAAAGAAAACAGATTATTCTATTACTACAGTGACAGAAGTCTCTTCAAAAATTTTAAAATAAATCTATAGCTAACATGAATCAGTTATCTTAAAAGGGAACACATTCCAAATGGTTCTCACAAAACATGCCTCCAACTCAACTCAAGTGTTCTTAACAGCAGGCCTGTGTTTCAGCTTTGATTCCTTCAAATTCAGCCCAGTTCAATCCCTGCAGCATTTATAGATCAGATATGCACTCTTAAAGAATTACACTCCTTAACCGCAGAATATAGTCTCTCTGCTATAAAAACCTAACAAAATGTTCCACATATACACTACCAATGAAAAAAATTGGGGTCACTGAAAACATGTCATGTATAAAAAAAAAAAGATTATTATTTTTTCGAGGGTGTACTGATTTCTCCTTCAAATATTGAGAAGCCAAGAGATTTTAACATTTAAATATTTAAATCTGGATAAACTCACACTGCAAAAAAGTTCAAAAAACAAAACAACTGGACTTTTTTTCCGAAGTATGAAGAAGTTTCGCTTCCTATCCAGAAAGCTTTCTCAATTCAAAATGTCTGGAGTAGTGTGGAGTTGCAAGCTTTATAGTACTGCCCAGCAAAGGTCTTGTAATGGCTTAGATCACATGCAAATTGAACAGAAACAGGTCCACCCCGTAGTAATATGAAGTCGTTAAGGTCATTGTTGGCCTGCAAAATTAAACTGAAACAGGTCCACCCCTCTGCAATAGGGATTAACGAAACAAAGCTTTACTGATGTGTTTTTACGGTTATGGCAAACTTTATGTCCATTAGGGTTTTATACACCAATGGGATATTAATGTTTGCCTTGTCCAAGTCCATTTTAACCAAATCTGGTAGTTCCATTGACTTCCTGTATCTCTCCCACCTTCCAGCTTCAGAGACTTGGTGCCATCCTGGACAGCCCTCTCCATAATCTCCTTCACTTTCCACATCCATAACATCACCTGGTTAACTTTCATATTTGCAGCATCAAGCAAGTTCTTCCTTCGCACTTTTGCCAAACTGGTCCACAGTCCACTCACCTTTCCACTTTACAATTTCAAAACCCTCCATAAACTGCAGCTAATTCAAAAGACAGCAGCTTGCATCATTACATCATCTTCTTCACACCTGTACATTAACTCTACTGTAACATTCAATATAAATCAATCCTATATACTCTGTGTCCCCACCTCTCGCTCATTGACTGCTGGAGATGGTCAACAGCCCCTCCACGACCTTCTTTGTTACAGAAAAGCGCAGGTGGAATAATATTTATGATTTTTTTTACTTTTTCCGAATCAGACCCAGTCAAACCGGGACATCGTTTCTAATTCCGACCCTCCTTCTTCTTCTTAAAAAAAAAGCGCGTCATGCTAAATTAGCCGAGCTACAGCGTTACTCTTTCAGTTTTAAATAAAACATAACAGCAACAGACACACTTACCGAGGGAAGTTGTTGTCAGCTGTTTTATGCACTGAACTTTCTGACCTGCTGCTTTACATAAATCCAAAGAAAACCTTTGACTACCTCTACTTTCATTCATGCATCTGTGGTCAGTTTGAGATTTTCTTTTAAAAGATAAAATGATTGAACACCGATAAACCTCAGACTGGTAGATTTCCGCTTTGCAAAGACCCGTCCTACTCTCCTTCTGATTGGCTAATGTCCTAGCTCTGCCAGATTTCATTGGTTAAGCGCAGCTTCTGTTTAAAATCTTGAATAAAAAGTCTACACGGAACATTTTGCGCTCATTTTCCAAATGACTAAAGTCCCTCACAGCGACGGAGAACATTAAACCCCTGATAATATTACTTATTCAGATCAGAAGGGGGAGGAATGTATCCCCCCCAGGGATAAAACACGAATGACCAGAGGGGGGGACGTCACAACCAGAGGGGGGGAAAATCCCTCCCATCCCCCCCAGCAAATCGCACCCTGATTATTACCATATTAATATGGAACATTAATGTTGATTTTCGGTGTTTTGTAAAACTTTAGGGTTAACCCATCAAGCGACCGATCGCTACATTGCCCATAGTGTCCTAAATCAAGTGTCCTAAAGGTACGGCTTTTACTTTTTCATTCTTTAAAATTTTATTTTATCATATAATGATGTTTATCTAACGATTTGCATTGTGAATGGGTTGAAAAACATGTCAAATGTTGTTCTAAATTAGTCAAGCTAATTTAACTGCATTCTATATTCTTTGAAATCAACTTTGGTTCTCTAACTTAGGTCTGCTGTGAACCAGGATTCACTGAATCATGCCGATGATGGTTTTCAACAATCTTATTTTTGTCCTTTTTGTGTCTTTTGTGTACATAGTTCCTTAGCTTCTTTTTATCTTTATTTTGCTTAGTAGTTTTAGTTAAGCCTCACTATTCAATTCAATTAAATTGTTTTTATATAGCACCAATTCATGATACATCTCAAGCACTTTACAAAGTCAAATTAAATCAAATCATACAGAAATAACTAGCCTAGTAGAGAGGATTTATTGATTGAAATATAGTGTTAGTTCAGATAAACAGCATTCTATAGTGGTGTTCTCTGGATGTTCATTTAATTTCTGTTAATAAATTCTTGAACATGAAGAGAAGTTGTCATTACTTATTCTACAGAGCAGAGTTTTAACTATTGTCCTAATATCAGCTGTTTGGGCTGATATTCACCGGACAATACATAACAGATCGAGAGTTATTAATTAAACAGTAAATAACTAGCACAGTGCGTTAATTGTAAAACACCCGTAAATTAAAAATACTCTCTTTTGGAGTCATTTTGTTTCATAAAACATTGACTGATTAAATTTAGTAACTTACTAACTTAGTAGGTGAATTAATTGAGATTTATAAGCAGCAGTTAAAACTAGAATCGTTCAACTTCTGAAGAAGTTGAAGAAGGCGCCCGCCTGGTGGTGGGCGTGACCGTCAAAGGCAAAGCTTCTGAGTTCCTTGGTCGTAGGCTCTCATCGCTTGGGGATTTTAAAATCAAACCTTCTGAGTGAAAAGGATTTGTCTTCATCAAAACCTGCCGACCGGGAAAACTTTGCGTCTGCAGAGCTGCAAACTGCGTATTTCGATCTGAGACGCAGCTAATGAGCTAATTGGCGACAGCCGACGGTCAACGTTTCCCATTCATTTGCTACGGTAGTCCTAAACCACTACTGTCATAATACACTTTTTGGCCACAAGCGTCATTTTGGGGGCGTTGTTTCCACCTCTTCTCTTAGAGCCGTTTTTAATAGAAAGAAGAAAAGGCAAAAACGGTCCAAACAAAAGGTTGTAACATTTACATTTGTAACCTCTGCCTTACATAAACACTAGAATTAAATCTTAATAAATAAAAGTATAGACAATTATTTCAGTAACTCAATTCAGTAAGTGAAATACAATATATACAGGGGTTGGACAATGAAACTGAAACACCTCTCACTTTAGTGTGGGAGGTTTCATGGCTAAATTGGACCCGCCTGGTGGCCAATCTTCATTAATTGCACATTGAACCAATAAGAGCAGAGTGTGAAGGTCCAATTAGCAGGGTAAGAGCACAGTTTTGCTCAAAATATTGCAATGCACACAACATTATGGGTGACATACCAGAGTTCAAAAGAGAACAAATTGTTGGTGCACGTATTGCTGCCGCATCTGTGACCAAGACATTAACTTGGACGCAAGAGGAAGCTGTCTGAAAGGGTTGTTCGGGTGCTAACCCGGATTGTATCCAAAAAACATAAAACCACAGCTTCCCAATTCACGGCAGAATTAAATGTGCACCTCAACTCTCCTGTTTCCACCAAAACTGTCCGTCGGGAGCTCCACAGGGTCAATATCCACGGCCGGGCTGCTATAGCCAAACCTTTGGTCACTCGTGCCAATGCCAAACGTCGGTTTCAATGGTGCAAGGAGCGCAAATCTTGGGCTGTGGACAATTTGAAACATGTATTGTTCTCTGATGAGTCCACCTTTACTGTTTTCCCCACGGTGAGAGTTACGGTGTGGAGAAGCCCAAAAGAAGCGTACCACCCAGACTGTTGCATGCCCAGAGTGAAGCATGGGGGTGGCTCAGTGATGGTTTGGGCTGCCATATCATGGCATTCCCTTGGCCCCATACTTGTGCTAGATGGGCGCGTCACTGCCAGGGACTACCAAACCATTCTGATGTGCATCCAATGGTTCAAACATTGTGTGACGGCCCTGCTGCGCGGTCCGGTGTGCTATGCCTGTCAATTAATGCTATCAATTAAGGTCCTCTAAGTGGGAGGCGCTTCCATTATGCGGCCACCTGGATTGTACTTAAGGAGCGCAGGTCCATTCAGGAGGGGAGTCCCCTGGTCGAAGCAAGCAAGCGCGCTGCAGACAGCCATCCAGACCAGACCTGGTTGGGGTCGGGGCTTCCTGGTGTGGAGGGACCAGGCGTGATCGCCCCATTCGAGCTGCTGTCTGATTCCGACGTCTAGACCAGTTTTTGATTCTTTTAAATAAATGCCTTTTATAGGCTGAAAGCACTGCCTGTTTCCGTGTCCCCCAGTTTTTTTGTTGCGACCAGTCGAGCCGGGTCGTAACAAATGGGGGCTCGTCAAAAAACAAACAAAAAAAAAAAAAAATTATACAGTTTGGAAATTTGTTCGTTTGACTGCATGATGTGTTTCATTCATCTTGTTTCTATTTTGTAGAAGCAAACAGTGACATCACTGTTGTGGGTGTGGCACGGCTTTGTTAACCAGTTTGTTGTGGGCAGCTGTGGCAGGTTTGGTTGAGCGATCCAAGATACAGGTGAGTGAAATGTTTTTTGGGGCTTGTGCATCAATGTGGGTTCTGTTTTAGTGATTGTGTCTCCTGCTAGGCTAAGTGGTGCTGTCGCTTTAGACTTCACCTGTTTATTTTGGTAGTGTCGTGGGGGTTTGCGGTTGGCGTTCACTGTGTAGGCAGTGATCTCGGGGGCAATCCGTGAGATTAATTTCTTACTGGTTTGGTGCTTAATAAACCCGCCGCCAATCCACGTGAAGAGCCAGGAATTAGTTAGGCAGGTGAGTCGTGACAGGCAGGTAAAGTATAGTGGGGACATGGTTGCTTTGGACCGTTGTGCACTTGTTTCAATTTACTTTCACTTTACACTGTTTTTGCCGTTTAACTTGGGTGTTTTTTTTCCTGTGACGCATGATTACAGTTTTGCTTTAAAATGGAGTTTGATCTGGATGGTTTTGTAGCTGAACCTTCTTTGGAGAAGTTTAGTGGTGCTACTAAAAAGGATCTCATAGCTATTGCTGCTCAGTTTGAAGTACCTGTGGTTAAACAGGAGAGGAAGGAGATTATTAAAAGGCGACTGCATGCCGCATTAGTTGAGCAAAACATTTTGCCACCTCCAGAACCAACCACCCAGGGTGAAGTTGGGACGTTTCACGCTGATGTGCGTAAAATGGAGTTGGAATTGGAGATGCGTCGTTTGGAGCTTCGAGAGAAAGAGCTGCAGCATCAAGTTGAGATGCGCAAATTGGAATTGGAGGCAGCTGGCAGACGCGACTCTGCGTGCGTTTCTGTTGATCAGGCCGGCAGTGCTACTGGGGCAGAATTTGACATAAACAAATGTATTCGCTTGATTCCGCCGTTTAGTGAGTTGGATGTGGACAAATATTTCATCCTGTTTGAACGTGTAGCAAAGACACTGAAGTGGCCTAAGGAGGTTTGGTCGCTGCTTCTGCAGTGCGTATTTACCGGTAAAGCGCAGGAAGCCTATGCCTCGCTGTCACCTGGTGACAGCTTAAATTATGATAAAGTAAAGAGTGCAGTGGAAAAAGCTTATGAACTCGTGCCTGAGGCATATAGACAAATATTTCGCCACTATAAAAAAGCCGACTATCAAAGTTACACTGAATTAGGCCGTGTTAAAACTGCTTTATTTGATCGGTGGTGCGCTGCACAAGATGTTAAAAACTTTCATCAGCTCCGCGACCTGATTTTGTTGGAGGAATTTAAAAATGGCTTACCGGAAAATATTGCAACCTACATTAATGAGCAGAAAGCTAAGAACGTGTCAGAGGCTGCAGTGTTGGCGGACGAGTACGTGCTGATTCATAAGGATTATTCGGGTCCTGTGGGTTTTAAACAGCGTTTTGGTCAAAATGTGAGCCGCAGTGATCGGGTGGGTGTCACTAATCAACTGGAGGCAATACAGTTTAAAAATCCGCTGGTTCGGGATGATGAGCGGGTTTGTCATTTCTGTCACAGACGCGGACATATTAAAGCAAATTGTCATCGGCTGAAAGTTGAAACGAAAAAGTTTCAAACTGCCCCGAAAGGAGTAGGTTTGGCTGCGCCGGTGTGGAGTTCTTTGGAGGACATGAAGGAAGATCGGTCTTTTGAAGTGGGTGTCTCATATCTGCCTTTCATTCGTGAGGGTTTTGTGTCATTGCCAAGTGGCGAGGAAAAGGTTCGAGTTAAGATCCTGAGAGATACGGGAGCGTTTGACTCTTTCATTAGAGCTGACGTGTTGCCGTTCTCGGCTGAGTCTGAGACAGGTACCTGTGTCCCGATTCGGGGAATTGGATTAAATGTAATGTTTGTTCCGTTACATAAAGTGTCTCTAGAGTGCAAACTATTTACTGGAATCACACAATTAGCCGTGCGCCCTGCTTTGCCAATTGACGGCGTATCTGTGATTTTAGGAAACGGTTTAGCTGGAACGCATTTGTGGGCGGACACTGTGCCCTTAGGTGGGATGGTTACATCGGACCCCATTCAGCGAGTCATTTCTCAGACTGAGAATAATGGAGAATTCGCAGATGTATTTACCGCATGCGCAGTTACCAGGGACATGGTGCGCGCTCAGAGCGAGAAAGAGGACAAGTGTGCAAGGAAAATTAAATTGCCTTTGTCTAATTTTCCATTCTCTCTATCTCGCAGTGAGTTCGTCGCGGAGCAGCAAGCCGATGTTTCTTTGAAGAATCTTTTTGATCAGGTTCGCCCGCTCAGTGAAATAACAGACTGTGCATGTGGATACTTCCTGCAGGACTCGTTGTTGGTGAGAAAATGGTTACCACATGTTGACATTGTGGGGGAACCGGTGTTTCAGATAGTGGTTCCCATTAAACTTCGCTCCGCAGTGTTAAAAGTTGCTCATGACGAGTCTGGCCATTCTGGTATACGTAAGACGTATGACCGAGTTTTAAGACATTTTTTCTGGCCACGTCTGAAAAAGGACGTTTCATCTTATGTTAAGGTGTGTCATGTCTGCCAGGTTATTTCCAAGCCCAATCAGGTTTTGAAGCTGTTCCCTTTGAGCCCAATTATTGCCGCCTCTGAGCCATTTGAGCATTTAATAATCGACTGCGTGGGTCCGTTACCCCGCTCAAAGGCTGGGTCATCATATCTGCTCACTGTGATGTGTCAAAGTACACGTTACCCAGCAGCTTTTCCGTTGCGTACAATAACAGCTAGGTCGGTGGTACGTGCACTCACTCAGTTCTTTTCGGTGTTTGGGATCCCTAAATTAATACAGTCTGACCAAGGCACTAATTTTTCTTCACATTTGTTCAGTCAGGTTCTAAAACAGCTACGGGTGCG